>VWZP01009271.1:914747-1126630 GCA_013396995.1 Dicaeum eximium
TACCTATTCTCTACCTATCTCTCCTTCTTTTGCTCTTTCTATTCAAACCCAACCCCCACATGTTTATATTAGAGGATAAGGGACTAGCATATGCCAATTTGCACGCCAAGTATATAATTCATTAATAAAACTTCCCAAGTTTTTGTAGGCTCTCTGATTTTTGTTGTTTCTTTATGACTGAGGGTATCTATGATTCTTGGGTGTTCCCTTCCCTTCAGGATGGGACACCACACTCTTTGCCTCTTCTTTCAGAGCTGGCAAGCGCTGTGATGTAAATTTGTTGTTGATAGTGCCAGTGACATTTCAAAATGTTTACCTAGCAAAGAGATTTGCTCAGCCCCTTTCCTTCCTTCCAAGGATCATTTTTAATTGTAAGCATAGACAGACATCAAGTACAGATAGATTATCAGAAAGCCTTACAACCAGGAAGCTGGTGTGCGTATTAAAACTCCAGTTGGAAAGAGCCCAGTGTGCAAGATCACTTGTCACTTTTTCTGTTAAATTACTGAGTTGTTTGACCCCTTTCTTCTTTCTCCCACCCAACCCCCACTTTCAAAATACCAAAAGCAATTAGAGCACATTACAGGCTAAATCACTTGTTAAATTTCAGTTTTTAAGTCAGAGCCAATTCTGAATTATTGCAAGCAAAAAAGTACCTTAATTACAGTAAAGCTTAGGGCACTTAGCTCGTCCTAGTTGCCAGATTTCGGGAGGATTATTGCTATTATAAAACAGAGCAGCAATACAGCAAGGCAAGACACGGATAACTTCCCAAGTGGGATGTGAAAAGAAATGCATTTTTCCAATAGTTGAAATAGAGAATATGATGCTATACTACATTTATAATGATTGGTAAATCAAACTCTGCATTTAACTCTCTGAGTAGATTTCAGGTGGGCACAGAAATTCACTTCAGGTTATTCTCCTCTTCCCTCCAAATGAATTGACAGCCTGAGGGGAAATCCTCTACCTGTCTGACACTAATGCAGACTTTCCTAACTAATACTTTTCACCTATGACAGTCACAGGTCAATCCCGGTGCTTGGCACCCGGGATAGAGATGGGAGCTAACCAACATTTTCACAGCAGAAGAATAAATAAGTCTGTTGCTGTGATCACCCCTCATGTTTTGCATGGCAGAAGGGCTTCTCACTCTTAGATATTAGCTAAGGGGCCATTAAGTAAACAATAAAAAAAAGTGTTGTCTTCTTCCTGCCCCTCTAAGCGAGGGTGGTGACTCCAGCATTGTAGCTAGAGCCAAGTCTCAGGTGAATTTTAATCCTTCATTATTCAGTACATACTGTTTTTTCCCTTTCCTTCTAAAATGACAGTCATGCTGTTAAGCATAATAATTGTTCATGAGTGAGCACTGCTTTTTGTCCCTCTTGATTTTGCCTCTAAGGCAGGCTTCTTACTCCACTGAGGTCAAGGGTCACCTGCTAAATCATGCATACCCACAATCCCTGGTGAATTATGCAGTTGACAAACTGCCGCTAATGATTAGTACAACCTGCATTAAAACCCTGGCACTAAATTGATATTACTTGAGTGATGGATTACACCTCTAATGAGCGGATTATTGCCACAAGTGACCTTGTCGGCTGAAAGAGTGTTTCAATATAACTAACATCTCTCACATTCTCGTGTCACAGCAGTTCTAAAATAATATTCTCTCTCCTATTTGATTTTTTTTTTTCCTACTTTGCTTTCTAGTCCCTCAAACAAGCAGGTAATCTGTAAACAGCACCTCTAATGGGATTAGTCATTACACTGTACCCCAATTAGTACAGCTTCATGCCTCTGAAATATCCAGTGCACAGAAAGATCATTTTTTCAGTCAAAAACTGCTGTTCTTATTTTCCTCCCTGTTCTTCAGAACATTGAAGTCCACGTTGCCTCACTGCTGGGGGGATCACATGGCCCCAAGGTATCAGTAAATCTGTTGCCCTTTTATGAAGGAAAAGATTAAATGATGGTTGTGCACTTCAGCGCTCTCTCAGAGAAAGTCATCACTGCCTAATCGTATTGATGGGACAGAACATGGTCAGAGCACCTTCTTTATCAAAACACTCAGCCAGAGTTGATCACCTGCCCCGCTTGATCACCCAGGGTGGACTCCTGAGCTCTCCCAAGCAAGGAGCTCGTGTTCTGTATGTGCTTGTGAGCCCTTGAGAAGCGTGTACAGCTACCCTGATGTTTCATCGGGCGCGGCTCAGACGGCAGCGCTGCCGCTCGCCACCAGCCAAGTGGTAGTTAATTCACCAGGAGGGAGGAAACACGTTTTACTAAATGTTTCACCAAAAAAGAAACCCCTCCTGCAAAGGGACTGTGCTGAAGACGAAGCTGCAGTTTGTCTGTGGAGTTAATAGACCCCTCGTGGAGCCTCCTCACGCCATTGTCTGGACACAGTTAGTGGTATATTCACAACTGCCTGTCATGCTACACAAGTGCAGATGAGGCTGGAGGGGACCGTATATTGATGGAATTAATTGAGCATAAGCCATGCTGACTGGCGGGGAAAATCACATGAAAGAAACAAAACACACGTGCCTGGCCATTTCTGTGTTGTAACAAAGAATGAGCAGCTACAAACAAATAAAAATCGTGGTGGAGGGTGTCAGCACGAGCTCTTCATTATCAGTGGCATTTCATTCCCTGAGGGATCTGCACACCCCTCAAAACCAAGACTCATTCCCCCAAAGTCAGACACGTTATATCAGAGAAAATCCAGTTTAAATAAATGCAATATTAAGTCCTGTGACAGCCTCTGACAGGATCAGATTAAATCTCCCAGTCCATATTGCTCCCCTCTGACTGCAGCCTCTGCCTTCCCCACTCCTCCCTGCCTCCATCCCACACACTATCTAATACATTTGATGTTCTGCAAAATGAGGAAAAGCCCTGGTGCTATAGCTATAATGAGAATGTGTTCTCGGGATGCCCATTAATTAATCCTGGGAGACCTCTGCTCCCCTGTGCCATAGCGTTAAAGCTGCAGGCAGCTCAGATGCTCTTCCTGGCAGTTCCCAGGGATGCAGCAGAAGTGAAGAGGAGGGTTTGCAGGGCACTCTGAGGTAATGGCTCTGCACACTCTCCTCCCCTCTGCCCACCAGAGCCCTTGCCTGGGCACATCCAGCCCATGCTTGCTTAATTGGACGTCTGGCCCATAACGACAGTGTTGGCTGCCTTTCTTCCTGTTGCAGGGCGTGAGAGGGAAAATGTACAATGGGTTGGTCTTGAGATGTTATACCAAACGTCAAGGCCAGGCAGATCACCCTGTGCACATGACAGCTGGCCCAAAAATAGCAAAGGCAGCAGGAGTCAGAGTCACCTAATGAGCCTCCTCTTACTTCGGCAGGTGTTCATGTTACAGGCAAGGCCAGCAATCTTACACTACAGAGACCTCTGCTTCCTTTTCTTTTTTAACATTCCCAGCTCCCAGGTATGCTTTGAGACAGCTCTACAAAAACGGAAAAAAAAGTCACAGCTTGAAACTGACAGACACATTCATCCTAATATTGCCATGGAAAATCTAGCAGGGAAGGAAGTAGAAAAGGGGGATGAGAATATTCAAAAAAACAAAATAAACCCTCAAAAAAGAGATTGCCAAGTAACACACAACACCCAGCTTAATTTCCTGTTGTTCATAGGAGAAATTAACAAAACAACACGGAAATATCCTGTCATCCCCTCTGTAGTGATTACAGCATTTACAGTAGCTATGAGAACTATCCACAGGCAGCAACAGGATTTGCAAGGGTGCCAAGAATAAGACAACTCTGTCACCTTAGGGTGGCATCAGTGACATCAAATGTAAAGTGTCTGTCACGTGCATTAGCAAACTCACACATGATCAGTTCTCTGGTAGACTAAGGGAGAATGGTGCTGCAGGCTCCACGAATCACAGAAATGCAGAGGCAGGTGAGGAGGCTGGAGGCAGGGCCACCTTCCTGCTGGCTTGGACCTGAAGTGCCAACTTCACAAACTACAATGAGTCAAATTGCCTCTTGCCCTATTAAACTACCTTTCATCTATCCACTTGCAATTTAATCCTTCACTGTTCATAAATGTAGACCGAAAAATATTCTGTTCTCAGATTCAAGGTACCATTGTGGACAATGCTGATGACAAAATCTGCACTCTTTCTAAGCATGAGTTGAGTATGAGAATGGTGTCTGCTGCTTCTTTCTCTCTGCTGCCTCATGTGAAGCCTGAATGCATTCCAAAATTATAAAGAAAACATATACAGCCATTTTTTTCTTCTTCTCTCCAGCTCTTTTCCATTCAGAATCAGCAGGGAACAGACTTTGTTTGCACTTATTTATAATTGTGGTATATTGAGGAATGTTCAGAGAGATGTGTTTCACATCTCATCTCAGAAATCCATGCCTATTTTGATCTTTTCCAAGCATAGTATCAGATATGTCTCTGATTGCTTAGAAAGAGTTGTATCCCACACATATGAGCTGTGCACTGGAGGACAGTGGATTTGTTTTCCTGTGGGTCAGAAGAAGAAAATTTTGGCTATGCTGCTCTCTCCAGTGAATCAGTCATTACCTGGCTTCTGTTTGTTTGAAGATGTGGCCCAACACCTGCTATGTCCTATTATGTTAAATGGCTTGCTAGAGTAATTTGCTTTTGGCAGCAAATTGCAGACATGGGTGCTCTGTGCTGAAACACTTGTACTGCCCACTTAGCACATATTGCCCTAATATTTTTATAGCTATGTATACAGAGGAGGGCTACTCAAATATTTTCCATAGAAAAACAGTTTACTGACGGTTTCCATAAAATGCTGCTTCTTTCCAAGGAAAATTTTATTACTGGCTGAGAAATTAAACAACTGAAAACTAGTGGGCTTTTAGTCTTGAGGCAATAAGCAAAAAAATGTTAATTAAAAAAATGTAGAAATGGTGATTCAGAAAGCAGAACAGCTTTTTCTGCAGGAAAGCTTTATAAAACAATTCAGTGCTTTACAAGATGTGTAGGTTTTATGCTCCTCTTTTATGTGCAGGGCTTTTCTGCCCCACTTCATACATAATATGTAGCAATCAAAAACCTAACATGATGCAATCAAGAGAAGATGCAGTGACATAAGAAATGCACAAATACTTGAAAGATCAGTCACCAGTGAGAGAGAGAGAGAAATTATAATGCCATCTTCACCAACTCTTTCAAAGTCAATCTAAGATACAGGGAGTCTTTTTGGAGGTCTCTCTCCTGGACTTCTTTCTTTCAACAAAAGACAGTCCCTGCTTCTACTTTAAAAAATAATAAACAGTTGTAAACTCTCTTAGATGTGGAGGAGAGAAAAGTAATAGGCCTTAGAGGCTTTAGAAACATCAGGTAAATAAAGGAAACTTAGAACATACTCTTTCTCTATTGCCTCATTTTAAAGTCCATTTCTGACAATTTTTCTAATAGACTTGCACTGGAAATCCTGGAACTATGTAGTGTGATAAAAAGCAAAAGCAGAACACATCATTTGCTGAAGCCAAGAAACATCTTCGTTTTTCTTACAATCTAATCAATTTGTTTTATTTTCCATGGGTGTAGAAGCACTAGTGTTTGAAGCACTCTGAGTTAAGTAGAGATTCAAGAACAGAAATCATAAAAACCATGAATCACTGTGGTTATATTCAAATCCAACAGGTTTGGGCATCATTTTCTAAGTAACCCTCTTACACTAATATACCAAAAATGCACACTGAAATCCTACACTGGCAGAGAAATTAGATGACTAGGTCTTTTTCATGTACACTTTCTCTTGTTCCAAATTTCTGTGGTTTTATTATTACAAATTATTTTAGGAATCCTTTTTCCTGTAACAATGACCATACTTGTTCTCTGTTTTAATCATTGAGAGACACAACAAGGCTAATATTTTCATATATTAAGTAATTGAAACACTTGGCCTTCAACTGCGGTGGCATCCCAGGAGATTACCCTTCCTGCTGGGTGGTATCACTTAGACTACATAGCTCCTATAAACTTTCTTTTTTGGTAGAATAAAGTAAAATATTGACTAAAGAAAAAAAAAAAAAAAAAAGGAGGGGAGTAAAACTGTAGGGCTTTTTTCCCTGATCTTTTAAATTTTCCAATCGTCTTTCTTCTTAGGACTGTTAACCATGCCAGCTATTCAGAGACCACAGCAGTATGAACTCCATGGTTATATGCCTTGAAGGCTGGCCAGGGCTAGTAGAGTCCTCACATTTGGACAAAACTGCAGTACTCTTAACCTTGATGAATAGTCTGGTTTTGTTCTCTATCCACCAATTAAGTTGTCTAACGTCAGGAGCAACAGGGAGCTGGAAGGAACAAAGCTTTTGAGGACTCCATCAAAGCCAAAAGGTGACATGAGGAGTAAAGCACTGTCAAATGTTAGGAAAAGCATCACTGCATGACTTTTCGTGAACAAAGGAGACTGGAAAAATCTGTGTATGCTACAGTCCAGAGTAGAAGTCAGGCAGAGGTTGAAGGAAATGGCTTTGCTTTGCTGCTTAGAATTATAAAGCCCAGTGCTTTAGACTTCTCCACCCCAAGCAGCCTTGTCTTACGTGAAAAATTCTACTTTGGTCATAGGAAACATTTCTATCAGTATGAGTTTGTGAAGTTGAACCGCAATATTATTCCCATGTTAACATGAGTAGTCACTGGAAAAAGGAAAGAATGAAATGAAACACACAACTAAACCTGCCATAGTAGTTGTCAGGTAGAGGTAAAGAGCAGCAGGGTATTGAAATGGAACCAATATGGTCTGCAGAAACAAGCACCTATGAGCTAAGGAATACACTGCAAGTGAAATGTGCATTATATGCTGAGTATCAAAATGTAATGCTCAGCTTTAATGATTCCCACAGAAGTAAAACCCACTTTTTCAATGTTTGTGGTAATCCACTAAAAGCAAACTGTGGAAAGACCTCAACCATGGTCATTCCTTCCAATAACAACAGATACAGGCAGTGTCATCCGTTTTCTCAAAATAAAGAACACTTTCCATTTTTTTGTTCGGTTTCTTTATGCTGTGCAGCACAGAACATACTTTACACTGTAGGCTCAAAAAGTCACTAAGCAGCTGATAAAAGGCAAAGAAATCAGTATGATTTTCTAGCTGAAAAAAGGGCTTTTCTTATTGGAGCTGATAACTCTCACCAAGGGCTCCAGGCTTTTGTTACATCAATTTGAGAAACTCATAATCTCTGCATTATGAATGTTCAACCAGGATATTTTCTGTTGTAGTGTATCAAGCACCTTCAATATCACAGCTCCTGTTGTCATTGTTGGGTAAACAGCTTTTGACACGTTTTCAATATGATTACATTAGAACAAGTGGGTCATGATTGATAACCTAATATTCAGGCCATGCAAATCATCAATCACAGGAAGTATATTAATTATTCAATGAAACCATCTAATGCAAGAATCAATGTTGGAAATGAAGAAAAGAAACTCACAGCTCCCAGCAGAGGCTACACCAGATAATAAAAAAGGAATACTAAATAATCTCAGCCCATAATCCTGTTTAATAAAATCCATTTATTTAGCTGTCAAATACATGACACAATTATCTAAAAAAAAAAAAAAAAGAAAAAAAAAATCCACAACAGCAAAAAACCCCAAGATAATGAAAAACTTTTTTTCTTGTGGAAAATAGACTTTTGCACTTTTAGGCTGTGATTAAACGTAAAGTCTAAAAATACACTGTAAATAATGGGAATTGCTGTGACATGTGAAGAAAAAGAATCACTTAGAAAAACAGGTGTTCTCAGTTATTCTTGCTGAGGTTAAATCAATTATAACAGTATGACACATGGCCTGCAACAGCCCAAGAACCTTACAGATCCCCTACACATCACGCACACACAGTGTGACTAACAATTCTGCATAGGAGTGGAGTGTCTCTCCTTAAACAATCCAAAATTACTCAGGTAGCCAAAGCAGCCCTAGAAAGAAGGATCCTCAAAATGTCTGCCATTCTTCTAAAGGGAAAGAAATTGTGGCCAAAAAGGTTTGTAGTGCAGAAACAGAGGGGAGTAGCAGGCAACTTTGGAAGTTGCAAACTTCATGACTCACCTGGCTGATCTGCTGCTGTGGTGGTGGAGGGGGATTTGATGGCACTCACCTGGGCAGGTAGCTCTCCACAGGCACTTGACCCATATTCTCTGCTGATTTTGACTTCAGCAATTCCTGAAATAACTCATCCTGCTTCATTTGAAGCAGACCCCAGGGTATCTTAAACATAAAATCTCTGGCAGTTAATGTTGGTATTATCAGCATCCACTTAGGCAGGAACCTATGCACAGACTTCTACATTCTCCTTGTAATATAATCCAACATGACTTCCACTCCATCCACTCTCTTGCTGGTTATTTTCTCCTTTAGCACAATTCTCATCCCTAGTTCACAAGGCCCTTTGCAATTTTTGGCATAACGCTGCTTGGGCTGCCACTGAAATGATCATCTCATAGCCACCTCTTTTTCCATTTTAGTGTGAAATCCCTTTCTCGATGTGCCTTCCTTCTGCATTTTAGCATCAGATTTTGAAAGCATACCATTTATTCCTAGGATCTGCTTTTCTTTCAAAGGAAACATCAAAATGCATTGATGGTCCCCCTGCACGCGAAGAGATAAGGATGAGATTTTTCACAAAAGTTCCACCCACCAGAATCAGAAAGAAAAGTAAAGACAGGAGCATCTGACTTTGACTGTAAATGCAGAGGAACCCTCTTGGAGCTTGTTCTATTTCACTGTATCTAAGATTTAAAAAGGTCTGCATATACTCTCTGTGTGGCAGATTGTGACAACATGCAATACCAAGTCCACCACAATGAAATGGTGACCAACCCCACTAACTTTACCTGCACCATGCACCATGAAGAAAGGCAGTAATTACCTTAATTGTGTGGCTAATACCACTGTATCATTGCCAACAAGTAGATACACTCTATCATGAAATATGGCTTTCAAGGTTACATGCAAGAAGGACAGTGACAGCCACAGCAGGCTCTTGCAAACAGCTCCAGGAAGCCTAGACTGATGAGGCAACAGCTCTATCCACAGTATCTGCCCAGTGAGGTACACCCAAAGATTTCACTCAGCCAAACCTACAGGTCTCCTAGTTTATCTTCCCACTAGGAAACAGTATCATAGTTTCAGCACATACCTGCTTAAATGGTGCAGTATTTGGCAATGAGAGGTTTAGTCTTCTGGAGAAATGGTACAGCACAGTTTGTGATATTCCTCAGCGTACAGGTTGAAAGCCACAGTGGCATGGTGGCAGCACAGGGCAGCAGGTCCCCACAGAACCATTCACCCCCTTCACCTGAGCAGACTCATTAACAAAGTCTTGATTTTAAAACATGATTTTCTAAACAAGCTGAAGAAGGGAAAGTTTCTCTCACTTCATTACTATGTTTTAAATGTTGTCAAGCCAGCTGGACTTTCTGTTTAGGTAGACAGCCAGCTGGTGTTTAAGCCTTCAGAAGTGGGTTTTGTGTACTTATAAGTTCCCAGGGGTGTACATGACTCCCATGTTTGCTCCTGCCTCAACATCTTTCAAGTACTTTTCTTTAACACTGGTTTCTACCCCCTTTTAATACCCATCATAAGATCCTCAAGGTCCAAACCAATGCCAGTCCCAGAGGTGTTTCAGCATCTGAAATACAACCTTTCCCGTTTCCAAATCTCTTCCCTATCCAGAGACACGTGTTAACTGAACCCATCAAAAACAAAGGTGTTGTAGGGTTCTAAAGACAATCAGGTTTTATGAATGTAAGACTTGAAAGGACTTCTAGGTCAAGAGTGCAGTTCCTTGATCTTAAAAGGACTGATCATGCAAACCCTTTCATGAAACTCCTCAGAAGCTTATCAGGTTCAATCAGGTTCTAACTTTTTTTTTTTTTTTTTTTTTTTACATATAAACATACATATGTGTATGTATATTAGATTTTGGACTTACCATACTTACCATACTATGTCCAAGTAGTTCTGTAGCCTCACTGCTGTAATAGCTAGAAACTCGATATAAATTCTGTTCTAATTTTCAGGCACAAAGCATTCATGACCAGTTTCTGCTCATTTATTTTGGTATTAACATTGTTCTGTTGCTCATCTCTTTCCTTGGAAGCAAAAAATAGCAGAAAATGCAGACAAGCCCTATATTCGAAATGGAGTATACTGTTTAATGTACATAGAGATAAAAAGTCTACAAACCAAAAAAAACTTCTTAAATTGTACAATCTCCTTCAAATTGCACATTAATAAAAATCTTCATGTCTGTTTTCTAAAAAGATAGCACAAATAGAAAAACATTGTTGAGTAGCAAAAATTCTTAAGCCAAAGCTTTAAATGTTGTACCAATACCTAATGAAGTTCTACTAAACTTCCTAAGAGAGCGCAGTTGTTTTACAGGAAAATGGAAATTGAGCATGTTCAAGTCTCTCCATTCAGTCTGTAACAGGGAAAAAATACAGATATAGACACACAAAGAAAACGTGTTTAACAGTTTTCCTATCAAGAATAACAGGTAGCTCTTTTTGGAGACTGTGGGGGGAGGGGGGAAAGTAGAAATAAGATCACTTCATCTCTCTGGAGAGATTTCAAAAAACTTTTTCCAGTACTAATGTGAGTATAAATACAAATGACAAACAGATGAAACCCTGGGGTCAAGCAGCAGTATGACTGTGCTTTGCCATTGCTTCTCCTGTCTCCAGAGCACAGCTTTTCACAGCCCCCTGCCCTATTGCACTGTGACTCCAAGTCCTTGGGAGAGCACTGTGGTTCATCAGAGAACAGTGATAGTGAGAGAAGCTGCAAGCAGCTTTCCACTATAACACAGCAAAGCACTTTAAGACTCTGTTAACAGGAATGTCCTGATCACTTACTCGAGCATGTCCAGTTTTCCTTTCAAAAGAATTGAAATGATGGCACTGAGCAAAGGAAGTTCAACCACAGCTAGAGCATTTTGATCACTACAGAAGAGAGTCATGCAGGCCTTTCTGATTCATGCCAACTCTTGCTAGTACACTCAGGCTTCTCCTTTAAAATATTTTCAGTATATCTTTTATGTTTAGTTATAAAATACATTGTATTTACCCAAGAGATCAGACCAAGTTTCTGTTTCCAAAACATTTAGACAGATTTGTTTGGGTTTTTTCAATTGCACAAGAGACTAAAACTAATCTCTCTGGTCTACCAGGCAATTGTACATCTGAGCATTCAAAAGAAAAAAACAATTTTCTTCCATACCCCAATGGACAGTTGATTAAACACATTATTTTAGCTGTGGATTATCTTTTCATTCTTTAAATCAGAACATGTATATTGGTAGCTACCTGGCCTCTTGCATGAAGAAGTGGAGAAAAAAGTACAGGTCGTACAAAAGGTGACAGAAGCCACACCAACAGAAAACCAGTCAAAGCACAGAGAGTCAGAAAGTACATCATAGAACAAAATTTGGCCCACAGTCTGTACCTTGAATTGCCAGTGTCTGTGGAAATTTATCCACAACAGTTAGCTTTATCTCATTTTGAAATCTTATTGGTGCACTGACTTAATCAAACCATTAGCTTGACCCCGTATATCCAGAGGCAGAAGATAAACTTTGTCAATCTTGCTTGCTGCTGAAAAACTCTTGGACCAGATTTTCATTGTTGCTGCTTTCTATCCAGATGTTCTCAGCATAGCATTGAACCTCTCCTCAAGCCAACATTCATTTTCACTTATCATCCTGTACTTTATTTCTTTCCATATTATGATATTGCTCATGTGAAGAAGCCCAGAGCAACTCCAGAACATCACCATGCTAATGCAGATTTGCAGGTTTTAGGACCTATGCTGGTCTCTCCAAATGGATATACTTGTCCTCTCTGTGCCTCAAGCTCCTTTTTCAGTAGTACCAATACACTCAAAGCCCTGAATGCTCTCCCCAGGGTAGCTGTCTAAACCTTTTCATTCAAAACCTGAGTGCAGATTGCAGCTTTCTTTCATAACCACATTGGAGTTCTCACAACATGAGCCACCAAAATCTGGGAACCCTGTGCTCATTGCCTTTTAACTGGTGGGGTTCACATGCCTCATTTCACAGGCAGTTTTCTCTTCCTCCCTCTAGGCTAATCTGCCAAGAAAAGGATGCAGTTTTGCCAATCTCAGAAGCCATTTCATTCTGCATCAAAGATTTGACTTCCAATGTCTTTAGGTATCAACTGGATCAGATACCAGATTTCTCACACAGCCAAGACAAATGCTTGGTCACCTGGCTGAATGGACAAGGATGAGGATATGGAGAGGTACCCAACAATTCTATCTTGTGTAAAACTCAATTAAGTTGGTATGTTTGGAGAGCCTCTATTGGATTGAGCCCCTCACACAAGCAAACAGAAACAACTTATTTATGGATCCAAGGAAAATTAAAACACGAAACAGACTGTGAGCTGCTAAGACTGTCAAAGATGAAGTGCCTATGAGAATGACCAGAATTAGAATTTAGGTTCCCAAAAAAAATCAAATGACAAAAAGTTGGGCAGCGGCAGACTTAAAGCAGTAGTTGAGCATAATTTGTGAGATTAAAATACCAAAGCCACATTTGGAAATTTTGGTCCTTCCATGAATTTGACTCCCATTTTTCAGAACCTTCATTTTCCTTCTTCAAAAGAGGAATAGGAGCACTCTTTTCACAGGAACGTTGAAAAAAAAATGCATGCAATAACGTCTGTGAGGGGATAAGCCTTATAGGAAAAGTGCAATCCTTTGAAAGAGAAATTACAATTCATAGGTGGATTTTGCAAAGTAGGTCTTCAGCCAACGGCAAACTTCCAGAAAAAAACATGTTCAATCTGGAGCAGTGAGGCCTTGTACTTAGCCCAGGGCTGTGCTGGCTGGCCACAAGTTAGTCTGTGATACCTGAACACCACTGTCTCATTTGTAATACCTTGTGTGTTGTGCTGGTTGTTATCAGGCCATGGTGTACAGACTCAACATGTGAGGACAAAACACATGCAGAACATGCTAGTCCCTCACTCCATCCTGCTCCTGATTCGAGCTGTCAGTGCAGTGGAGGAAGAAACTCTGCACTTCTTCCATATGAGCCTTCATCTTCTTCCTCTATCACGGAAATTGTCCTGAGTCCCAGATAAATTTTCACAGGCATTTGTTGTATGCAAATAGCTGCCAAATAAATCATTGTATATTGCAGCACAACCCCTGAGGGGGTTTGTACCTATGGAACTTGCTACTGTCACTCCACTTCCCCATATACCTTAATCATGTTATTCATTCAGCAAGAAGGATGAATGTTACAGCATGAGGCTTTAATCCCTCACTGCTGAGGATCTGTTTCTCTGAGAGAGAGCAAAAGAGAGAGCAGGAAATCCAGAGGAAAAAACTTAAGGTGAGAGTCAAATACCATTATTTCTTGGCACTGTGTTTAGGCAGGGGTTGTATTATAAAAGCATATTCCTAAAATACTTCAGGAGAAATCTGTTGCATGAGCACACATTGATTGTGCATGTGTGCATGTATGTATGCACATGCCTGTAAACACAGGGCCTAAACAGGACCATTAAAGAGAGAATTTGCAACCTTCCAAAGCTCCTGAAAAATACTTCCCTTCTCTCTCTCTCTCTGTGGGCTAACTCTACAGATTACAAAGTAACTTTAAAAGAATGTTTCCTCTGTCCTCCAACCCTTTGAATTTTTTTCCATAAAGACAATAAAAATGAAAGAGCAGCAGACATGAGAGGGAGAGAAGCATAGCATTTAGGGGTAATCTAAGAGCCTGTCTTTTTAATAGCCCCAGAACATTTTAAAGGTACCAGTTTATTTGATAGCTCTGCATTCAGTGCTCTCTGTAGGAAGGGCAATGCCTATTTCATCATGCTGCCCTTGACAGTAACCCTGATGAATCCCTTCCACTAAGATTGAAGCTCTCAGGCCTCTATTAAGACTGCCAGCAAATATGCTAACTACCAGGTCCTAGACAAATCCACAGGAAACTAGAGGGCCACCATGTCACACCCCATAGTGCTCCTAAAACAGTTATGGTATAACACTACATGGCATTGATACTTTTGCTTACCTATATTCAAGATTGTTCATAAATCAGCAGACAAGAGATGCAATGCCACTGTAATTCATTACAAACTTCTCCCTTCAGCTGGCCCCTATTATTCCAAAAACTAGGAAAGCACAAGAATTGGGGCGGGGGGGAAATGCAGATTTTGGAATTTTCAAACAAATTGAAAAAAAGAGCTAACACAACGTAGTCCAATTTAGGTTTTATGAGAAGCGCAGCTAACAGATTGTTTTTGTGAACCCTTCCTCTAAGCCTTATGAATGATGACTTAATGAGCAATCTTCATAACATCAGATCCACTTACATAAGGTGAAGATGAGGTCTCACTTTTCCAGCCCATATTTCTGATCTCATCCCTGCTGGAGGGATTGACCTGTGTTGATTTTCTAGATCCATTTTAATTTAAGCTGTTTGCAAGCCTGCTGACTCTCTCTCTTCTTGGCCTCATTCCATGTCCTCTATCCATCAACATGGGAAAGAGTACTGCCTTTCTTGAAAGCCCTTACTTCTGAGAAGCAGCAGAATGACAAAAGTGATGAGTTATTGAAGTTACATATGACAGAGGTGTTAGCCCATTGACCAATTCACCAGTTTTAATAATTCATTAAATTAATAATATTGTAGCTGATAGCCATAAATGCATTGTTCCTGTCCAGGAAGGGAGCAGGAAAAAATCACTTTTTTATTCAGACTAGTGTAAAAGTTAGATTTTTTTCCCAAAACCTTACCTATCAATCAGATTTCCCAACTGGCTGGTGACTATGGGGGACTCACTACCATATTACCATTACTCAGAGATGCTGTGTTGCATTGACACTACTTTCATCTTTCCAGTCTTTCAGTCTCCACCAGACAGACTTGACACCTCTTCCTGCTCTGTAAGCCCCCGATGACTGCTAGTTTCCCAGGTGAGAGAAACCTGGAGTGTGAGAACAGGACTGAATCCCACTTCTGCTACTGCCACCCAGCTCTGAGTGGCCACAGTGCACAGCATAGTGACAACCATGGCATTCCTGAGTCACCATGGATTTGCTGCACACATTTTATAGTCAAAAGACAAAAGATTGTAATGAGGACTGCTGATACAAAGCCCTCCACACCTCCTTCTTGCCACCCCTGCTAAGCTAGGGAAGAATAATAGTTTATGGACAATCTTAGTTTACTCTCTTGTTCATTACTATTGAACATTCTATGTCAACACATGAAAGTACAGTGGTTAACGTTACAGATTTATTGTTGCATCTTGCTCTATATTTAAGCAATAACGTGTGACAAGATTCTCAGGGATAGGAATGAAAAAGAATATGAAAAAGAATATAATAAGACAATATCTGGCATGAAAATTTTGCCGACATTGTAAAACACACCTCAACCTTGAGCTGCTATCCAAAAATGCCATATCATTTCAATTTGCATCTAACACAGGGGAATACAGTACAGGACTATATAGTTTGCAGTACTTGCAAGACATAACAAAGACCAAGAGCCTAGTTGAGGAATGTGCTTTATATTTTAGGATTTTTTTAATAATGTCTTAAACTTTTACTAAATCAAACTATTTGCAAAATGTCAGCATTTTATATTTTCACATAATCCACAAGGAAGGTAATTCTACACGAAATATTTACTACACAGTGCTCCACAACATGCTACAGTTTAGATAGTTATGCTTCATGGACTCTCTATGCATGGACCATGTCATGGTGAACCCCAAAGCTCCACCAAATTGCCCAACAGACACTATTTTATGTCCTGGCCAAGAATAGCAACCATATCTTTGATGCATCAGATCCAAATTATTATCCTTGACCCCAACGTGTTCTGCTTCTGTTCCAGTGCTTGTCCAAAGCAGAACATCATGACAGAACCCCAAGATTGCTCAGTTCATCTCCAGCACTAGAAAGAGTTGCATCAAGACTGAGCAAGCTTTATTTGTACAAGGGGAAAAGGTGGTGGCCTCATGTTCTGATTGTCTTCATGAAACCACAGTTGTATGGGCAATTGAAAATTAGTTGTTAATTTTAAACACACAGGTGTTCGATGAAAAGATGGCTAGGTTATGAAAACATACCAAATCCTTCCAAAAGTGAGAGTCTGTGCAAGAGGAACATAGTGAACAATTCACTGCTGAATGGTTTGATCAGGTTGCCAGCACTGGTTTCAAGAAATGATGTAAGAAATAGTTTTCTCATTACTTCTCATTTAGACAGATTGTTATCCTGGGAAAAAACGTATTTAAGAGTACCAGCATGTGCTGTTGCAAATTAATGACAGTTACTTTCTCAAAGTCAAAAATCTTTTACAGGAAAATGATTTCTTATATTATTCACCACTTTTCTGAGGTTACATTGTTTGGATTCAGCCATAAGTTTAGGACTGAAATCCAGGCACAAACATATATCCATTCTTAACCCGTAATGTCACCCTGGATATAAATGTGATTAGTATTTTCTCTTAATTATATTTCTGCTAGTACAGCCTGCATTTTCAAAGATGCTCAGGACTTTGTTTTATGCAGTGTGCAGATTTTCATGAGGGCACATACACACTGTTAAATTACAGAGATATTTAGCATAGATACAGAATAGTTATGCACTTTTTTTCTCTTTTTTTTTCCGTTATCCTCCTTTTTGTATAGTCATAGTTCACTGGGCAACATCAGCATAACAGCTATGCTGTCAAAAAAAAAAATCCAAGTAATAATGGGCAGAGACTTTGTAAAGAAATTCGCCCTATTCTGGCAAGACATTTCTTATTATTTTTTAATCTGGAGAGACATTTTTTTACAGAACAAATAGGAAGACACAAGCACTACCCAAGTGACCTTGCAGTCCAGCTTTTGCAAAGCCGCAAAGGTGAGATGTCATGCCACAGACCAGGCTTTTATTCTCGGCTCTGCCAGCAGCCTGCTAGCAATTCTGGGCACTCACCTGAGCTCTCTGCCCTTCAGAGGTCTCATCTGTAAGGGCGGGATAAGGCTACAGCATACACTGAGCTCTGTGGCTCAAAACAGTAGAGCAGTGTAATGGCTCATCTTTCGAGGAGTGTTATTCCTTCTCAGAGCTTGATGAATTTGAGTGGGGCATGGAGGCAAGTGGGAACACTACAAACCAAACCATGGAGGATTTCTCCTCCTTAAAGCCATCAAGCTGTTGCACAGTTCTGGCTAGGGGGTCTCTTCCAGTGTGAGGGATATTTCTGGGACCTGGGCTTCCCCCTCACTTCAAAGTGTTCCTGCAGAGCAGCTGGCTTTGAAGACTGCCCCTTCACAAGGCTACACACTCAGCCAGCCACGAGCTGCTGTGTACCATGGAATCATAGAATCATTAATTGACCTGGGTTGGAAGGGACAGTTAAGACCATCTAGTTCCAAACCCTCTGCCATGGGCAGGGATATCTTTCACTAGACTAGGTTGGTCAGAGCCCCATCCAACCTGACCGTGAACACTTCCAAGGGATGGGGCATCCACAGCTTCTCTGGGCAACCTGTTCCAGTGCCTCATCACCCACAAAGTAAAGAAATTCTTCCCAATATCTAATCTAAACCTACTCTTTTTCAGTTTGAATTAATTCCCCTTGTCCTACATGCTTTTGCAAATAGCACCATCTTTCTTGTAGACTCCCTTCAGTCCCTGGAAGGCCACAATTAGATTACCCCAAAGCCTTCTCTTTTCCAGGCTGAATATAAATATATATGAATATATATATGCTGTATAACCAGCAACCACTTTTACAGACCTCCTTCTGCAAAAGAGAGAAAGGGTCACAATTAGGCATGAAGAATGAAATATAGCAGATTCAGGCATGTCACAAAGCACACACATGTGAGCACATGCACACCACATACCCACACTCACTGAGGGTCAGACTCTTACCTTTATTGCTGTAGCACCAAAGAAAACCAAAGGGGTTTTTATAAATATGCTTCTAAATTTGCTTTCTACCTTCTACACTCTTATTGCATAAGATCATCAGGTGACATTCTTACACTCTAATTTCATGACATTGCAGTAGCTGTAGACTTGCCTGAAGGGTTGTCCCCAGAGTCAGCAGCCTAGAGGACTGCTTGGACACTGTAAAGCCATGACAAAAAGTTTTATGTCACTAACCAGTGGCTACCAGTAGCTATATCCCTTTTCATGGGGCTTGTCTAGGCCGCAGTGGCCAATGCCAGTTTCAGCATCCTAAAGCTGAGAATGTCAGATTGTTAATGAAAAGTTTTCCAATTCTGTCAACTAGTATGATCAAGAAAATAAGTTTGTCTCCTGTGTCACTAAAAACAGACATTTCTACCCATAAATAGAACTTTCTAACCATACAAGTCCATATTTTTCAGTGGTAATGTTATTGCCTCAACAGCACCAAGTGTCAAGGAATGGCGTGGATCAGTCATGCAGTATCTGCAAGACAGTGGTTTAGGTTGACGTGAATTACCCTTTTAAAGAGCTGAAATCCCCAGAGACCTGTGGGCAAGGGAGCCCCATTCTGGGCTGAGATAACCCTCCCAAGGGTTGGCAGTCCATGCTTTCCCAAAAACACCTCAGCTCTGGCACTACATCATCACCCAGCCACAGCTCTTCAAGATTCATGTGAAAGAGGGAAGTAGCACTGCAAATATATTTGACCATCAGATGTTAAAACTGGCCAGCAGGAAGCCTGATAATTGCATTTTTACCAAATGGGAAGTAATATTTCATTATTATTCAAAAAGATACATTTACCAAGCTAAGGTTTGGTGCCCTTTTTTTTATTTTTTATCTTTCCTTGATGCAAAAGGGAGGAGAGGAGCAAAGAAATTACTCAGTAAAGGCTCTCAGATGTTGTATCTTGTTAGCATATAAATTTTTATCTGAGTTTTTAATTAGTTTGAGACAGGCCCAACAGACATTTGAACTCCTGTAGCCTTATTCTTGGTTTTCATTATTTTCCATGTAAGGAAAAAGTATAAATAAAACCCTCGATATATCTATTTTATGTCCTTCATCTCTTTATATACATTCCTCATGCTCCCTTCTAATTGTCCTCTCATGCTGTAACCTTTTCAATTTCCCTAGATAAAGAGTTTAGGCATTGCCTTATATAACTTCTATCCATTGCCCATCCTATTTATGCTCTGTATTTCCAGTTAGAATTATATCATGACAATCCAATATTTTCAGTGTTCTCTAGGCCTTGATTTTAACACTTCTTTTGCTTTTTCATTACTGCTGCTCCCTAATTTGTCCACTGGCAAACCCTTTTCTGCAGCAACTTCAGTTCAGTTGGAAGGCAGTGATCAAATTATTCCTTCTAATATGTATTACCAGGTATTTGTCAGTACTAAATTTTATCTGACATCATGTTCCCAGTCACCTAGCTTTAAGTCCCATCAGAGTCCCTCACAGTCTCATTTCATCTGGACTAACCTAAATAATTTTGCAGATTTTGCCATCTCAACATTCTCCTCCCCTAGTCCTCACAGATTATAAACGGATCTGTTAAAAGCTTGGGATCACACACAGTAACACCATAATATCATGCTGAAAATGGACCATTTATTCCAACTCCTTTTTTTCCTGAAAACCAGCCATAATTTGTGGCAGAATTTTACCCCTCTCACCTCCCCTAGAATGGCTGGATTTTGTTGACTTAATTTTCTTAGCAACTTTTTGAAAAATGAAAGCTGTACCTGCTAGTTCTCAGAAACTGAACACAAGTAACGTGTAGTCCTTACCCATCTCTCAGATGCTGAATATATTAATTTGGATGGATACCACATCTTTTGACACCTCTGCTTCCTTAGTCAGGGAAAGTATCCTTGAATGCTTGCCCTGTTTAGACTCTTCCCTAGGCATCTGCTATTGGCCACTTCTGAGACAGAAGATGGAATAAATGGGCCTATGGTCTTGCTTGGTACAGCCATTCCTATGCAATAATCCCATATTCATTATCTGAAATATTAGGTTTCAGGTTGGGTTTTCCCCAGACTCTCTGTGATGACAAATGATTTAAAGAAAACATTAAGACAAAAATGCTCAAAAGTGACTGATTTCAGATGGCATAAGATGACAGCTTTGTATCAGGTCTGAATGTAAATAACTTCCTGCTTACTTTCACCTTCAAGTCTTTAATGGAGACAGTAAAATAAGACAAATCTTATATTAGTACACCCTCGAGCCCATCAATCATTTCCTTTCCTCAACAGAATACAATTATCTTTGTATATGATTTTTTCCTACAGTCTTGAATCCACATGACAGTGGACTCAACCACCTTTCAATGAATTAAGAGAAAAATATTTTGAAGATGTATGGAATGTTTTCCATGCTGCTATCATCTATATGCTCTGAATTTACAATTTTTCTTTTCTTTTTGTTTTTTTTTTAAGGCAGAAAAATGGCACACAAGCACGTATATAAAGCAAATAGTTTATAATCCCATGACTGAGGTCAGAGCTTCACAGAGGCTGTATTTGCTTGTATCCTTTTCTTGCGATATTTGTGTGTTTATGGTATTAGGAGGAAGGGTCCAAAAAGAGATTTCGTCACCCTTCTGGTTTTAGAGATTATTATACCACTCGTCATTATTTAACACTGAATTTGAGTGACTCAGTCCTAGACTGTCTCACTGACATCAGTTCAAAGTCCTCTAGCACTAACATCAGGCTCCACGTTGATAGATATTTTAATTAGAAGCTGAGGGGTCTGGATGAAGGGCAAATTAACAGCACTGACTTTGGGTTGCTCTTTGTACCAAGACAGATGTTTATGCTTTTGACAGCAGGAAGATAAATCAGCACTGAATATTTGGGTAATATTCCTCCTCTGGGCCTGTTATTTGCTGCCAATTTTTCAGAAATATGTGAGTTTTAGTGCATTGGTGATTTAGCTTTGTACTTTTGGTACGAGATCTGACATCTGGACCACCCAGGTGAAAGTCCACTGCATATCAGAAAACAGTTGCCTCTAAATGGGAATGTCCCCTTACAAAAATTATGTCTGGGGGTTAATCCATGAATTCTACATATGCTGCAAACATCTGCTTATGCTCCAAGGTCAGAAGAAGACCTCTGAAATAACAGAATTTTAAAAAAACAACTATTTTTTTGTTTTCAAGAGCCCCAACCCTAGACCCCCAAATCTGAGTGTTACAGAAAAAAAAAAATTACAAGGCAGGTTGAGGCAACTGCTTTGGGATCCTTTATCATTGACTGCCATTTAGCCTGGAGATGCAATGTTCCGCCCACAAATCACATGTTCAGTAACCAACCCACTCAGCCACAGCCAGCCAGTAATTGTTTGCTGCACAAACTCTGTAACACTTCATTAGTTCTGCCACACATCTACTTCCACTGAAGGTACCTTTCCAAAACGAAAAAGCACAGAGCAACATTACAACTTCCATCTATTTTTAGTGCAACTTAAAAAAAAAAAAAAAAAAAGAAAAAAGAAAAACAGGAAATGCAACTGAGGAAAAAGGCTACTCGCACTGTAGTTTTCAGTTTTAAGCAAAAATATGACCCGTGTTTTTTGTTTGGTTTTATTTCTTTTTTTTTCTGTCAGTCTTACATTTCTCCAATGAGACTGTGAGAAATATGCAAAGTTATGTGATCATTTCTGACAGTTCTTGGCAGCTGGGCAGGCAAGCATTGGAAAGGATCTTTCTCTGCCGATCCAAGATTAAATTTGGACTGAAACACAGGGCTCATTTAGGCAGCAATTAAAGGACCTTATAGACTGAGGGAGAATGAAATGATAAATGCAAAGAGGCTTATTTAATGGGGATATTAAGTAAACTGCTGGTAAAAATGCCCATTTATCATCCACTGATTCCTAATTGGTTTCCTGTTCCTGCCTGCATGTGGCATTTTCAGAAGGAATTACCTTCCTTTAGTGCGACTGTTGCAAATGCAATAAATCAAGGCCATAGATTTCTAGCTAATTTAGATGGAGACTAAATTGGAGCCAAAGCATGCAAGAGTGCTTGCAATTAATGTTCATTACAACTTTTAGCTTCAAAAACAGGAAGGATCATTTTAATGCACCATTCCCAAGCAAGGACACTGCTTCAAGACTTGGCTACCCTTTGTATGCTCAACAAAAATCACTTGCCTTTGTAAGCCACTGGCCTTCCTGAAACCTTCCCAGGAATCCAGTTTGAGGTCTAGCAACCCTTTAAGCACCTGTACTTCCAGAAAATTCCCTACCTTTTTTTTTTTTCACTTATTTGCTGATCTGTTATAAAGGCCAACTTACACAAAAATAGCTTACAATCACCATATTGTTATTGATCTCAGCCACCTGATTCCAGCAACATAAACTTTATTTCCATCAGGTGGCAGGAGAAGGTACAATTTTCTAGATGAAAAATTAATGAAGTAAACTTTTGTTTCCCAAGTGCAGCTTTGGTAGATGCCCTAAAGTCTTTCAGTATATTCCTTTTCCAAGGGTTCAGCTTTGCTGAAGAGAGGAAAAAAAATTCTTACTGTAGGAATGTCTTTATTTTGCCATTCTCACAAGGTGCTTTAGAGATGGAGTCTGTGTCTCATTTTATGTCATTTTATTGTTTGATACAGAAAGGTGCTTTTGAAAACATGCAGTGACCCAGAGTTTCTGCAGGTTTTCGCATTTGCTCCACTTGAGTGTACACCTGATATGCAGCACTGTGAGTATAAACAAAACTTGGGTAGCTGTTGTGAGTTTCCAAACATGGCAAAAAAAAACAAAAACTATTCCACTTCCCGAATCCAGTGAAGATCATGGAAGTCATTTATATTCAGTGGAAAGAAGATTGGTTTACTAGGTCTGAATCCCCCCAAAAGTTTTTATGTATAAGTTTCTCTTTGTTTCTCTTACACACTGAAAAAAAATTGCTTGCTTGTCTTTTGCTTTCAAAAAATACAGTTAGCACAATTAAATACCTCAAAGCAATCAAGACAAAAAGGTTTAGAAATACACTCTATCCTGGGTGCCACAAAACAGACAACAACCTATCTTTTCTTTAGACCTGAATCCAGTCTCAGACAGATTTTTTGTTCTCTTCTGCTTGGTCATTTACCACTTAATTCCTTGTTCTCAGTTTGGATCACCACTCACAGAATTAACATTCAGAATTTACAGCTTTCAGTGTTGGCATGTTTGTTGCAAATGATCAGTTTTGAGTGGAATAGGTTGAAACCCAAGTGGGTGATAAAGAAATCCATTAACTTACTGACACACAAATCTTCCATCTTCCTCTGTAATGTGCCCATGAATGGTTAAAGGCAGTACCCTGGGGAAGATGAGGGTTACACTTATTCTCCTCCCCCAACCATATGTAGATAAATATTCATTGGGAAAAAAACCTGACATGGAAATACAAATGTTGGTATTAATGCCCATTCTAAGAGTCCATGCTGTGGAGGAAATGGGCTGGCAAGCTGAATATCCAATTTCCTTTCTCCAGGCTCTGCTACCAACTTACTAGTTCATCATATGCAGAACATTTAATTTTTCCATGCCTCATCTTCTCCCTCACAATAGCTTGTCTGAATTCCACAGATGGGAATTACCATATACAAGCACTAAGTACTTTCACTTTTTAATTTTAAGCAGCTTTAGGATATTTACCCCTGAATGCCAGGAGCACAGAGAAACACTAAGGCAGGCCTGGGAGTGCTCTGCCGTGACGGAAAGCAAAGCATAAATGTTGTTTAAGTGAAACAACCTGTCTAGTTCTTGCCCCAGCCACACTTCTGTTTCAAGGCTTGCTGCACACACAACTGAAATGACTTAGTGTTAAAGGAAAGTGTGGATTATACAGAGAGGGAGAGCACTTAAATTTGCCATTCTATCTAAAGATTCCCATTGGTTTGATATTTGATCAAGCAAACTGAGGTTCCAGGTTAAGGAAGATCACATTTAATTTACACAATACTTCAAACAGTAGAAAATTACACTTTAAAAGTACTTATTCCCTTTATTTCCCTGCTTTTACATTACTCTAATACCTTAATAAATCAGGGCCTAGACGACCTCTGAATTTAAAAGCCAGAAGCAGATTTTTACCAACAGAGCATATAAAGCTGTTGGGGCCTGGTGCACTGAGCCATTTACACTTCAAAAGGCAAGGAGTGCAGATCTTGGACAACTTTCAATTCCAAATAACTGACCAGAACTTGAGCTGACATAAATGAGTTTTATACTCCTTTAATGCCATTGACTGCAGTGGAGCTACTGATATATTTTTACCAAGGCAAGTAACATCAGAATCAGGCCTCAAACCTCGTGGTTGATAGGCTCTCTTACCCAAACAGCTCAATAATTTGTTTTAAATCCTTCTCAATTTACCATTCTTAAGCCCTCACAGTCTTCAGAAAGGAAGATGTTTGGGTTTTCTTTAAACCAGCTGCAGCTTGTCTGCCAAGCATTTAGTCCAATTAAGTCCCAGTTTTATATTATTTTTCAGCCACATGTTACAATAAACAGAGTAGAAATGCACATATGGTTTCTGATATTGGAGTAATGAAACTCAAAGAAAGAAAGAAAGAATTGAATTTCCTGTGCTTACTTTTAAAAATACAAAATGTGTAATATTTTAATAGACTAAAATCAGTACACATGGAATATTACTTGGTCCCAACTGAATACAAGGTTGTACATTAATGGAAAAGTCCTGCTGATGTAAATGAAGGGGTAGAACATTGTACTAAATAACTGGGAGTTTATTACTCAGCCAAAACCATGTAGAGAATTGGTACACATCAAATCCATAGGCAAAAGGGAAGAGCACGTTTGTGTTAAGAGCAGCTGCCTGTAGCCAGTGGTGCTGGGGTGAACAGATTCTGATCTCACACACCTACAAATGAAGAGTAATTTCAGTGTTTCCACAGGAGCTGCAAGACTGCAAAACAGTTGTGGAGAAAACTTAATCAGCCCAAGGTGTGATTAACTCCAGCAAGTTCTCATGAACTCATCAGCAAAACACATGTAATACTGCAGTCAAACAGATATGCTCAAGTGCGTTTCATTTCTTTTAAATAATGTGCCTGTCTCATAAACAATTTCCATAAACAATGTGCCCTGATAATCAATTTTCTGTCTTCTTGATTTGGCCTGAAATGCACAGATTTGACAAGGGAAGATTAAAACAGATTAAGGGCTCTACAGGCCCTCCAACATGAAGATCCAGTAATGCATGTGCTGCTGGTGTTTCCTGTGTGCAGTCTCCACAGAATTAATGACCATCCATGGTGAGGCAAGTTTAGCTCAAACCAAAGCCATTCATGCTTTTGACATCATTGGTTCCATCCACAGTGTGTCACTTTCCACACCAGTAATCACACACATACCATGGAAAGATTAATTTTGGGGCAATAGCTAATACCCACAGGGCACAACCCTCAAATCTGGATGTCTTACAGCAAGCTGTGAAGACTGAGAGATGCTTATGTGCAAATTATTTATTCCCTGTGGGGTTCAAAGAGAAAGAATTACAGAACTCAAACCCTCTCTTCTGCCTCCATTTCTTCATCACTTACCATGATTTAGGAAAAGAAAATAAATGAAATAACATGGTGACCTGTACAGCCCATCTCAAAACAATCCTGTGTGAGGAATGTACTGTTGCTAACCCTCCCCTTGGTATATATTAATCCACAACATTCTTCACATCTGTAGGGTATCAGACACAGGAGAGAAACAACTGGTGTATGTAGAAAGCAGCATGAAGTAAAATGACAATCTGAGTCTCCTGAACAATAGTAAAATGCAGCAATCCACAAGGGTAAAGTGACCACTACAAAATTAACCGTGAGGATTTACAGCTGAGAATTAATTTCATCTCTATTATTATGTCAGGTAAAATAGTTTAAGTTATACACTAATTTACATGAAATCACAAAGGAAATCCTATTTCATTAAGTGGATTAAGCATTAATGTATTACCCTTTCCATTTTTATCTTCATTTCATAAAGTGCCTAACAGGAGGTCAAATTAAGAGACCAAATTAACATTTAAAAAAGTCATAGTGAATGTTATACCACAGTGATTCTAACCACACTATTCTTTATCATGATGGTATCAAGACTATTTTAGCCTTGGTACTCGAAATTAATAACTGTTATTTCCACAGGGAACCATTTTTCCTGAATGTAAATCATTCAGCAAAGTCAGGCAGAAGAAACAAAGGCATTACTCATTTCAAATGAAGATGTAAGCAGAAGAGGAAGAAAGAAAGAAAGCAGAAAGTGCTAAACCAGTTCCCCATTTCCCTGTGTGAGCCATACAAAGGAAGCCCCCAGCAATCTCAACTCATGTTTATGACTGAAACCAATGGAGTCCAGCCTAACCCAGTACATCGTTTCAGCCATGTTGAAGGCCTTTCTTCAACTACTGATTATTCAAAACAAGATGATGTGACCATTGCCCACATAAAAACACATGCTTGTGAAAAGCCTTATATACAGTTACTCACCAGATCAGCTCTCCAAATCAAATTCCAGCCCCAGTATTTTGATTGCTCTGCTTGTTTGTGTTTTTTTACACCACGGGCATTGTCCTGTTAATACAGTTTCCTATTCTTTGCTGTTGGTAATTCATATTATCCTTAACTAACATTAAAAGTTTATCACTCCAATGTTACTAGATCAGTTTTCTAAGGAATTTCTATTTTATTTGTGTAATGTTGTTTATATGTCAAATATGTGTCAAGTCTGAGGGCACTGAGAGTTTAATAGCTTGGAGTAACTAGCGAAATCACATCTGGAAAACAGCATTGTTGGAATCCGAATAATAAACTCATCTTACCATAATAACAAACAGGAAAGATTTCTGTATAGAAATATATAACTTTGAAGAAATATTTTTTCTATTCTAATCTTCAGAAGCACCAGTACCAGGTTGTAGCTGGAGCATTCAATTTAATTAGTGCATCTGCTTTTTTGCCCCTTTGCTCATTATGAGCTCTCATTTGGAATGTTTTTATACACTAGTGAAGATAGATTTCCCAACACATGGGTGGGAAATGAGGAAGAAGAGTACCAAATACAAATTGAACCTGTCCTCTGTGAAGGACTTAGATGTTCCATCCTTCTACCCCTTTTCTCCACCAGCAGGCAACCCATTACCTCCAGGTATTTTCCTCAGAGCTGCTCCTTCTGTGCAGAACATTTTACAAACATCCTATTCCATCAGTGGCTGGCTTCCTCACCATCCTCCTACTCCCACATCCAAGCACAGCTTTTCTGTTGGCTGGTATTACTTCTCATTTTTGAGGGTTAGACTTGCTTTTCATGAGATTCACCTCCCTCCTTAGAGACTTCCCACACTATGAGAAGAACACAAAGACAGCTCTGACCCCTCTGCCAAACTCTGCTTCCTGCTCTTCCCCTGGCTTTCAGCGAAGGGCATTGTGGGTCAGTTGCTAACATGGAAAGAAATGGCTTGTATCAGTGGCTGGTAAGGTCTGTTGGGAGAAGAGGAAACATGACTGGGGATGCTAAGAGAAAGTTTTCCCTGGACAGCTGGTATTGGTTCTGTGGATAATGTGACTGAAAATTTATCTATCGATCAAATTACAGAACTTCTGCAAGTTCAGGCTATGTTTAGCAAATCCTGAGGTTTCAAAAAATTGCTTGTCAAAATTCACAAAAAGTTTTATCTTGTAAGATTTGCATCTCTGTAGCTAAAATTTATTCCACTTCTAAGAATTATTGCTATTTTATTGCACAGGAATTGCAGGAATGGGAAAGAAAGGGACAAATATGTCTGAAAAATCCTTCTTTTTTTGTTTAGCATGGGGTAGCTTTCTAAGCACATCTCAATGTCTGTTTTTCACAGCTATTTTTAATATATGTAGTCTTGCAGAGATGTTTAGTCAAGATGTGCTATGCTGGTCCAGCTGGCAGAAAGAGAAACTTCCCTAAGGAAAAATTCAGTTAAGGTGGGTTTTAATATTGTCCTGCCACAAGTACTGTTCAGAGTGAATCAGTGCTATTCAGCCTGTATCTAGCCACTTTGGCCCACTGTACATCAAGGACAAAAGGTATGTCAGGCAAATATGTCACCAAGAATGTGGGATTTCCCCTCTGAATGTGTCTTTCTCTCTCAGCTGGCTGTGGAGAAGGGGTCAGTCACTAATATAGACTATCTGGACATTAAAATACCTAAATTGGAAGAAATCAGTTATGCTCATGCCCGAGGCCACAAGTAAGTCAAAGACCACTTTATATTGACACACAACAGAAATATAGTGTTGTGCCAGCCCAGTGAGGTCAACCCAGCAAGACTGAAAAGAAGGGAGAAGACAATGAGATGCTGCTGTTTGTACTTGGCATAGATAATCCACCCATCTTCTGGTTTTGCACAAAAAAAATTTGCAGATATGTAGATGGGGAAAGGAAACAGGTATGTGTTGGTCCTAGCCTACAGTGCATTTAAAAAGACAATACTTAGGAAAGGTGTGTTCATCTGAAGCCACATTCTTCCTGAATGGAAAATTTCTTCCCTTCCTTTCCATTTGGCCAGGGAGTCACTGGTATGGAATTACAGATGGGACAAGTTGAGGAAAGTCACTTATGTTCAGTGTTTTAGAACTTGCAAAGAGCCTAGTGTGGGGCAGGGAGATAACAGATCTAGCAGGTTGGCAAACAGAAAACAGCAAAGGGGTTTGTGGGTCCAAGGAAGCTGCTGAATGAGGTTATGTCTGATCATTTGTCCACATGTCTATTGACCACATGGAAAACAATATTGGAAAACATGCCAGAATGGCCACACTGGTCAGTCATCCTGATGGCAGCCCTCCAACAGGTGGAGTGGATTATGGAAGGAAGAATGATCTGTTTTGTACAAGTTATTGCTGGATAGTTCCCAGATGTGTTAATAAAGCTGCAAGCTATTCAAATAGGATCTCAGGGTCTATTCTGGCTCTTCCTCTACCTCTACCCTAATCTTGAGAAAACAAGACTGTTAGATAAGCCAGTGACCAGTTTACTTAAGGAGTCTCACTTTCTGTGAAATAGAGCTTTGTTTAGAAAAAACCCATAAAATTTCCAGGAAAACCAGGAACTAATGGAATTAAGCTAATTGGCAAAAATGGAATGACAGATGCTTGACACAGTTCCATATGCAACATTTCAGTGGTCTCCAGAGCTCAGAAATCCAACGGAAGGAATTGTTCTTTTTAGATAAGATCAGAAACAGAAATCCAAAAATGGTTTTGTATAAAATTGTGCAAGTTTACATGGGTCTTATATAATAACGTGGTTTTTTTGAGGTACCACAAAAATGGCAAGATAGCTTACTGAGCTATGGCTTTCTGCCTTTACAGGTATGGTCCCTGTCAGCTGTTTGCTTTCCCTCTGCAACTGGAATGAGACTCTTTGTCCTGCCTTTTCAGTAAGCCCATGGCAATCAGAAGTCAGGAAACTAGCTTAGTACATGTTTTCCTAAGCAATGAAAAGAGACATTCAGGCACACAGAAAAATCAGCAGACATAATGAGATTAAGATACTCCTGATGATTTTGCTGTATTTTCTAAAACACTGCTTTTGTTTGAAAACATTGACGTTTATAGCCCCTTTTAATGCCTTTGCAATGTCAACTAACTGTGGCCAAACAGACTGAAATAATAGCTGTATTCATTTAATAGAGTGTTAGCTTTGAAGTTTAATTATCAGGGGTAGGAACTCTCCACATTCAGGGAAATGCAGACTGAAGTATGAAATCCACTTGGCTGCAGATCAGTTCTACACCACGTCAGTGCAAGGAGAAATTCCAATTGCGTGCCTGCAGAAGTGAAATCAGATCTCTAGACTGTCCTTGCTGCCTCTCACAATCCCAACATCTGATCTAGTCCATACAACCTCTCACTGATTTCCTTCCAAATCCTGAAAAATTCTTCTCCTCTTTCCCCAGAGTGACCCCTGGGAAATGGGAACTTGATTGGATTGGATTTTTCATTTCTACTGCTGTCTGTACCACCCTTTGGAGCATCCAGCACTGCGGCTTTGGCACAGACATCAATAACCACACAAAAAATCCTGAGACTTTGGGAACCATCCCAACGATCTGAGAACTCTCCCAAAAGATGGAAGGATGTTTCTCTGCTGTTTAACACTTTGGGCACTCATCTTACCTCCATGAGAGGTAATGCTCTCCTCCAAGAGCAACAAAAATTGTCACCTGCATTGCAATAATGCAAATTGGGTTGATCAGTCCAGCTGGCAGTTCTGACCTATGCAGTCCATCCATCCTAGTGTCTTTTTTCCCTGTGGCCTCAAAGGAGATAAAGAACAGTTGTTAGGATGGCACACAGACCACAAAAACTGTTTGGAAACCTCTTGCACTTTCAGGACATGGTTGGGTATTTGGAGTTATGAATGGCCACAGCCACATTGGACGTGGAGACAGCTCCCAGCCTGGCATTCAACCCCAGCCTGACTGAGAAATTGAGAGCAGTTGATTTTAATGTTCCCAGGGAGATAAGGAAAGAACAACACAAATCACATGCCTGCAGCAAGGCAGGTCTGCTTGGGAAGAGACTTACGCCTCAGGATTTGGGGCTCTGTGAACATTAAGCCTAAGGGTTTATAAACAGGATTTCAAATCTTCTCTGCAAATGTCTGCACATCATCCAAACACTCCAAATCTGCTGACAATCAAACCAATCTTTTCCAAATCCAGCAATGGCCTTTCCTCACAGTGTCCATTCTCAGCTTATAGGCTTAAATGTCAGTTGTTTTTCCTAGAGTTTCCTTCTCAAGCAATGCTTAAAATGCTATATTTGTGAAAACACAAAACAATTTCCTTTTTGTTCGTCTCCAATACCTTAAAAAAGATAATGGATTTCACTTAAACATTTCAAAAGTTAGATGTGCACCATTAAAATTTTTCATTCCTGTGCCAATAAAATCAATTACCACAACTTCTCACACAATTATTTGAAACCTCAAGGTTTGTTTTTTTAAAAGTCATTCTATATACTTGAAAAAACACAATTACTTTGACTCAGCTATCTATTATATCATAGTATCTTATTGCATTATTTTAGGATTACAATAAATGAACGTATAATATTGATATGAAAATACAAGATCAAATTTGACAGCTTCACGGTGACTATAGCGAAGAACTTGAAAGCATTAATCACAACACTGATTGCACAAGAATATGCAGTGAACTGCCCATACAGTGTTCATGGTAAACAGCTCTGCACCTTCTCCCCCAGTATTAAAAGGTGAGATAGAAAAGCAAATATTTCCTAAAAAAAAAAAAAGAAAGAAAAAAAAAACCAACTTCACTTCTGACAGATAAATCCCCTTAAGCTAAAAAAAAGGCAAATAGGATGCAATAATTAGGATGAGTTATCCAACATGCAAATCAGTTTCCATGGACTGCTCAGGAGCTGCTGAAGGTTATTCAGCAGGTTTATCCAGACAGTGGATTCCTTTAAAAAAATCATATCCTGGGAAAAAGGCACAATGGAACAAATGGGCCCTACCCTTTCACAGAACATCTAGCTGACATGTAGCTTGCTAAAAGTGTGTAAATGATTTAAAGAAAGGCTAAGCAGAAATGTACATCAAGTGCCATTATTTCATCACCCACTTTAATCACAGGCTGCTGTTCAGGATGGTTTGGGATGTTGGTTGTTACAGAAGAGATTTCCGTACCATTATTAGTACCTGTGAACAAATGCAGTGAGCATGGGAAAAAAAAAGACAGCAGGAGGGAGAGAGAGTGAGAGTGAGAAGGAAAATGGAAAATGTAGCAGCGGTTAAAGCATAGTTTAATAACTCCAATCTCAGTCACTTTTTTCATATGCATTGTATGTGCAAGTCCATAGTACAGCATAATGTGTCATAATTTGGCCTCCAATTCTGACAGCACTGCTTGACTTGGGCATTAAATCATTGCCCCGAGGAATTCACATTCTGGCAATTCCTGATGGTAGGGCTGTCATCTCCTCCCACACATGACCTATCATTTTTGACATGATTGAATCAAAATTAGTCAGTACATTTAGATGTAAATTAGAGACATCCAAGAATAATAATGAGCACAAAAATATAGCTCTGTGTAATTGACACGGCAACAGCTTAGTACAGTCTTCCACAGTGTCCTCAAAATTATTAATATCATGATAACAAAAGTGCTGTATCAAAAAAGTGAGAAAACTTTTCCTTTTTTTTTTCTCTCTTTTTTTCTTTTTTTTTTTTTTTTTTGTTAGAGGGGCATATTTAACTAACCCTTAAATCCTAAGAAAATCTGTAAGTGTTCACCCACCTAACACTTGCATTATCCATGTGGTCCTAACCAGAGAAAGACTTAACCAGACATCCAATGAGCACAGGAGGGCTCTGGCGTCCTGCCCCACTCGTGTCCCATCCTTCCAGCTTCATTCACCACCATTCCCCCTTCAGTCAGCGATCACTGCCTGCTCTGGTGCCACCATGGGTCCCTGAGGGGGATGGCCAGGCGCTGTGCCAGGACATGATGCCTTCCAAACTCATCAGGACTCTTGTGCACTTCACAGTGCTGCCCCATAGCAACACTGTGCCCAGAATTTTGCCCCTTATAAGCTCCTTTTTAATGTATTTTACTAACCCAGAGAGGTGACACCATCAGGAAGATGCCAGAAGCCACCAACACACTGCTCCATAGGCCCAGCTCTCCCCACACCTCCCTGTTCAGCTCTGTCCAGGCAGAACCCAGATTACCCTTGGGTTCCATCACCTCTTCTCAGACCTGGGGAACAGTGAGGAAAATTCCCAGTTATCACACAAGGGAGGAGGGCTGAAACTCTTGAAGATAAACTGTGCTGGTCCTTCCCCAGAGCTCTTTCCTTCCCTGGGCAAAGGGCCCTCCACGTCACCACAACCTGAGGGAGTGCCCACGCCCAGGGTGGGTGTGAGGGGTACAAGAAAGAGCCACTCAATTTAGGGAGGAAAACACCCCAATTCTCTAAAGAATGGGGTGTGTAACACCCCCAAAGTACTCTTCTGTCAGGTGGAAAAAGAGGCCAACAGGAGGAGCTCCCCATTTTTCTGTTTCCCTCCTTCCAAAAGGGTTGGGTGACCTCAGGACCGGCAGGTGCCTGAGAAATCTTGAAACCAGAACCACTTTACACACTGAGCTAAGGCAGAGAAAAATAGGCACAAGATTCAGAAACATTTCCAAGTGGTTTCTGTGTTTTCCCTACAGAAATGCTTTACCCACAGGGTGTGCCAGCTCTGGTGTCCTGGAGGAAAGGCTGCCCACCATCACTTGTATCAGAGTCGTGGGATGCATCACAAGGGGGGGGCCTGATTTTGTTCCCATGTGCCCAGCAGGAAAATAAATAACTGTTTAGAACCCAAACAATTCAATGAATGTGTGTCTGTCTCTCTTTCTCTCTCTCTCTATTTTTTTTTTCTTTTTTAATATACAGTGGGAGCATTTACATGTGTTAGTGTGGCACTCAGTGATCTTGATAACCCAAGTCTGTACTTCTACCTTGAAGCAAACCTAAAATCTCCTGAGGTCATGCCAACATCTCAATGGTTGCGTACTGAGTATCTCCCTAAAGTCTTTGATTACCATGTTGCCGGGGGAAAAAAGAAATTAGCTGGAACAATTTCTGTGTCAGTTGTCTGTGATGAAAGAGGAAGTGCCCAAGATTACTATGTCCTCAATGCACTTGCCATACCTTCACTCAACAGAGATGTTAATATTTTGAGTAACCAGGTGAAGTAAGTGTCAAAGCTGTTTTATTGGAATATGTTTTTCTGGAAGCCACAAATCATAAAACCATTTCTGAAACAATATTGCAAACACTACAAAAATTTCCCTGTGCAGAGCAAATATGACCAGAAACACTGCTTAGTGAAACAAGTTCTGGAAAGAAAAAAAAAAAATCTACCCCTTGCAACTCTGTTATCAGGGCTGATTAATAATTTGTACCCTGAACACTGGAGTTTTCAGGTGTCTAGCACCTCTGAGAACGTGGCTAATGAGGGCATGCAATTTGTGAGATTTAAATGACAAAGCTTACTGGGTGAAAAAAACCTCCTTGTATATGTGGTCTCACTAGCTCTGTTTAAACCACGAAAAAGAAACCCCAGAATATTTCTGTAAGAGAAGAAAAACAGAGAAGTTCCTATTTACTTCAGGCTGATACTTACTACTATTTTCTTTCACAAGAGCTAAAGATAAAATAGTATTTTTCTATTTGTTTTTGGGACTGTCACTGGATATTTACTGCCTTTATGTGCTAAAGTATCATATCTCACATTCATAACAAATTCAGTAATGGTTCAGTTGCTTCCTGGGGCTGAGAATGATGGAAAAGCTAGAGAAAGCAAACCTAAATCCAGGTGTACCTTACACCAGATTTTTCTGGATGAAATTAATTCTGTAGGACCTATCAACTGGACTCAGAAAAAGTGGCGGCAATTAAACTCATGGAAAGATTGTGCACTGGATGAGCATTCTCATTCATATTAACAAATCTATGCTAATTTAGCAAAAATGAAGGGTATATCAAAATACTGTTCATGTTTGATGCAGAATGCTACTAAAAGGACTGACATTTGCAAATGTAAAATAATGTTGTCTGGCAACAAAGGGCTTTGAAATCTACACAGAGTGCCTGGCTTCCCTTCAAGGACTGTGTCTGAAAATGGCTGTCATCTCCCACTTCCTCTTAGCAAGGACTGATTTATTTAAAAGGCCCATCTCTTTTTTTACTCAAAGGATGTTGCCTCTAGTAGAGATGACCATTGTAGTGGGTAGGGACCAAAAAATAAAAATCAGGTTTGAAGAATGAAAGAGGAGTCCCCTGTATACTTCCCTATAGGGAACTGAAGAAATAGAGGACGAAGAAGACTGAGAGTAAATATATAAAGTAGGAGGTAGAAATAGGACTGTAGTTCCTTTTTCAGATGGCGCTGCTGGGTTAGATTCAAAAGTTTCAGAAGAAGGGAAAATGAAGGAGTTGGCAAAGTGAAGCGTATTTCCCAATTTATGGAGGATGCAGCTGAGACCAGGGAAGCTCCAGTGAACAGCCAGTGGGAATGAGCAGGGGGAGAAAAGGCCTGCATTTTAATTTCTACCAGAGGTAGAAATCTAACTTCACCATCTACAAATTCAGGGTGAGAACCTCTCAGTATAGTTGAAAATAGCCAGGACATAAACCCCTACACCTAACAACATTCTATTTTAAGTCCTTACATTTTGGGAATGTGAATTGTCTTGGCTTCTGGTAACACCAGTGGTGATAAGCTCCCCTTGCAGTCTGCACTACATTCAGCAAGCCGAGAACTCAGGATAGGGACAGAATTCATCATCTCCAAGCAGGCACAGAAATGATACATTATTTCTGAAGTACTTGGGCAGGCTTGTAAAGGCTACAATAAGCCCGCACAACAGACTCCCTGCATTTGCCATTGTTTGGCTGACTCAAGCATACACACCTCGCCCTTGAGCCCTACCCCTTCAATGCCTTACAGTGTTACACCGAGGGGAGAAATTGCCGCATTAAACCTCGTGTTTGTTATTTTGTGGTTCGCCATGCAACAAAGTGGACGATGTTTTCTTCTTAGCCAGAACACATGGGTGGAACTGCCCCCACGGAGTAGAAGTGCTCTGGTAGGTGCCTGCAGAACCAGGACCTTACTCTTTAGTCATCCAGCTGGTTGTGTATAGTTCGGCAGATTAATTGCCAAAGCAACACTTACACTTTTGTATCTGCCTTCTTTTCATGTCCTACTCTAATGGTACCAAGGAAACCAAATGCAAAAAACAAAGGTATTAAATATTACATTATAAGAGAGAGCATAAAGAGCCTTGATAAGGCTGACAAGCCAGCCTTGTGGGAAAATATTACAAAAATTAATTCTCTTGCAAACTTTAGCTATGTTCTTTTGAAACAAGCCTTCAAAAATTCAGGCAAATCCCACCTCAGTATGACATGCAGCAATAATAAAAGACACATGTGATATACAAAATTTCTGTCTGATAAACAGATCAACCAAGCTACATCAAATTAGGTAATTAATACTTATTTAGTTTGTCAGACATGTTTAGGGGAGAAGCTGATTCCTGAAGGTGTCATTATGCATACAGGCAAGCTCCTCTGGCATTTCTTTACTGGACCAAGAAAAGCCTGATAGAGTTAAAACCATAGGGTCTCTGTATACAGCTGTATTTAATGATTGCCTCTACATTGTATCAATGACTGGTCTAACTAGGACAAGGTGAAAACCCGCCTCCAGCTCTGTAGAGGCAGGAAAGCAGAGTGTATGTTTATTATCACCCTGGTGAACAGATATTCACAGCTAAAATAATAACACATTGTTATAAATAGGGCAACTCAAAATCCACCTGAAGAATATCAGTATTTTACAAAAGTGTTTCGGCAAAATAAACTATAAACCACATAAAACAAAATTTTTGGTAATAGCTATTTTAATCTCCTTTGCATACATAGGTAATTTTCCTTGTACTTCTACTACAACAAACACTAAACATTTTGAAAATTCTGAAATAGTCTTCATAGCATCATGGCAAAATTCTCTTACTACAGAGCCCTGCAGAAATTATAGGAAAATGGACTTAATCCCCATATTATGTTTGGTTTGCCTCAAGTAACTAGGCTTTTTGAGTAGCAAGAATTGTGCAGCAAAAAGCATTTACCTTGTTAAAAACAAAACAAGTGAACAAACGAAAACCAAGCAAAACCACAAAACTTTCTTCCTCTTCCTACATTTGAAATTAATGGGGTTTTCTGGTCTACAGAAGTTATCACAGAATGTGTCATTCCATGACATTACAGGATTTATGCAACCTCTGATACCATCTGTGTCACAGAAGACTGCATTCTGGAAAGTTGTTAGCAAATTAACAAACACCTGGAGGATTCCACAGGAGAGAGAAAAACCAGGAGTTTCATATTCAGCTGGTTCCTCTCACAAATTCCTTAAGGTGATTCATGAAGATATTCTCACAGAACTCTAGCATTAATTCAGTTGTCTTTTTAGGCCCCATTTTCTGCTATCTGTAACTCAGAAGGTACCGTCTGTTGTCATACTGTATGACAGTTTTTCACAGTCTCACATACATTCTTTATGAATAAAAGTGCACTTTCACAAGGACTGGTGCACTGTCTAAAGGATTTTTGATAGATAAAAGGTTTGTATAGGACAGTAACTGACTTTATTTGTAGTGTTCCAAATCAAAATATTTTCTTTAGACCACATTAGGTGTCATCCAGATTTCAAAACATCCCCTTAATTCACACATAATCAACAAATTTAAGAGTGAGCCTCAGGAAAAGATCATCCTCTAATTCCCTGGGCTACCTTGGAAGATATTATTTTAACTGCTGGATTCTCAAGAGTTTTCCCTGAACCCTTTACACACATGGTCCATATGCATCTCTAATACCCTTGTTCCTGAATGCTACACCTGCTCTTAGACCAACAACACAGATGTTTTTGACCAGATGTTGAAAAAAAACCAAGTGTTCTCAAGCGGCTGCAGTACAGTTGGTCTTGTCTTGGATACTTTTTCTTTAATTAATTTATTTATTTTACTCAGTTCTTTCCATGAGTCTTTCATGTAGAAATTGAATGGGGAAAAAAATCAGCAGCTCACATGAGCATTCTATGCACATTTTCAGTCAGAAGATGAACTAGAAAACAAACCCAAGACACTCTGAACAAACACTCATCTCTTTTTTTTTTGTAAACATAATAAACTAAAAATTACCCAGTTACATTCTTATGAACATTAAAAACTGGAACTGTTAAGGAACAAGTTCTAATGTCCTCCATAGTATAAAATATATTTTCTATTAAATACAGAGATATACCATGCCTGAAGAGAAAGCCACTTGCCGTGTTTTGAGGTAAAGAATCACATGGTAAACAACAATCACATACTCTAGGTTTTGGATGCTTTAAAGACACAAACCCCTGTTGATCAGTTTTCTTCTTGTTTCTTGCATATTTGATCATCAGTTAAATAATAGCATGAACTCTTGAGACAGTCATCATTAGGCTTCAGAGTCAACAAGATATTGAAGTGAAAGGACTGAATATAGGGCATTCTGAGCTGCTGTCTCCAGTTATTACAGAAGCTAGAGGCAACATGGCATCAATTTGCTGTCAGTCCAAGTGGGGAAGGCTATTTTTGCAATTATATGCTAGAGGCTATTTTTAATGAAGGATTAGAATTTGGAGCACAAGATGACAGCTTCCTAAAACAATAGGGCTTGTTCAGCTGCTGTGAGCCAACATCATTCATCTGCTGAGTCGTGGCCCTGATCCGTCAAAGCACTGGATCTTCAAGGAGACTATTTGCATATTTTTCGATTTTATTACTTGAGCACCTGGGAGCTTTTTGTCATGGGCAAGAATGGCACTGTATGGACACCAGCAAAACAGCCCTGTCCCTAGCAGTTTACAGTCTAAACTTTCTTCAAGTTTAGGGTTCTGTTGGATTGAGGACTCCCTGGATCTCCTAATCTCATTCTAGTAACACAGATGTTAAGAGACAGTGGGCAAACAAACACAGTATTTCTCTCTTCCAAACTGCACCAGTTAAAAAAATGACCAGGGAGGAATATTAATATGACACTAGGAAATCCTTACTTGGACTAGAATACAAGGAGAAAAATGCAGTTTACCAGCCCATAATTCTGAATCCAGGCTGATATTTTTTGCACTTAAGAATAGGAATGTGCTCTGCAATATTCTATTTTAGAAAGTGCACTCTCTTCTAAGGAGTCTGCAGTTTGGCTTCAAGAGTCACCAAGTTCTTTATTATGTAATTAATTTACCCCATTAAAACATACTGCAAATTCCTTGGCTGAGAGCAACAGTCTTATTGAAGGAGTAAAAGGGATTCTCAGCTGCCAACCCTTAAGCTTAGTGAAGTAACGGAATTAAAATGGGCTTAAATTGTCATTTTTGGAAGAGCTCTGCTTCTCTTAGTGTTTTGGCACATCACAACACAGACTGTTGACATGCACAAAAATCTAATACAACATGGTGAGTCAAATTATTTGGCTAGTGTCACTCTGCAGAAGTCTGTCACTGTGTTAATACCCAGATTTGATAGATTTTGGAAAAATGTCATTGTATATCCAGTGTTCAAGCTCTTTCTGCTGGGAGTGTAGTGAAAGCTATCAGACCTCTTATGTTACATAGAATACTCTAGCAGGCACTTACCCTGAAGTTTTGTGGTCATAATTTAGCATGCAACTACAGAATATTACACAGAAATGTCTGCAGATAAATTAAAATAAACAAAATCCACTGCGAGTACAGCTCAATGGGAACTCAAAGTGTCTTACAGTGGCAAAAAAAAAAAAAAAAAAAGAACAGCCCTTAGATGCTTAAACAAGGAATGCAGGAACAAGAGAGGATTTATGACAATGGTGAACACATGTGGTGTCCATTCTCTAAGAAGGAAATGGAAAAAATGGAAAATGTGGAGAAAGTATCCCAAGAGCTAAAGAAAATGCTTTACAATGAGACACTCTAGGAACTCAGTATATTTACTCTTTTGAAGCAAGACTGAGAAGTAATGATTTCTGAAAGTAAATATCTTCTTAGGTAGAAAATACTGTGAGAAATTCTAGAAGAGAGAAGTATAGCAAGGGTGGGAAGTATTCCCAAAGGGCGGGAAGCTTAAGCTTTAGATCAGAATAAATGTATCTGGGGTTTATGCTGCAGGAAGGTGATTAATTTTTGGAACTCTGTTCCCCTTGACATAGTAGTATACTTTAACGTTTTCACAGGATTTCTTCCTTGTAAGACTTGTCACCATTATGAAGATATTCTTTCATGGAAGCACGAGTTATTTGGATTTTATATCTGTAATTTGGGATATGTATGGGTTTGTGATAATACAAAGCCTAGATGACATGATCATTTCCTGGCCTTCAACTCTACATGTTCTGGGAAAAAAAACAGATACAATTTCTTCAACAAGGATTTGCTCTCTACATTAAAATATTCATATTTAAAATCTCCTCATTCTTAAGCCCCTGATTCTGTCCACCGAGTATATTACTATATAATATCAGATTAGAAAATTCAGCCCACTAGTAGGCAAACAGGGTCACCATTCCATTCCACTCAATATTATATAAATGGGGAATACCAATAACCACTACTCCCAAGAGCCCACATTTCAAACCTGACAAATGAGGGAAAAGTATAGCCAAAATTATGGCAGCCAAATGTTCCGTTGATTCAACAATTATTCTTCATGAAAGGACAGTGTAGTAAGGATACTACCCTCCTAAGGATTACAGCTATCTGCTTTGTCTTTATCACTTTCAATCTCATCAACAATGGGGGGGAAAAATTACTGCAAATAGGTGGATGCCATACCTTTCTCCCAGTACTACTTAGTGTTCACTGGCCAAAGACATTTAATTTAATCAATAAGCAATCATGGGTTACAAAGGGAAAAAATAACAGCACAATAAAGCATAGTTATCAGTCCAGGCTCTACTCAACTGGGTCATTCCAATAATATTAATTTAGAATTCTGCATGGCATTACAGCAGGTCCAGTGGCACTTGTGAATTACTTCACACAGATTTTCCAGCTAAAAAGATGCATCATAAATACAAAACCCTGTAACTGTTTTATACTCACAGGGGTATTTTTTGCCTGATACATTATATAACTGGTTATGGCAAATCAACTACCTTTAGAAACTAGAATTTTTGACAACTTCTACACCCTGAATGCTTTCTGTGGCTTCCAAGTTAGCTAATATATTTGCCTGGTGTAGAGCCTCTAGATTGAATGTACATTTCTAATGTGTGGTTGTGTATAGCACATGGAGAGATACACAGATAGTTTAAATGCTGTAAAAGAGAAGAGTTAAAATACATCCAGCTAAACAAGAATAAACACACATCCAATGGAAAAAAAAGTGTGAAGAAAAAGATACTGATTTTAATATGAGAATGACAAAAGAGGTTTTCTGTAGAGACTATGTCCTACATCAGGGTGTGCCCACAGAGCACTTGGGGCACTCGACCACTCCCTAGAAGATGCTGGGTTCACCCTGAGAGGATGTCCAAGGCCCCACATCCTGACTGCAGTGAGTTCACTGCTCCATGTAGTGCCATAGGAAGGGAGGTTTTTCAGAGAGAGACTTTGGCTGATCTCCATCTGTCCCACCTCTTCAGCTGGATGAGCAGACAGGGTGGTTTGCCCCTCCATAGATACATGGGGAAAATTGCAAACCTTGGCAAATCTCTGCAGGTTCCATTTGGTTTTGCCTGAATTCCACCCAGATATTTATTTTCTCATCAGACGCCTCTGAGCTTGATACAGCATGCCTCTTTTGTGGGGTTTAGGCCACAAAACAAATTACAATAGACAAAAAAATGAATAAAGTTTTGTGTCCTTTGAGTGCAAGGTTTTCAAAAGTGACTAGTGATTTAGAAAGTTTTCCATATGACACACACATGTCCAGCAGAGACCTCTTTAAAGTGTCCCAATTTACAGAGGTCAGACACTCTTCATTTCCTTAAAGTCTAGTGCTTTTCAAAGGCATTGAGATGAGCATTCAAATGCTGAGAAACCTAAAATCACTAAATTGCTTTGGAAAAACTTGAGCTAAAAATGTACCTAACTGCAAGAGATTGATTTCAGCTGCTTGACATCAAAACCCAACAGTTGCCTTTTCAGAGGCCAAGAGCAAGGCTTACTTTCTCTGATAAAGTGTTCTCCAAAAGGAACTCATTGCATCTGACGGAAAATTAACACAGGGCATAGAAGATCACAAAAGACTATGACCTTTCTCCTATATAAATATTTAATCAGGTACTTGACCTCACTGGATTACAAATTAACAGTAATTGGGACCCAAAAGGTTTCCTCCTCTTAACAATTTTTTTCAATTGAACATGTTATTAAATTGGTTCAACTATTTTTTTTTAGTAGAAAAGAATTTGTTACTTACGAAAAATATATTGAGGGACATTAGGAAGACTGCCATGCCTCTTACCAGTTTTCTGTATCCATGTGTTCCTCTTCTTCTACACAGAGAATGTCACCCATCTTACCTAAGTTTCATCTGAAGAGATTGTAGACACAGGGCATAATGTAGTTTGTCCTGGACCCCAAATCCCAGACAGCAGGTGAGATGCTTAGAGACCCCTGTTAATATCCTTTTCACCTTGTACATGTAGGCAACAGAAACAGGGAAACTTCCACCAAAGCTTTTGATCATTTTTCAAAGCAGCAGAGGATGGATTTTGATCTAAGCTGGGACTTCAGTTCCATTCAGGACAATGATTTTCCAGCCTGGGAATTTTGTGTGCAACCATCCTATTAAATAACACGCACATGTCGTAAAAATTATATGGGCATGCCTGTCCACTCACAGAGCTCTTGAGTCCATAACCTGCACTCAAGCAAAACTACCACTGAAGTTTCCAAGAAAATTTTCATTTGCTCTAGGCTTTCTGACTCTAAAAAATAATGTTTCTTTCTTTCTTCATTAGTGTAGCAGTCTCCACAACTTATGCTATATTTTTATCAACAATGCAATTATTCTCCCTACATTTTCAAAAGTTCATAAAGCATACGGAAAAAATTCATATGAAAGGAAACAGCCAGCACACTTATGGGAGAGGACTTTTACTGGACATAAAATAATTTGGTTCAGCTGTGTGCAAGTTAAAAGAGAAGAAAAAACAAATACAGCAATTTTGTGGGATTCGTTGCTTTTTCTTTACATCTGTAATTCAAACACAACTTTGAAATGACAACTCTCTGCTAGCACAGATTCTTTCTTATCTGCAAAGGGCCATGGGCATTTTAAATACCCTGCCCCACAGGAAAAATTCCCATGTCACAACCATCTCTGCCCTCCTGAACAAGAAGAGTCTCTTTCCCTGGGACCACACATGTGCATCTTCCATTTCAGCAGGCATCAACGTGCCCAACACAGCCCAGCTGCAGCCTTTCAGGTCTAACAAACCTGCTTTGGATGGCCAGAGACTGCCCTAGAACATGAGGAAGAAGCCTGTGGAATGAAGAGCTCAGACCAAGCCAGTGGAAGCAGGAGACACTTTTGCATGTGAACTGGCCACAGCATAAGTGAGAGGAAAACTCAAAGAAATGACAGTGGGAAACAGGTCTTCAAATTAATCCAACTATTTGCCAAATTAATCTCAATGCCAGGGCTGATGGAAGTACAAAGGTGACTTTGAGCCCAGCTTTGACAGATAAGTGCTGGTGATCTAAGAGGCATCTTGTTCTTGAAGCTTTTTGGTGCCTGTTCATCATTTCATGAAGACCCAGGTCATGCTGACCCTCACCCTAGCCAAAACCACGTTAAACACCGGGTCCCTACAACCCATGAGTGCTGTACCAGGCTTGTGCTGGGATGGCTAACCAGGGGAAGTATCCAGCTCTTTCATATGGCAACCTTGTAGTTCTAATTTAAAAGAAGAACAGGGATATCAGCCAAATCCTAAAATTTAAATAAGTTTTCCTATAAGCCCAGTACTGAGATGATACATTTGTCTGAGAAGTCCATTCACTGGCTCAAGTCCCAGAATGTAAACCAGGTGATGTATCTTCACTCCTTTTTTCTGACAGCAGTAATCTTGCTGAGGTCTGTATTTCTGGGCTGTGGTAAACACCTGGTGACTGTTACAGTTCTTTGTCCATTTTGAATTCTCTAGGCTGTTTGCCAAAAATCACAGTTATATGTTGTTCTTTGATTTAGGCTTATTTCTATGTCTCAGGTACCTATGTAGACTGACTTGTACAGCTGACTTTCCTTTTTTTTTTTTCTTTTTCCTCAGGATTCTCTTGTGCCAAGTGTTTCCTGAGCAAATTCTTCCTTATGCAGAGAGAGTGCTCTAGTGTGCCTCTGATATCTCTGGTTAAAGAATTTCTGGAGTCTTTGTGGGTATTTTTGGGTATGTATGGGATTTGAGATACCCTAATGTGTCCACCACGCCCTCCAGCTTACACTGTAGTAATGCACAGGTCTCCTTTAAGTCCTGCATCATTCCTTGTGGATGTTTCAGGTATGTCTGTGCATCTTAAATGGAATAAGAAGAATCAAGCCTTTGATGTCTTATGTTAAAATGCATATGCTGTAGAAACATTTGGGAGTTCAGAATTTGTAGAGTACAATAATAACCATTCGCTTTCTTAACAGCTATGCATCAGCTGTAACACACTTGATCACAGCTAAACCTGTGGTCTTTTCAATTAGTGATATGCCTTGAGAGATGCTATGCTTATCCATATAAATCATGTTTCACTTCTGATTTTGGAACTTTGAACATATCAACAATATAGGCATTACAGGCTAACTTACAGAGGTCTAATCAATGTAGTTAAACCAGTCCCCACTGATGTCTACCATTTCTGATATCTGCCTCATCTGTGAATAAAGTGGAACTTCACTGGTATGTTTTTTGACTACTCATTCCAAGGTGCCCCTCTTGATGAACATCTTCCCTACATTTTACTTTGCCCAACTGTGATAACTGCCATTCTTGTACTTCTTGTGAGGGATCTCCAGATGATCCAATGTGAGCATGAGAAATGTTTTTGTTTTTCATCATTCTCTGCTTTTCATATGACTGCTTGCATAACTCATTCCACATCCAGGGTAAATACAGAGCTTCATACATTTGTAGTAGTCATACATTGTGTCATACATGGCTCATTCTAGGTCACCTGGCTGCTTACAATTACAAATTAATGTCTTAGCAGGACCTCCATATTCACAGCCTTCTTTCAGCCTTTAGGAAAAGAATTGCAATAAGGTTGCTTGGTTGTTTCAGTGAGTCCTTTCTTGTGTTTCATAAAAAGTTATCTATACTTAATGTCTTGTCTTTTGATTCTAGACAAAAATCACAGAACCTTTTACGGCTGTTGCATGCTCTATTTAGAACATGCATTCATACATCTGTTCTGTGTCACTGTCACAGCCCTCGAGGCCTCTGCTGTAGGTGAATTAGGCATCATTTGTTTTGTGGTCTACTTCTCTTACTACCTTGAGATTGACAATTTGGAGTTGTTCAATTTGAGGATGCTTCTTCTTGCAATTTATAGTGTTCTCCACAATCATTCCTGAGGTTCAAAAGCAGTGCTGCCCATTGTGTCATTCACATGTATTTTCACCCCAGGGACACCTCCTAGTGTTTGGGGTGTTTTTCTGCTGTATGCTAAATGGATTCCAAAAGACAATCCCAGGAAGCAGCATCTGCAAAATGGTGATTTGAACGCAAATTTTGAAGTGTTCAGTGTACAGGGGAGTCTGCCAAAACCCTCCCTCTGTATCTAATATTCAGAAGAACTTGGCTTCTGCCATCTCAGCAAACATTTTGTTCCTTGAGAGCAAATGGAAATGTTTCCCTTTTTAAATGATCTTGTTCAGCATCTTGTGGTCACTGCAAAATCTAAGACCAGTCCTTTTTGCTATTTTTCTCCACAGCTACAAAGAACACGCCTGTTTTATTGCTCTGACTGATCCTGTGAATGAAGCCATCTGTTGTCATGTTTTGCTGCGCTTTTATTAGTGCCACATGTAAGACATTCTGCGTCTTCCATTAACTGTACCTGGAATGTCACCAGGTGACCCCTTTTTTCTGCAAGCACACTTCACTTCACGCATTGGCACATTCATGTCTGGTTCAGGTTGTTCCTGGGGCTATGAATCTACTGGGCTTTGGCACACATTTCAGTGACGAGACCAAACTTATGCCCATGGACTACTTGCTTTCCTTAATGCATTACCACAACGTCTTGTTTTACTCTTTGTGCCTTTGAACATCAGTGACACTTCACACTTGGCCAGGCCTGGAATTTGTCCCTTGCTTTCAGATTTCAGTCTCACCTTTGACTTCTCCGACTCCACGCTTTCTTTTGAACAAGTGTGTTTCAGTTTTTCTCACTTCTTTCATTTGTGCTCCTGGGCCTAATTTGTGCATCACATGGAGGCCATTTGTGCTTTGTTTTATTAGGCATTCTTTTGACTTTGCAGCATCTTTCTTTGTTGAGCAAATGCACAGCTCACCTCTGCACACTATTTATTCATTTCATTACCTGCACTAGTCAGTGATTTTGCAAACACATGGCTTGTTTTCCTCTCTTGATATTGGCACATATACTGGACTGGTTTATATTCATTTGCATCAGCTGAAAAAGCTACTTTTGTCTTTTTTTTTAAAGAAAAAGTACCTGCATTTCTCCTGCAGACCCATTTGACAGGTGTTCACAGACATAGGCTCAAGAATTTAGTCTGGAACTTTCAACTGATTCACCTCCAAGTGTGTAGTTTTGAACAAGGGCACTTTTCATTGCCCTAAATTCACAAGTACTGGCTAGTTCTGAGTCTGCCCTAAGTTAGTCTCTTGGTCCATCTATATTATCGATAATATCTCTTCTAGAGGATTTTTATCCCCTGATGGAACTCTGAAGATCAAATGTCCATTTCATTCACTTTGCTCTTGGAAAAAATATGGTTTATTTGACTTCAGAGTATTCATATAGCCTCTACACATCTGCTTGAGCTTTCTCCTTACCTTTTTAGCATTCACCATACTTTTAAAATACTGGAGAATTTTATCTACTCCAGGCACTGGTTCTTTAGCAGGGAGAAAAATAAACTTCTATTTTTCTGCTCAAGGAAAGCTTAGTGCCAGTTGGCTCTTATTTTGTTTTTGTTTTTCTAGACCTTGAAATAGATCCTCTTGGTGGCCTGCTGATAAAATTACTAAGCTACCACAATTGTGTCTCTTTTTGATGAAAGCAACATCTCCCATCCTTAAGTCAGAAACAACCCCATAAGCCACCCTGTGAGCAATCACTGCATTTCCAGTCCTTATGTCTCTCCAGGCAATCACAGAAGATTTGCAGATCTGCCAGCTCTCCATCAGTTTGTGAAAGTTAGTCCTAATGAGGACAGGGAAATGTCACACCAGATTACACTTTCCTGGATTTTTTTGCCAAATCCAAGGCACTCTGTTTTGCTTCCCTCTTCCTCTTACCATTTGTTCTCCTTCTTGGGCTCTCAATGCTCTCATGTTTGTGATGCATTGCAGATGCAAGGCAGACCTTCAGATTGGTGTGCCAGTAAGGCAAACTACTAAATTTGGAGTTGTAGCTGTTATGGCAATGCATCACATACATACAGGCATCACCTGTAACTTCCTACTTTTAGCAATGTATTTTCCAGGAAACCTGTGGCATTATTTCATAAATCAAACAAAAATGGCCATGAAAAATGATGAATCTGTGTAACAGCACATTTGGATCCAAATGAATGGTCAACTATTTAATATACTGCAGCTAATCCCAGCAAACCTAAAGGAGTTTGTCTCTCCCTTTTTTCTGAACCTGCCTTGCCAACCTTCCTGCCAGGCTTTATGCAGGACTATTTTGAACAGAACAAAATTGTTTTGAATTGTTTTGTCTCCTCTCCTAGGTAAGAAAACACCTCCATGACTGTCATCTCCATGAGCTATTTCTTGGAGTTTTTCACTTACTTCTCACCATATGGATACAGAGTTTTGCCTCATATGGAAAGTTGCATAGGTGGACCAGAAATAGTTGAGATCTTTGGGTTGGAGTTCTGGGTTTTTTTTCCCCATGTTTTTTTTTCTTTTTCTTTTTCTTTCAAATGGAAAACCTGTTGTGAAGGTGGTTAACAAGCCTGGTGTAAGCCCTCTGAAGTTCATTTAGATCAGAATCCTTAGGACTAAACTGGGCCAATTAATCCTGGAGAAGAACTTTCCCCATAGCTTTGGGACTTTAACTGTTATCGTGCTCTTCAAAAATGTAGCAAGCAGCTGAAGGCTCAGTATTCAGCCCTTTTTAAATAGGTTGTACTGCTCATACAAAAGGGAGCATGTCAAAGGGGTTATGTGGAGTGCTGTGGTGAGAAGGAGATAATGTTCGCACCATTGTACTTTCTTGAGTTGAAGCCTAATCCTAAAAGTGAGGGATTTCTCATCTGCAGAGTGCTCTGAGGAATCATACTGATAACTTATTTGAAATATATATATATATGTATTTTTAAAGCCCCAAACATACTTCTACATAATGTTTGCAAGTGTGCATGCAACAACAATCCCAAATGAAAATACTGATGTACTCTAATCCCCTTAGAGTGGCTTGCTCACTTGTTTGCTTTTGGAAATGAAAGAAACACAATTCCATCTTTACACATGAAAGTGTGTATTGTCTTTAATGTTTAATTCTTTATTCTCATGGTTTGACTTTATATTATGAGTCAAATATTTGTTCTCAAGGAAAGGTATTAATCTCAAATAAGCCCAATTATGTATCTATGTTCAAACAAGGGAATCCCATTCTCATACAAAACCACCCAAATTACTTAGGTGCCTCCATGTATTCCCAAAATGGAATTGAAGGATTTTGGAATAAGGGAAGGGTCTGTAAACCCATCCAAAAAGAGGCACCAAATTTAATTTTTAACCAGAATCAAAAATCAAATTTGTGTTCAAATTTCATTATTTGTAAATATTTTCAATTTAAAATATAACTGAGAAGTGGGAATTTTCTCAAAGCCTATACCATCCAGCTGTTGTAGCATTAGAAAAACTGGTAAGTCATGAACCATATAAAAATAATTAGAAGGGAAAATGTGCAGTTAGCTGGCCACACATGTTATCCAATAGAGATGAAAAAAACAAAAACAACACAAATGGTGAAAACACATTTTTCCCAACAATTTTTGCCTCCTCCATTATATTTGAACAGTATTTTTTTATTTTGTACATTATTTTATCTGTGATAATTTTTCCATAAGAATTGTGCTTAATTTTAACAGTACCCACAGCCACATCCTTTATGCTAAAAATCCTGTTCCTTTGCATGAGCCTCTTCTGCTAAAGTAAAAATATGCCATTGCCATGCAAGCAGCCCATCCCACTGTGCATTTCATTTGTGCATTGAGTGTTCTCTGTAAATAAGAAGAAAAACCTACAAACTCTTAGCATCCAAACAATTGTTTCTTTTAATGTAGAAACCCAAGCTAAGGTCTAGAATAGGCAGATATTAAACTTGATTAGTCTAAATATATGCCTAAGGACAGCTTTATGGTAATTCTCTGTATCACCGCCTCCGCAGTCCATTGAGTTAAAAGCAAAAGCACAGACATGAGGCAAACATGGAAAATGCCATTACTGTATTTTGAGAAAAGCAGTAACCTGGTATATATGAAAATTTAATAACCATTGACTTCTTTTTTTTTATTATTTCTTACTGCAAATCCAGGACAAACTTTTATTTGACAACCATATGTCCTTTAAAAGAGATCCATAAGTCTTCAAATAAACCAGACTGTTCTTACCTCTCTCTTTCCCCCTCTCTCTCTCTCTCTCAATCCCTCTCTGTCTCCCCTTTTAATGCCCACATCTCCACTATCAGGAACAAATATGATTTCTGATTGAACATCACTTTATTTGCCAGTTCTGTGGTCTTTTCTTATCTTGTTCCACACTTCTCAGGCTTTGTGGTTAAATTATGTATTAAGGTCAATGTCAAAACACGGAAGATCTGTAATCTACAGGGAGCTCCCTTTTATTCGTTATTACAGTGAAGGCTGAGTGCAACTGTCAGGGAGCTTGGGATGTGCTCAGCATGGAGGCTTGCTACACAGCAGGGCTCTACAAAGCCTCTCTCCTTGTTCTCCCAGGACGAACCCTTGATAGATTTACCCAGATAACCCATCTCACTTTAAAGCTCTCTTGTCTCTGCTTCAATCTGAAAGCTGTCAAGTGCACCTATATAGTAATGTCATAAATCAAACGTAAAATGTGTACACTGGAGACACTGCAAGTGTCATGTATTCACTTGTACTTTGAGATCTTCTAAAGTAAAATGGTGTCAGAATAAGGAAGGCTGGGAGGAATGTTTTTTTCCTTAAAAACGACAGAATATTTGAAGAGGTTGGCTGTAAACTTTTTTTAAAAAAACTTCTGTTGTTATAAAGCCAAATTCTGGTCTATTCTAAATTAATCAGGGACAGATATTTAGTAAACAAAAAAAAAAAGTTTCAGGAGATCTATCTGTAAACAATGTGCTTTAATGCAAGACTATGTATTGATTTTGTTTCTTTGGTTTTCTTCTTGACAAGCATTTGTCAACATGGATTTGTATTAGCTCCCAGGTTTGTTTATTAAAGACGCATCATTCTTTCCCTCAACTAGAAACAATTCTCTTGCAACAGGAGTACCATATCAGAAGGATCCTAAAACAAGATGCCAAGCATAACAAGGAAGAAAAGGAGCCCTCTATGCGAAACATGCCATCACTGAACTTAATTTGTTTCATGTCCTTAGACAAATAGAATTTTAATCTTTTATTGGCAGAAAAGGCTAGCTATGTCTTACTTAGTGGAGTCTGCATTTTATTTTTCTTACAGGAGGAAAGGGTTGCATTTGCAACATTTATGTTGCCTCATAATCAGATAACTCCTAGCAAAACGTCCTAAAAACTGGTTGTGCACTTCAGACTTTCTTGGCTTTAAATGTTCTGGCTCAAAGCACATCTATTTTCATGCCAGTCTGTATATGACACACAAGTAAGGGAACTTGTGAATCATACTGTATTGGGAGGTCATTAATCTGTGCTCCACACTGTGTCTCAAACAAGTTTACATCATTAATCTGCAAAGAGCACTTAGCATTACCGTGAAAGAATCTCACCCATTGAAGCCCTAAAAGAGGATTGTCCCTCCTTTTAAATCATTTGGAAGTGAAAAGTATCCAGTTCAGCTGGGATCCAGAGCGTGTGCGTTTTCTGGTGAAGGGCAAGGTGAGGCCCAAGAGGTGTTCAGCTCTGGAGACAGATGTGTGAGTCTGAGCTATAAACCAGCTGGTGCCAAAGGTCATCTCAGAGGGTGCCAGATTTTTTAGGCTGGGGAACCAGCCTGAACAGGATGTGATACTAGCTTTTCCATCCCCCTTCTTAGTGTGGATTGCAAATGTCTCCAGCTCCTTCACCAAACATACCTCTGGTTTGCTTAGGTTCATGGAGGTACTTGGATCTCTTGAAGCTATAAAATCATTCATCTTTATTTCTAATGTTTCTGCTATTACATCATGCAATATTTCAAAATATTTCAGGTACAGGCAGTGACTTTTCCTGTATTCCATACTACTGACAGAGGTATCTTTACTACATGAGGTGTTACTTTTGCACTTTCCTAATCTACATTCTTTGTCTTGCTTTCATTTAAAACAAAGGCCTTTCTGCATGGTAGTATCTGCTTCCATCCTCTTTCAATTTGAAAATTATACAGAAATGTTTTGCTATCAGGACCTCAATATGATCTATCTGGAGACATAGTACAAGAATGTAAGAGTGACCACTGGGAGTCAGGTCAGAGGTCCATTTGCCCAGTTCACTGGGCACACTTTTTAGCAGTTTACCCGAGATCCGTAACATAGAAAAAGAGCAGAGGAATGTCAAAAAGAACCTGATTTAAAGGAATCCAGGAAGCATTAAAGACTGTCTACTCTTGTTGTCATCATCTGGAATATTTTGATTATTCCAAGCAGGAGAGGACTTTGTGCTTTTTGCTTTGAAGTGTAACTCGATCTACAACTCTATTAGTGTTGTTATGTAGAAAGACAAGACTTTATGAGGAGAACAGTCCCAACCTCAGCATCTCCTTTACCAGGAGACATTTTTCTGTTCTGTCTTAAATATTTTATTCATCATTATTGAAGATGAGAAAGTCTGAAAAGAAGCTTTTTTCCCTGCCATTCTTCAGCCAGATTTCTTTGGAGTAGTTCCCAAGTAATGGCAATACTCTGTGTTACTGAAATTTAAAAGACTGTGATCTCACCTGTTGTATCTCTGTATTGTAGGCTAAAATTCAGCTAAAGGAGGCATTGGCTATTACAAAGAAAATACCTTGGCTGAATGCTTCAGTGCATAAATCTCTGTATGCCTTTTCTTTCTCAGGTGAGTAACAATCTACTGAGACTGGTTATTACTAGAATTAAGGATTTGCATGTTGAGGATCATGCAAATTTTCCAGATAACGTAGAGAAAAGGTAAATAGAGCTATGCTTTTAGATAAATGTACAGTCTAAGGTATCTATAGAAATACATTTTTCTCTAAGAAAAATAGAAATTGAAATAATTTCACTTTCTTTGACTATACAAGATAAAAAGGCCAACCCGTGTTCAGATTTTACTCAATCCTTCCTCACTTGTAACCTCTCAAAAGTACCTCTGGGTTCCAAAAGTACCCTGAACTTATCTGTTTAATGTAGCAACTATTCTAACACAATCTTTCCCCCCTTTTTGTTTTTAAAAAGAGACAAGTAGGTTTGTTGTTCAGTGTTCTTCTTTTTGTAGAGGCCAGAGGGTATACCCTAGAAGCTCATGGTTACATTATTATCAGCAGTAGCTTTTCAAAAGAGGAATGAGCATTCAGCAATACATACCACATTATTATCCATATTTTGCACTTTTAAATTCTTTTCAGTGTCAACATTCCTAAGTTGCAACAGCAAGGAAAGCAACAAGAAAAGTCACTGAAACCCCTGCAGATTTTTTAACAGGTCATTGTTAAGAGAGAGCAAGTTTAGGGGCTTTCTTTAAATCCTTGCCTTTATATTCACAAGCAGATGAATGTCAGGCTCACCACTGCTCCACTTTACATGTATGCTTTCCACTTCAGAAGGAAAAGCCATGGTGCATCTGAAAGAAACCCTATCTGAAGAGCCATGAAAATAACTTCTGACTACCAGGCCTAATTAATGCCTCCATGCTGACCTCTACAACCAGCCCATATCAAAAATGTTACAGCAGTGCTGATTCAACATGAACTCAAGATCAGGCAAGACCTGGTACTAATGAATACTAATGAACAGTAATTACTGGAACTCTGCCACAGAAACCCACTGCAGAGACATATGCTAATGGGCTTTACACAATCAGGCACAGGACTTCATATCCACTAAGAAACTTCTGCTAGACTGAAAGCAAAAGGAACCATATGTCACATGCAACCCTGTTTGCATCCATTTCCTCCCTTACTCCCTGGTACCTGGCATCCAGTTTCTGTCTCCCACACAGGCCAGCTCAGAGCCAGCTCAGGTCTGGTTTCCTTAGCAGGCACACAGGGTCATTTGCATCAACTTGGTGGCTGAGTTTGCTTTTCTGCTCTTGTTTCTCCCTCAAGATGGGCAAAACTCTCTCCCTCAGGATGGAAAAGAATTGGGATTGTTCATTTTGGAATAGAGAAAATTCTGGGAAAATCCTATTGCAGCCTTCCAGTACTTGTAGGGGGCTATAAGAGAGGGGAAAAGTTTTTAGCAGGGCTTGTAACGGTAGGATAAGGAATAAATGTTTTAAAATTAAGGAGGATCTATTTAGATTCGATATTTTTTAAGTCTTTTACAATGAGGGAAGTGAAACACTGGTACAGATTGTCCAAAGAGGTGGTGGATGCCCCATTTCTGGAAACCTTTAAGGTCAGGTTGGATGGGACTCTTAGCAGCCTGATCTAGTTGAAGATATCTCTGTTCATTGCAGGGGTGTTGGACTAGATAATGCTTAAAAGGAGCCTTCCAACTTAAACCATTCTGATTCCATGAAAACATAACCTAAGGGAAAAGAATTTTAGAAGGATAGATCTTTGTCTGTAACAATTTTGTAGATAGTATTTCTTGTTAGTGGGAAGACATAATGAGAGTATAGATCAGCATGTATGACATCTGGATCTCCCCTGATACTTATAACAAAAAAGATATCTTCCAGAAGGAACACATGAGATATTTTCAAACATGATGGTGGCCAGTCTGACAGGCACCCTCCCTTTTGTAAAGTCCAATGCTGATTCTGCCCAACTGAGAGGATACCCTGACCTCAGTGAAAATTGCTCCTGACATTACTTTGATTTTTTTTTCATTTCTGAGACCTAATCCTTGCAATAAAGGAATAGTCAAAGGAGTAAATGTAATGTAATCAAACCCCCAAGTAAGATGTTTATGCAATAAACTTACTATTCTGAGTTAGTGCAAGAGGCAAAGTAATAAGTACATGAGTAAAGGAATCAGGCTTAGGGCTGGATCCAGCATCTAAGGTTCTGAGTGTGGAGCAAGATAGAGTTAGAATACCCCAAAATGAAGATTGAAGAGGCATTATGTATTCCTCCCTGGACTCATCGCACAAGCTCTATAGTACTTGTGTTTTTATTGAAGCCTCAGTTCCTGGAATTATATACTTAGAATCTCAGCTTTCACTTTACTTTGTAAGCCATTTTCTAACCGTGGTGGGTATGGGCAAGAGTTTGTAAATATAACCCACACAATCACTAATGGCTCCAAAACAGAGTGTTAATTTAATTAAAAAAAAAAAAAAAAAAAAAAAAACAAAAAAAAACAACCAAGAAAATTAAGAACAACAACAACAATAGCAACAACCCTACTGGTGTTCTTTGACTTGGTTTAACTATGTGATTTAAAATATCCTCCCCTTTGGAGGAGGTGTTGAATTACAATACTTGGAACTAAGGGCTGTGTGCAGACTGTATAGAGATTATGCTGAGAGTGCAGCCTGCCAAAGGATTTGCACCCATTTTTGAGCACGATATAGAGTGACTGACCCTGGTGGCTCCCCTCAGCTACCATGATGTTGCTGGTCATAGCTCACTCAGGCTGTTTAATTTGCTGTTAGCGGTAGCTTCTGTGCTGGTCCTCATGTCCATAAACAGAGAAAGGAGCTTCAGGAAGGAAAAAATAACCAGCCTTGTCAACTTCCACTGGGACAGAAAGAAAAGAGAAAGAACAAGGGCACACAGCACGTTTACTTCTTCATTTGACTGCACACTCCGACCCTTCCTCAAAAGATTTGTGAGAGTTCAACTGTCCCCCAGCAAGTGATGACAGCACAGCACTTGTTTACCTGATAAAGGAAGAGAAATGACTGACATGACAAACAGCTGCATGTTGGGCCCTGTAGGGTCATGGACACTAAGGAACACAGGGATCTGTGGTTAGCACTGCCAGTACTCAGCCACTAGCTCAGCTGTGATTTAGCACTCTATCCATTCAGATTTGTTGTTCTTTTGTGACTTTTTGGTGCTCAGTAATTTTCCAAGTATTTTCTGCCTCTGATCCTCAGTCCCTGTCTTTTTTCTTCTCCATTTGCCCCTACTGAATGTAGAGTTTTCCTAGCAACTCACACTTTCTCATAATTCATTCTCCCTCTGACTTTTAAGTTCACTGTTCATTGAGCTGGGAATGGAATTTTGTGTTTTGAGGCATTGTTTTAGCTGGTGTGTTCACTTCGAAGGAGTGCTAACTGGACCTGTTTACATTTAAAAGTTTCTGTCTTTTTGGCTAGAACAGAAGTATTTCAGATTTTCCCTCTAAATAAAAACCTAATCACTACAGAATCCGAACCTACCACATCACCCAGAGATAGGCATCAAACAATAAAGAACACCCCACGGATGAGCAGTTTGACATCTGGTTTTTACTTCTGCACTTCTGCACTTCCTCTCCAGCCTTCTCCCTTCTCTTATCCCTGCTGCATTCATATCTTGCTAACTGAAATTGAACTAAACAGCACATCATGATGAACCTGTAAGGGTAAGCAGAACCAGAGGTGTATTTATCAGCTGTACTAGTTAGGAAAAACACACACCTGCCAGCTGAAAGACCTCAATACACTTGACTTTCAATCTGAAAAGGTAAGAAACAGAATTGTTTTGCTACTGCCCAGTCAATATATGAAAATCCATATTCCTTGTCCTCTAAGATGTTAGTGAAGTTATTCAATTCTGGAAGTAAAGTAGTACTAAACTCTTCTTGTCTCCTTACCAGCAATCTTCTGCCTAGCACTGCTGAACAGCTCTTGTTCATTTAAGTACCTCCTGAAATTCCCAAGGTTTCAGAGTTTACAGAAGGTTATATTCCTTCTTGTTACTTCTTTTTTTCCTAACCAGGAATATAACTTTTCTTTCTCCTTGTCTATTGTCCAAAAATTAAGAAATCAATTTAACTACAGGTACCTGGAGCTGACTGCATTATTTCTGGAAAGAGATCCACAGAATCTTAAATTAGTCACTAGAAGCAGAAAGAAAGAAATGTAATGTCTGTCTGGTTTGTTTGTAAAACTGCTCCTCCTCATTTGTTCATCAGAACAAAAGGTTTTCTCTCAGTCAGCAATCAAGCTGTTAAACTAGAATTGGATTTTTCTCAATCAAGCATGTGTTGCAGAATTTAATACATTAACAATTTTTATCATCTTCATCAACGCATTCTTTTTTTCCATGTTTTTCTCATACAATTTTCCTGTAGCTGATATAGCCAAAGAAATTCTCAGTGCTAATAGATCAGACTTTACTAACACAAAGGAGGTACACACTTTGTGAACTCTCAACCAGAAAACATTGTAAGCATTCATTAACGTTTTTCAAACTATTCAAGAGCAAACAGTGAGATACATCATCCAGTAAAATCAACATTTAAACACCTGCTGATTTCAGTGGAACCAGAAAGTATATCTGAAGGGAAGTGCTCCTGCTACCAAGGTCATTCACTCATCAGACATATAGTCCCAGAGCTTTAGAGTTAAGTAAGTCATAAAAACCAAGGTTTTATGGGAACTTCGGCACCTGTACCCTTAAGTTCCCTTAAAAATACACTGTGTGGGTGTGGAGATGAAAATATGTGAGTTCAATGCCTTGAATACTTTGATATCAAGAGTGCAAGAGTCACACATGAGCAGAAACAGATCTGTTTTCTATTCTGCTTTCACATTCAGCTATAAGCTTTGCCAGAAAGATTCCCATCCCACCTGGTAGTCCTTTCTTATACCGGAAGACAAAAACATACCCCTTTTCTAACTTGTCCTGTAGAAAACATGCTAAATTAGAGACACTGTTAAAAGCTGGCCTCTTTCAAAAGCTCATCTGCCATTTCTGAGTTCTTCTTTTTACATGTGGTAAAACTTAATGTGTATTTTTGTGAAGTATTCCAGGTTTCAAGGAGGCGTGAAATAGCTGTTGCTTCATTCCTAACAAAAAATTTCTCTGAATCATTAGTAATCCATTGCTTTCTACCCATCTTGTTCATCAGCATTAGGGCAGTCTGGTAAGTATCTGAAATGTTTGAATGTTCTAAAATACAGCATCTTTTTAGCCTAAGCGGCACTTAGCTTCAGCCTTCGAAGTCAAAACAAAACAACACTGGCAATATGTAACGTTACTCCCTCCTGAGCTTGCTTCCAATGTCATGTTCTTCAAAGAGCTTCACAAATATTAAGTTCCCCACTTCTCTGTAAGACCAGATATCCTCATGGACTTTTTAAATATGGTAGAATTCATGAGGAATGAAAGAGTTAAGCAATTTTAACCACACAATACATCAATTCTAGATTGGGACTTGAGCATTACAGTCTTACAGAATCAGGTTGCAAGTTGGCTGAACACATCACTGACAACCTTTAAAATATGTGGTAAGCATAAAAAATTCCCATGTTCCAGCAATGAGAAGAAGTCAGATGCTCAGTGAGCAGGATTTTACACAGTATTAGTCAAGAAGCACTTGAGAGATTCAAAGTTTAATGAAGGACGACAACAGGTCCTGTGTTTGCAACTTGAATCCTTAAAGACCAGTCCAAGGTTATCAAGACAGAGGTCAAGTCAAGGCAAAAAAGCATAGATCTTTGCAAGGCAAGTCACAAAGCACAGCAAGCTACAATCCAAAGCAGAGTAGAATAAAATATAAAGCATGCCAGATGGAGATATTTTTAAAAGCTAGGGAAAACGACAATCCTACAAATCTTTGGCTGACATCACTTCAAAACTAGTAGAATCCAACATACCCTTCCCATTACTAGCTGGTTATGGGAGCGTTAAGCTGTTAACAGTTATTACATCATCAAAGAAGACATTGCTTTAATACGCTGTCAGAACAACATGCACCCCTTAAATATTTCATAAAGAAATGAGAACACCACTGTGAGGGGAAGCAAATGGTGTTTCAACATACATCTTGATGGTATCCTTGTATTGCATCATTCAGGGCTCAGTGAGCAGGTGCTTAAATAACATATTGAATAACTAAAGTTTCTGGTCTGGAGGTGGACCAAAAGAAGTGCGTCATGAAAATGAATCACTCATCCTTTATGCTTTATTGTAAATAGCAGTGAAAAAGATCTGGATTTGATAATCAATGCTGAATATATTCTAGGAATTCTGCAGATTTAGTGATTGGTAGGAATAGTTGCTCATCTTGGTGACTGCTGGAAGAGTATTGTTACATACAGATGTTTGCCTAAGTGAGTTTTTCCACTGACTCCACTGCACCACTGAGCAGTGGAGTCAGCAGCAGGTTCTGCAGTGCTGCAGTCTAGCTTAGTTGCAGGCAGATTAGAGAGTTTTTAAGTGAATCTTTAAAGACATGCCCATTCAGACTCAGTGTTCCCAGACATTGTTATTCAATCACAGCTCGGTACTATTAGTTTTTACCGATATTAGAAATAGTTTTGATGTGAAATGTTATGAGAACATTTTAAAAATATTTTTAAAGGGTGGAATTAGGACATTGTCTCCAAATTCATGCAAAGTTTCAATGTCCCACTTATAGAAAAATCACCTCTTTTTCCATTTAATCCCTTATCTTCTTTTATCCTTCAATTTATTTAATTGTAAATCCATTGTAGGAAAACCTCATCCTGAGTCACCACATCATAATATATGTAGTAATTTGCCAAACAGATTTTTTCATACTGGTGGTAATTTCATTAAAATTGTCATCCTGCAGTGTTGGAGAAGTTTATAAGCAGCTAAGTCACAGGAGAGTAACTGTGCAAATGGTTATCTGTCAGTAATGTAGGAGGAAGATCTGTCAAGAAACACCAGATTTTCCATTTTGTGCAGGAAAAAGCTACTAAGACTGTTACTGTTGGACCAGGAAACTGCTGGATGTTGCAATCTCCTTCGCAGAATCTTGCTCTCGATCTTAAGGCCTGTTCCTCTGACAAACAGAACATTTCACAGAAGGCAACACAGGGATACCCTCCAAGAATCTCCATGCTTCTGCACCAAAGACGTGTATGTTCATTGTTGAAGGCTAGTACTTGCTACTCATTCATCTTCACCCTAATGAGGATGGGCACTTATCAACATTAGCAGAGGAATTGAATTGCATTCATATACCCATATACCCTTAAATGTACAGAGGCCCAGGCTTAAGACAAACCTGTTGAGGCAAATGGACAAAAAAATCATGTGTTTGTATGTGAATAATTATATTTCCAATGAACCAACTTTTGGTTGTTATGTACTACAACAGAACCTACTTGAGTTTCTGCCTCTCTCCACCTTCTATAGTCAACTCCACCAGTTATACTTCATTCTTTTGGACAAGCTATCCAGCAGCAAAGCAAAGAGTTCAAAATACCACAGATTTTTGTTTTCACCTCTCCCATCTCTGTTGGAGTACTGGTGAGGTGAACAATTATATTACAGAATGTGAAGAAAAAAAATCCAACTCCTTAGTACTTTCTTTTAAATACAAAAACAGAATAATTTCACTGTGCTTTCCTCCCACTCCTTCACCCTGTTATAATACTCAACTCTGGAAAACATAATTGCCTGTTGCTCTTTCTGAAACTCTTCAGCAAGATGCCTTTTTACTGAGAGCTGTATGAACACACAACTGTCTCCTATGAGTAGCAAAAGGCAAACCAAGGAAATGAGAGGCAAAATGGCCCCTGAGACCTTCAGAGAGAATTTATGGCAAGACAATGACGAGAACTCTCCAGGAACTCTCATATCTCCAGGAACTGGAGATATGAGATATCAAATATATGTTTTATCTCTTGATAGCAGTGCTGAAGACACAAGGAGTATGTGATCAATAGCATCTCCATGTGTACAAAAGAAATTAAAGAAAAGGCAAAGGCTTTGGGGGTAGTCTGTCATTGCCAGTAACCCAAAGCCACAGAGGGGCAAGATATTCCCTTGCTGGTTGTGCAGTTCTTCAGTCTTGTGCTCCCTTTTTGGTTTTTATTTCTCCATAATACTCTTGCCCTGATCCAGAATTATTGTCACTCTGTGTGGAAAACAGAAATCTTCAGAGTTTTGGCACTGAAGTTCTAGGTAATGCCTCCCTTATTTTGCCACTACTAGCCTTTCTGCATGCCTGAAAGTACTGTGGAATGAGGGTACAGCCAGTGAAATCCTGCCACCCAAAACATAAAGGAAAAAGAGCAGAATTTACCTTTTAGCCAATCCCTGACTGTACTGTATTGTCCCTGCAGATACCATTCTGCTCTTTTCCAACTGTATCCACAGTGTCAAAAATGATAAGCCAAAAGCTTTTTTTTATACAGCTGAAAAGATATATTTCCCAAGTCTCCTTTCAGATTTCATTGTTCCATTTTTATCACAGATGAGATTATTTTGTGTATGCAAGCAGTCTTCCTTCTAGATTCTTTACTCTTTTTATTGAAACTACCATTTCTCAATTTTTCAATAATTTCTTTTTACTCTTGACAAAATCTTCCTGATTCTTTCTCTGTTTCTTTTCTGAACTCAAAACATTCTATACAATTAAATTATCATCTTTCTCCAGTATTTAGCATGAAGAGTCTCACTGTTTAATACATACAGTCATGTATTTCTTCTGTCCAATGCTTAGTTTTTTCTTCAACTGTTTGTACCTCAAGGAAGATTCATATTTCACCAAAAATATATTAAACATATACCCCTTCTTACCTTCAAAAGATCATATCTAACCCCCTCTTAAGGTGTTGAGGTATGCAGCCTTCATCCAGTTTCTACTGAAGACAATGAAAATATAAATTTTGTCTTTAAAGCAGATAATTCAAGCCCTTGACAAACAACTACAGCAAATACAGGTAATAACCAGCAGACATTTTTTCCATAAATGGAAGAAGACACCACTCTTGAAACTACAAGACTCATGCTTGCATGTGCTTAAAATCCACTAAAATACTCCTTTAAAAAAAATAGTGAAAAAAATCTGAGAATATCATATGACACAATATAACCTATCAGAGTAATAAATCAAAGATTCTGATCATGATTACAGATATTATCTGTTATTACCTGCAAAAGAAAATATAAGCCAGATATTCTATTTTGTATCCAGAATGTCTCTAGTGGCTTAGTAGCTTTCTAATGAATATCAGCTTAAAATAAGCTCATCTCCTTAGAGAACTGCTTCTGTGAAGGCAATATTCCCAAAGAAAACCCATGACTGCTAAATAACCTTTGTTATACTCATATGGCAATGATCTATTGGCCTAGGAAGCATGTACCTTTTGTATAATTCTCAGTATAAGGTATTTTTTTTCCTGGGAGGTTTTAAGAAAATATCCCTTTTAAATGTTGATGTAAAACTAATTCTCTTTCCTGACTGATTAACAAAAAATATTGCTGCTGTGAAGGAGAAATGTCAATGAATGTGACAGCAACCCAGGCTGTAGAAGAAAGACAACAGTAGAAGAAAGACAAAGCCTGTAAGAGAGCTAAATAAAGGTGCTTTCAAAACAATCTACTTAGATGATGTGAAACCTTTTAAAATCTTGCATGTAAAAAATGATTTTTTGTCACTTATGTGTATTTCACACCAATTTATATTGAAGAATCCTAGCAGGCTCATGATGTAATTCTTATTCATCCCATGAATGCTATTGCAAAGTTACCACATAGCACCTTTTGCTAAATAAAGCAAATCAAAAGAAAACCCATTATTATTTGAAAATGCTTTTCTGACAGATATAGTGCAGTAATGGGGAAACTTTCTCAGCAACTAATCTGCACCAAACATAATTACAGTATTTGATAGTTGAGTTTTGACATATTTGTTACTTACCTCATTATCTTCCTATAAACCTAGATCATCATATTTAATTATATTTTAAAAATCCTCCATCCGTGCTGGAAAGTTTTAAGCAGCATTCTTTCCCTTGCTCTTTCAGTACTTCTGGAATATGTTGTTTGATTAGTGCATGCCCTTTCCTCATTTAAATATGCTAAAATACTCACCTCTTCTGATTAGCAGTCTGCCATGCAAAGCCTTTGTGTGGCACTTTCTACTGATTTGTACTGAATTTCACTGAGATCCAAGTATGTGTCTCCTCTTTTCTATTGAACTCATTTATCTCTGACGGTCAGCCTCACATGTGCATTTGGTGTCAAGTGTTGGAGAGAGAAGCAGTCACAGAAAGGCCTCTGCTCCTTACTCTTAATTTTAGTACTGAAGGGAATGTGGATTCGATGCCTAGCAATTGCCTTTCAAGTCAGCAGCAGAACCACAGATAATTATCAGAGTTTGGATTTGAAAATACTGTGCCAGACAAAAGGCTTCTTGACAAATCTGCCTCTAGGGATGGAAAAACATAGCAGGATGAAAATCACAGTGACCTAGCACAATGTGAAAGTAGTATGCAACCAGTTCTTGGGTCAAGATCCCACAGTGGTTTCAACACATTGTCGGTACAATTCCCCACCCAGAGCAGGGGAGGGTTGAATAGGTGTCCTGTATCTTTCTGTCTCAGTATTTCTAGAGCTTTCAATAACACAAAAGTTCTTCTGGTCTTTTTTTTTTTGCTGGGTATCTTTCATGTCAGCGGATTTCAGTGCAAATAAAGGGCCAAAGTTGTAGTTACTATACATTGCAAAAATGGGGTTAAACCTGGCTTACTGAGGCAGTTGACAGCTCAGGTGACAAAACTGAAGCCTCCAGCATCCCTTTATCCCTGGTGCACCTTCTGTGCTAACTGAGCAAATGTGGGAGCTCTGCACTGACCAAGATGTCCCAGGAGGGAAGAGAAAGTCTATGCTCAAAATTATACAAAGAACAAAAAACTGGAGCTGTATCTTCCAGTCTTTTATGTATATGCTGCAAATCTTTTGAAGAACATTTAGTGTGTCTTTACTGAGAGACAGTAGAGCTGAAATCACTCAGGTGTCACCTCTGAAACTTTAGAATAAGTGTCCTTAACACTCTCACACAGGCACACCTCGTTGTTCAGCTCAGTCTGTGCTTCCCTCCGATGAGCACTCATGGGGCAACGTGTGTTAACCCTGAAAGGTACACAAGGCACACAGCACATCCTATGGATTCAAAAGAGTCCCACCAGCATCTCCGAGGTCAGAACTGAGCCTATGGGCTTTAAAGCTCTGTCAACATTCAACAATAGCTGTTCAAACCACTTGGTCACATTCAAAGCATATGTGAGGGCATCATATTGCAGCCAGCACAATCCGTACAAAAAGCATACCATCTGCAGAGCACCCAACACCCACATTCAGCTCTGCAGCTCCATTACAGCAAAGCCAGGAATGGGGAGTCTTCCTGTGGGATAGGTAGACAAGCTGTCTTCAGTCTGCCCCTATTGCTGGCAGCTTTCTTGTCCATGCAGCTGCTTTTGTACTGCTCAGAACTTGTAACACTTACGCCCCAAAACACATCCAGGTGACATGGAGGGGGTAAAAAGCCCTTTTCAATCCTTCCATCCCTGAAAGCATAATCAGGTTTGGCCTTAATGGCCTTAAGAGGTGGAAATGGTGACCAGCAGATGAGGGAATGCCATCCATAGTTCACTGATTATTCTGTGACCAGAATGAATGGACCAGACACTGGGAATTCTTCTCAGAGGAGAATGTTAAGATCCCATGAGGCAGAAAGGGACCTTTTGGAAGGAAAGTGTTGGCAGCCCAAGGACCCAAATGTTTCCATCTGAAGCTATAATTTTTCAATGTGCAAAAACAATGAAAAAAGAGGAACTAAAAGAAAACACTTTCCCCCTAGTAAGGAAGTCTGATAAAAAGCATTCTTTCATCTAGCATTTGATACTCAAATGCACTTTCCCATTCACAGTTGGATGGAGATTTTTTTTCAAGTTCAACCCTAATTTATTTATCTTAAAGCAGGCAACGTACTGTAATTTTACAATAAAGGACTCCCAATCAAAGCTTACCTTATCCAGAGGTAATTAATACAAAGATTGTTGAATTAAAGATGTGAGTCTTGACACTTTGGCGGGGGGTAAGGGACATGGTCTCAAAGGCACAAATTATGCCTGAAACAGACCAATTAACACCATGTATCTTCTTTTATGTTAACTTCAATTAAGGTTTCTTAAAATTTTTAAAGTTATTTTCTTCTTTACAATCTCAGAATGTCAGAAATGTACATCAAAGAAAAACGCTTCAGTATGAACACCATAGGTAACGCTCATTTGCACACAAATCTGCATATTGGAAAGGAGTTCAGAGCCCATTTTGCATGAATTATTGCCGGATGTGAGTCAATGAATTAAACAGCTAAAAAATAACAACCATCCAAGTGATTACAAGCTGCACCTACTTATGTTGACATAATGAATTTCAAAAAAAAAAGCACATCAAAATTTGAGTTAAGTTATAGTGGAAATAAATAGGTGATTTAAAATACAGTGCTACTCAGGCCTGTATATTTTACAATACTTTTCAAATTTATTTTGCTTATCACGTTTCACATATCCTGCACTGAAAAAGGATTTTTTTTTACTAGATGAAACAGAAATGGAAAAAATTTCACACTCTCATGTCTCTTGGTTTTGACAGTAAATCCATTGACCTGTTTTTCATTATGCCATCTACGTAGCTTTTATTCTGCAGTCACCCATCTAAAAGATCACTTTGTCCTTGTACAATTCCTCTTGCAAGCTGCCATCTCTCTGTTTGCCACTGATTTGCCAGAACTTCCTTCTTTCCCTTGTGCCAGTGTGCAAGCAACATATTCCTGAAACTGTCACAGCAAAAAGGAACGTAGGCTAGCATGACTAATGCAGAAATGGGTTACTAAAGAAAGAGTTGATTCTTTTAAGGGTTAAATTTTAATTACAAATATATAACCAACTAAAAAGCAGAAATCCAAAGGCTTTTAATATAAAGCCCTTTTTTTTGATTCAAATTTATTCCTTCTAGGACCTGCATGTGGCTTCCCTTGATTCCAGTGAGCTCACTCCTTATCAGAATGGGCTGCAAACAATAGACTCCTGTGCTGGGGCCTTTTCTTTTCTCCCTCACAACTTCCCCACTCATGAAGCAAGAAATTTTTTTTTCTGAGCTTGTATACTATTGGTAATTGTTTTACTGATTGCTTTTATTAATATATTTTGGGTTACAGGTTTTCCACCAGAATTCATTATGAGTGTTCCACAGGGCTTTTGCTATATAGAATTCAAACCCCAGATTGTGTGAGTGGTTATATATGTCAATTGGCATGCTGCTTCCCTCCTTGTTAGATGACATCCCTCTTATAAAAAGAATCGTAGCTTGAGAAGTCTGAAGTTGACTGCATTTTTCAAAAATCAAGAAAGGGCTTTAAGAAGAAAGTGCTAAGTAGGATTGCAAAAATTCTGATTGCACATAAGGGGAAAACATTCCACAGTGAGAGTGGTTATGAATGGGAACAAGCTGCACAGAGAGACTGTGCATCTGTCTGTCCTTAGAGACATTCAAAACACGACTGGAAAAGCTCTGAGCAGCTTGATCTCACTTGGAAGTTAGGTCTGCATGGAGCAGGGGGTTGGACCAAACATCCTCCAGAGGTCCCTTCTGACCTAAATCCATACATGGCTCTAATATATGACTCTACGACCTCAACATTAATGGAAAAAGAAACTGACTGGGCCAAAAGCCTGATGTAGTTAACAGCAAAGTCTACATTTTCCTACATATTCTCCTAATAGCTGCCACACTCACTATGGTGCTTAAGCCTGTGACAATCCAGAACGCATGCCCAGAGCAGAACCTGGGTGTTTTTGTGAGCAGTGTGTCTGCTGTGGGTTACACTTTTCTATAGGTTACAACATTTATTATAGTAATTATAGCAGCTTGTTCTTTAAAGAGCATTAGGAGAAGTGGAGCATGACCCCAGCTTCCACTACATTAAAAATGACTTAATCATTCCCAACCACCACAGGAACAAGTAATGGTTAAGGTCAAATGCAGGTTTTGTATGTACTTTGCTCTCTAAAGACCCTCAAGAGTTTGGTAGTGATAATAAATTTTACACCTGTACTACCTCCATCTTTTTATGTTTGTGATCACAGGGCAAAAAGAAAAAAAAAAAGGGAAGAAGAAAGAAAAAGCCAGATCAGCTTAAATTGTAAGGGCTCACATTCCATCTGTTTTAGCTCATTTTTTTGTCTGAGATGTCAGTATTTTTTAAAGACCAACTGTGATAAAACTTATCTTTGATCAACAATTCTGAAAACACTGGCCCTTGGCCAAAACTCATCTGTTTCTTCAGTTTGAGCTCAATTAGAAGACTCTACTTTTTCATTAACTCTGTCATGAAACTCCTAAAGAGCTGCAGCTCCAATGGGAAGGAACCGTTCTCTTGGCTTACAGCAACTTGTGCTATCCCTGCTACCAAAGTAAGCCTTTTAATAAAATCAATAACAGAGCTTGATCCTTCTGAGCACCCCAAATCTTGCTCAGGGAGATGAAAGAAAATACTATTTGTATTAAGAGTAAATTATGGCCTTAGTAAAGGAGACAACCCAATCTCTTTTGGTTTTAAACCAGAAAAATTCTTCTTGTAATTCTGGCTGTTTTGTTCCTCAGCTGCAGACTGAGAAGAAAGACTATGGTAGTCAATGTTTAGCCAGCTAATAGGATTGTATCAGCAAGTTGGTATTTTCAATGAAAAGCCTGTGTACAGACACTTACCTGCAAAAAATGCAGGTGGTCTGTGTGCTGTTTTAGGATTCTTAGTGGACCATTTAGGATTCATAGTGGACCATTGTCCAAAACGTGTGGAATCACTGCTGAAAGCAACCACCACTACTACAAGAGAGAAGGAGTTGTCCATTTAGAACTTATTCTGAAGAACACAAAGTCTGACCAGGAGGCCCAGCCACTAGTGTTTTACCAGCATAATACTGAACACGAGTCTAACTCCTGCTTGCTCAACCTCAAAGAAAACAACAGGGATACAAAACAAAATTAAGAAGTCTCTCCTTCTTATGCACTCTTGCTGGACACAAATAGTAAGGATTATCTATGCTACCATCAGTCATCTGCCAAAAAAACCAGACTGAGGCCATTGTGCAAGTAGGATAATTCCACACAATATTGTACCAGGGCAGGGTAGTAGAGGAAGGGCCTGTTAGCTGTGAGTATTCATACAGGGACAGGTTATTGTGGCTATTTAAGCACCTAAACTCCCATTAGAAATAAGTTGTAAGGCACCTGAATTGGTGTATTGGAACATCAAGAAAACAGTGAATGCTTTAATCTATGGCCAACCCCTTAGAAACAGAATTGCAGAATTCAGTCTGCAAACATCATCATGAACCAAACTCTACGGAATTCTCGCAATTATTACTATTAGGCCAAGTAATCATCTCCAAAGGTAAATTGTGAAAGTACTCTTACTTAAGTTATTTAAAGCTAGATTAGACAATTCTACAGGGAATATTTTGGGGGAGGAGGGGGCAGAAAGTAAGGACTTTGTTATGATTAGACTGAGGCTATAAATAGGAAGACATTAATCCAGGGCAGCATTACGGAAACAACAAAGCTGTTTTACAGGGACATTCTCACTTCCTACAGCAGTTTCTGCCATCCCCAATTGTTCCTATTACACTGACCAGCAATAATTCCTTGTGGCTTCTCATTCGTCTGCAGTGCTCTGACTTGTACCTTTCTTCTCATGACCTGTTAGAAACAGGGAGATCTTGTACCTTTCCCATGAGGTTGTGTGTGGCTTTTGATTCCAAGGTTTACAGCCCACATGCATTTGGTTGATCCAGTAGGGCTTGGACTCCAAGAGCAGAAGTCTTAGAGCAATATGGTCAAGAAAAGTGCAATTTGGCACCTCTGTGCTTCAGAATGAGGAAAGCATAATACAGAATGCATAAGACAGTCTCCAGTTTCCTCAACGAGGAGCATGTAAAGATGTGTTACACATCCACTTAAAAGTAGACAGCCTTTCAGTCCACACTTAATAGGCTTTGGAAGGTGTCATGCTTTCTTCTGTGTGACAACATGTGTTTTGGTTCAATTAGCTGGAAGAGTAAGTTCAAGGTTAACAAGATGGACACCTGGAAATAGTGGGATGTTTCCTCACCCCCCTCCTATTGTAAGGATTTACATGTATGCAAGTGAAGGTAAAGCAAAGGTAGAAAATGTTTCTAGTTCAGAAAAACCTGTCCTTGCCCCCTACCTAAATCTAGAGATATGCACCATGCACAAAGGGTAGAAAAACCAAGCACTTCAGGCAACATATGTTATGCACAAAGGCAGAATTCCAAGGGAACCCCTAAAAACAGTAGAGTTTGTTTCTTTGAGAAACTTGGCCATCTACTTTTTAATGTCTGTCTTTTTTTTTTTTTTTTTTTAATTTGGAGTGTCTCCTTCCTTTGTCTGATTATTGCTTGTTTGTTTCAAGAATAATTACTTCTGCCTTGTCAGCTCAATCCAGAGGCAATGAAAGTTGTGGAAGGTGCTTCTTCACCTGTTGGATTTCTAATTCTGACCCGTAACATTACATTACAAGGCACGAACATACAGTACAGGTTCTCAATAAAACAAGCCTTTTCTTCAAGTGCTCTCTTAAAATGATGTTTATGTGCCTATCAACATTAGCCAGAGTAGTGTGTATCTACACATCTGAATTCACAAAGAAAATGGGATGTGACATCCAGCATTATGGCATATTTAATTACTTCCAACCCACCTGCACACTTGGCTTGTCAAGGCCATGTGATTGTGTTCTCTTCCAGTTTCTAACATCCCCACAAACATCACTGGGCATGAGAGCTTACTTTTTTCTCTCAGACTTTAGCATGTAGGTTAAAGATGAAGCTGAGGAAAATGTTCCATAGGCAATGCACTAGACCTGGGCAGATGGCTTCAACAGGCTGGGTGGCATGTACCCATGAAAGCAAACATCCTTGAAGATGGCAAAACATTCTGCTGGCTTAATTCCCACCCTGCTCTCAACCATTTTTCTTGTGATGAAGCTCTGCTTGTCACATTTGCCTGCAGGAGTAGCAGGTGAGTTGTGAGGACAGGTATTTGAAATACCTACAGGAGTGCTATCAAGAAAATCACTGTTCATGAAAATAAATAATACCACCACTTCTGCTCTCCCCATGAATGCACAAGGGGACACATTGTGAATAATGTCACACCATTTACTAATTTTTGCCTTAGTTCTTGCCCTAAAAGTCCCCACTGCTACTTACTGAATACTAGTCCTTTCTAATAGTTAAAAAAAAAATCCTTGCTACTGTGGCATTCCACAAAGCACAAGCAAAGCTCAGACCCCTCTTCTAGTGCAGCCAACATCTTTCTTCTGCCTGATCAATGGTATTTTGCTGCAGCTCACACAGAAGAAAAGCCCAGCATTGCGACAAGAAGACCTTCAGAGACCAAGGCCCACCCTTTCCTGCCACTGCTGTGTGTGGCCTTCTGGCTTAAAAATGCTTTCCTTTTGCTGCAGTCACTGTGTGTTTTAAGCCAGAATTTTGTGCTAGAGTTTTTCAAGAAAAAGAAATGTTCCTCTAAATATTGTTTAGGCACCGAGGGTGAGGCAGAGTCTGAGCATGTGACGCTACAGAAATTATCAGTGCTCTGTTTCAGCCACTGCACACAGAATTGCTTGTGGCATCTCAACAGAAGACAAGAAGCTGAGGAACTGACAAGGAGGAGAAATACAGACCCTTCTTTTTTTTTCCATTCTGAAAGAAAACTCTTAAAATGCAAACCTGCATTTCACTCCCTCTCAGTCTCATACATCATCAAAGTTTTTTCAGTAACAGTAACTTGATTTTAAGCATCAGAATGCACAGAGGACTCCTCCCCCAGCCCCAATCTGCACATACAGATATGCTACAAGACATTTTCCAAAGCCCTCCTGCTGAACTTGGTTTAAAATCAACACACAAACAGCAGAACACAGGCTACAGTTGATGTCCACATTAACAGGTTCTTGTTGCAGACAGAATTAACAGGAAGGCAAGAGGTAAAAAATCACTGTTGCATCACCTCTGACACAGACTCTGAAACACCGCTGTGTACCTCTGATCACTTTTATTTCAAGGGATTTTTGAAGGATCTCTCCGTTCAGCCAAATACAGGTCCCCAGGAGAAAGCAAGCAGATTATATAAACAGTAAGTGGGTGCATTCTCATCCCTGCTTATTCTTGACCAATATATTCATTTTTCCACTTCCACTCAGCTTGATGGACACATATTGATAATTTCCCATCAATCTAATTGTATACTATATACTATAAATATACTTGTAACATTGATATCTTCAGCGCCATTACTTCTTCCAGGACAATAGTACAAGGAAAAAGAAATTCACGTGACTGTTAGGCTAAGAACATTTGACTCTTACAGGTACTTACTTAGTGGTGAGCATTGGTGTCAGTGTTCTGTGTCATTGCTAGGCTAGGACTTTGATCTGAAAATGGTCTTACAGGAGGCTGCCATTGTCAGTATCACATTATATGACAAATTTTAAAGGTGACCTTTGGAAGGCAAAGGTAGACTTCCAAATGATCATGTTATAAAATGGAAGCTCTTCCTGGAGACTGCCTAAACTGTTTTATTGTACTGCTAACTCTCATCCCCCTCAGAGGATTTGCATGTGACACTTTCTCAGCTATTCACTCCTCTTCATTGCACAATTCCTGAACAAACTTGAAATTATAAAGTGGAAAAATAAATCTTGGGTTTATTTAGTAGTATTTTGGTGGCTGGATTCTTTGCTGCTTTTTACAATACAGTGAAAACCTCCATAACAGTTGACTCTTGTGATAGGGCACTTCATTTTTTCACAGCACTGAGCAGCCTAGAAACAAATGTCAACTACATACAAAGGTGCAGTAATTAAGTAAACTCTAAAAGTCCATTGGCTTTTGAAGTGAGGCTTTCTGTAAAAGTTGTGTAGCAGAAGGCAAACTAACCCACAGGTGACTGTCCCAACCACATCTGTAGCAGCGAGGCTGCTCCTGGCACACAAGCAGACTCATATTCATTGCATTAAGTCCCGGCTCAATATGTTTTGGAAAAAACGATGCAATTTCAAAGCTGCAACTGAGAAAGGTAAACATACATATAAAAGAGTGCAAAAAAGATGTATTTAATTATCTTCTTTTTTATATTATCCAATATTTTGCAGAGCACAAGGCAGAGAAACAGGCGAGGTGAATACAAGGATGATCATTGCTTCTGTTTATCTAAGAAGTCCAACTTCACATGAAACACTTTAACTCTTTGAGAAACAAGTCATTAAATAAGAGCAAGAGAGAACATACTCATGGCTCAGGTCAGGTTAAAAACAGTAGTATACTTCCAGTCTCTTTTCATACCAGTTTGCCAGTGTTTCTTTGGCGTGACTCTTACCTGTACTGCAGTGAGTTAAAAGGGGCCTGATTCACCACTTCTTCCTCTCCTTCAGACAGTGATACATGAGAAAAGCACCATCAAGCCAGGAGGACAACACACAGTGAAAGTAACTACTAGAGATGCCAGGCAGGAGACCAGGAGCTCAGGGAGAGAGTGAGAAATTAATTACATCTAAGTAATTAGAAATGTCTATTTCTTGCAAGTTTTTTTCCTCTAGCACTTGCCCAGGACTTGTGGATAATATTTTTACCCTTCCAGCTAATAGCATTTAGGGTGGAAAAAATTAAAGCAGATAATTTCACATTTTGCTGAATTCCAGTGGGTTCTGACTGGATCCAGTGAAATAAGTTCAACAAACTGCTCGTGCAAAGAACAAGTTCAGTATTATAATGTATTGAAGTGCTGATTTAGGTATCGTATCAGTAGATTATACTGTCATCTAGTGGCAACTACTTAACTTGCATCCAAAAATACTGGAGACCAGTCTACAGACTGCAAATTCCTACCACGGAATTTTCTCTTGACCAGCTCTCAAAGACAGCCAAATGTTCAAGTAAACCTTCTAGGGCTTTCTCCATAATAGTGGAAGACTCGGACATACATTGTGACCTTGATCCTCCTGCACACGTTGAAAATAAAAACCCCCTAAAACCTATCTCAGAAGATGCAGAGACCCCCTAAACTTATCCTACTTTGTGAATAGTGGAAGGTAAAAATCATGAGCTGAAAGTTAGAGAAAAGCCAGAGCCCTCTATCAAGGTGCAAGGGAAAAGATACTATTCCCTAACACATCACATTAAGAACTATCTGGTGCTATTCTACTCTTTTTTTATAGGAATGCATTTTACTTGGATGTCAATGACATAAGAATGAATAAAGTCAAATACTAACTTGGAAACAGATTAAGCAATACGATTTTTTTTTTCCTTCACAGGATCTGCCAGATGTTCAGAGAACAGAAGTAAATGGAAGGAAAAGGACAAAATCATTACTAGATAAATATGAGCAGTGGCTTAAGCATGATTAAAAAAACACAAGCTTTTTTAGGAGCAACAACTCTAAGTGTCCACCTCATTCTAACATAAACTGCCCATAAAATAGTTGATTAAATGATTTTTAGAATCAATCCGCTATTGACAGCCAGACAGAAAGAGCACAGTGGCATTAAAGTTTGCCAAGCTAAAGTACTGACCAGTATGCTCAGAGAAAACCAGCAGTTTTCAATTTTCCTATGCCACCAGCCAAAGCATATAGTCTGGAGTACTCTGCTGTCTTTTAATTTTCTGAAGGATAATACAGATATGAAAGAGATCTGAAAAAGAAGTCCAAGGAGAAGAAGAGGGAAAACGGCAAAGAAAGAGCAGATTGAGCAAACACTGAAGCATGGGCCCTAGGGGAAAATGTACAAGACCTTTGGGGCCAGATGCTGACTGGAAGTGAGGAGCGTGGACACAGATGCTGTTATTGCTCTTTAATCATTCTGGTGTCAGGAGACAGGGATGAGTAAGACTTGGGGGAAGGGGAGGAAGATGCACAGCCCTGTCTGTGCCCTTGTCCTGCAATACAGACTCCCTGCATCCCTCTCCCATAGATAGAGCTCTATCTGCCCAGGGAAACAGGTATTTGTACACCTGTATCAGCTCTTTTTTTCTGCTTACAATAGCACAGATTTAACCAGCCCTTTTGAAGACAGGTCATGACTCTTACAGTCAGGTTCTACCTGCAGCACCGTGCCAGTGTAACCATAACTCACATATAAAGTGTCTGTGTAAGGGAAAGAAGGCATGAAAAATAACATCTAGCCTGCACCAAGAAGGAGGTTTTTCAGATATGTCGCTATTATTGGTAATTTTTTGTTGGGATTTTTTTCTAGGCAGATGGTTACACTGTTTATCCAGACTATTTTATATTCCATTTCTTGCATATCCTGATGTTCTGTTTGCTTTTGTGGATTGCTTTGGGAGAGATACTAATGTTTGCTGGACTAGACCTTTGGGTTAAACTTGTGCAGATGTCCTGGTTGTGAAATCCTGTGTTCCCCATTACCTATTATCCATCTCCCAAGTCATCCAGTTCTCCAGTGAATTCTCTTTTTATGGCTGTAACAAGTAAATTTTCTGGCTTTCACAACTCATGACAAATGGCAGTGTTCCACAATTTATTTATACTTATATTTTTGCAATTTGCACAAATGAAATGATCTAGAGGAAGGGATTTTCAGTAGTATAAATACATGTTATCACAAAGAACACATTTGTAACAGCATTAAAGAAACTTCAAAACTAAAAAGCATTTTGATTGCAGCAGGCCATTTAACATGCATACCCCTCACTGAAATTAAGCTACATTAGCTAATCAGTGAAGAAATAAGAGAAGCAATATCTTGGTGTGAATTAACAATGCTGGCTCTGCAAGACAGTTAATTGAGATCTGAAGCACAGGGAATTACAAACAAGAGACCAAAACATTCAGAACAAGAACACATTCTAAAGTTTGACAGCACTCCTATTTAATGAAAAATTTCTTATCTTTTCATCAGAAAGGCATGACCAAAAAATCAAACACCAAGGGGTGACAACTCATTCATCTAATTGCATTTGTAGCTCAGGTTAATAGAGAAGAAAAGTGCAAAAGGAGGGGTAATTTTTTAATCCTGTGTTTCCAGACCTGTATTATCATATGGTTACTGCTACCAGTACTCACTGCCACAAAAGCAAGCAGTCTTGAACAAGAAACTCCTGTGTAGGCACTGCAGAGAAAGACACAGACCTTCCTTAGACACCATCCAGGAGACAACAGATGGATGGAGACAGATCATGTTCTGCAAGGACTTAAGGGCCAGGCAGGAAGGACCAGTCTCAGAGCATGAGCAGCCCAGTTCCACTCTGTGCTTTGAGAACAGCACTTAATCAAGGATAATAACACCCTCCACAAGGGATAATATGATGAATAGTCTCCACTTCATAGATGGCAAGATGATCTCAGCAAAAATACTCCTTGAATCAGCACAAGTTTTATACATACAGATGATGCTGATGATTGTGCTGGACTGACACATGTCACAGGAGCCTGTGGTACCCCACAGGGCTGCCTCAACTGTCCAGGGATGATGTCCAGAAACCAAAAGCCTTTCAGCATAAGCTGTTCACACATACATCTCTTCCCTGTTCTGTACTCTGCCCAGCTCATGACAGAGCAGGGGCCTGGCTTGAGTGTGCCCATTCTCAGCCCCTTGCCTTTAACTAATGAAGGTGGCAGCCCTGCAACAGAACTTCTCTGCTAGGAGCTCATCATTTAAGACACACTACTAGATAACTTCAGGGTTAACTTCTGTAACAGCACAAGAATGACATTCTTATGGACCAACCTAATACTCATGTTTACACTCTTATAATCTTGTACTGATTATGCATTTCACTTTTTCGTTATCTTTTATACAACTCTCAATCGCCAGGGCAATGGGGAAGGCTGGAGACAGAATAATCCAGATAAAGCAATAACATGGGTAATACAAAAGAGATGTACATTAGGTTGTAAGAATCAGAATAAATATATTTAATTTTGGAAAAGTTGATATGAAGAATGACGCAGCAAATATAATAAAAATGAAGTGGCAGGTGGAAGTGCTTAATCCACAACTCAATCTTCACACAGGTAACCAAAAGTTGATTGTCCGTGTTTACACCTGCAGTGAAGTCCATTGCTGCTCTTCTGATTAAAAATTCCAGGCCTTGGGTTGCTTAGGCCTAAGACTATGGCAACTAGGGTAAAAAATTGAAGTTTGATCTGTCTTGGTAAGGGACATCTTGTCTCCCATGCATGTAGTTTCTCAAATTGTCATTAGTGAAGGTAGAAATCATGACTAGTAACTACTGGTTTGCAGCATATAAGATTTCTAGCAACCCACACACCCATGGAGATGAAAACTAATGGAAGGCAGCTCCCAGGCTGCACATGCATACTTCACTTTCCTCAAAGCATTCTCATCCATTATTGGACTGAGATAAATACTAGACTGGCTAAACAGTCATTTTTGGGGCACTTCTACAAAATCAAGAAAATACTCAAGAAAAATAAATAATAAATAAAAGAATAATAAATAATCAAGAAAAATAAAATACTTTTAATTTTCCTGCCACAGGAAACAATAAACATTGCCCCAACTCTTCACAATACAGGTAGCAGTTCCTCTGTGTTACTACTACAGCCACAGAAGGGTTTGCTGTGCTCCAAATTTTATTCTAACAAAGAAGTAAAAGTAATAGAATCAGAAAATTCATGGAGATTTTGTGACATTTTGAAAGCTGCTCTGAAAATCTATGGTTTTAAAAAGATATTATGTTTCATCCAAACCCTGGTCCCTAAGGCCAACCCTAGAAAAGAAGGCCAATGAAGAAATTACTTAAGAACATAGTGCCTGTTTTCAATACTGACTGAGAAAGACAGGGGAAAAGTGCCACATGACCAGTGAGTCTGAAGATTTTAGAGTTTGAGGCTTCATCTGCAACACAGAAACTTAATTCAAGAACTTCTTCTGGTTTCTGACCCCCACCACCAAAAAAAAAAAAACAAAACAAAACAAAACAAACAAAAAAAAAAACCAAAAAACAAAAACCACCACCAAAACAACAACTTGTTTACTTCAAGAGTTTTGGGGCATTCCCAAAGAATCAGATTTATTTGTTTGCACTGCTCCAAACAGTTTCAGAAGAAAACTGGAAATGTGCCTGGTGCTGGATATAATCTCAAATAATTTACAATTAAAGTGGATGAGACAAATGTATTCCAGTTTTACAAATGTGAAACCAAAGCTTCAAATTACACAGAAAACCCATTACAGAGTTATAAATTCAATTTACATTCCTGAACCTGATCTGAAGCCTTACCTACAAATATCTCTGTCTTTTAATTGTACAAGTTTACTTTATAATCTGCCTAATTTACAAAGGTTATTAAATTTTCCACCTGAATATAAAAACTGACACAATTTAAAGAATTAATAGGAGAACAAACAATGAAGTCTTGTGTCCAGTGCAGATTGCTACAGCTGAACTTCTGCTGAAGTTCACCAGCACAGGAATTTCTCTTAGCTAGGCACCAGTGCCAGCCAAGAGAAACTAAAGAGCATTCAACTGGCTGAGGCTGGGACAAAACTAATGTGCCATAACTGTGTGCTAGTATATCAAGGCTTGTCCTCATTTAGACAACCTCTCTTACAAGAATGAACAATCTTGAACAGCAATATTTTAGTTATGAGAAGATTGAGAAGTAATGGCAGAGAAGAAGCAGAACCACAGGTGACATTAATACTGGCCATACATGTAGTGAAGCATTCTACATTTGTTCTGTCACTTCCCCTGCACTGTGGCCAGGGAAATGCAAAATGAGTCTCCTTTAAGTGCTCTTTAGGAACCTGTATTCTTCCACAGAGCAAGATCTTGTTGGCTGCCATGTCTCACATGAATGGTGTAGTGCAGGTGTTCTGCATTGCTGATGGAGTTTCCCTTACTCTGCTATGTAATGTCATACTGCTACTGAAAGAAAATGGAATAGCACTTTCTATTTAGGAATCCCAGACTGGTATGGCCATGAAAATCACAATGCTGCTTCATTTTATTCCCTACTCTGATTGCAATAAGTTTTCTATTGTTCTAATCAATTATGTATTTTTGAAGTGAGTGCTTGATGTAGGTTTAGATCCTAATGGTTAGTGCACTATTTTTCTCTTGATTCACCAGAGAGACATGAAGTGCCATCCTCATAGGACTTTTGTTCTAATGAATTTCCAGACTTTAGTTAAGTATATGTAAAGGATCTCAGCAGTTTGTTACTAAGTGGAGATTGGTCCTGACTGTGAAGGATGGGAGCTTCCCTTGGGCTGAATTTGCTGTTCAGTATGCTCAAAGGGATTTGTTCTTACTGCAGAGCTCACAGATTAATCTGGTCCCTCTGCAGCATGGAGAAGATTTGAGCCAGGCCCTTCTAGTCAAATAATGCATTCCACAGCTACATATCTTCTAATAGTCCACAAAATCATGTCTCCTGCAGAATTGATCATCTGTTCTAGTTTTAGTCAGTCCTGCAAACAGCAGGGATCCAGACTCGATGATCCTTATGGGTCCCTTCAAACTTGATTTTAATTACAAATAAAGTATCTGATACATTAAACATATTTCCTTGCTTATGAACCAGCTCTTATTTCTACTGTTTCTGTTCATAAATTGCTGCAAACAGCTTGGACAAACAGGAGGTGGTTTTCCTGGATCATTTACTTTGAATATTTGACATTTGTAATTTACACTGGGTGATTCTTACCCTAGATCAATAGTCAGACATTTGTCCTTCTTGATTAGATGATAAAATTTCATGAGAGAAGATACAAATAGATAATGAATAATAACAGTTCTCTACATTAATATTGCATTACACATTACTTAGCCCCAAACCCAGACATTAACACATCCAATGTAATTGACAAGCTACAGTTTAAGAGGCCAGCAGACGTCAAATGAAAGATGAGTGTAACCAAATTTCTTCCATGTTCTTACACTGCAGCATCCAGTCAGCTCTAACCTATACTGCTGTGGTGTCTCTAAAAAAATAAGGTTATCTGTATACATATTCCAGTTCTTTGTAAGGCACAGAGACACAGAATTGTGAGAGTCACATTTTTCCTATCTCTTTTCCTTTCACCTAAAAATTACACTCTTTCAGTATATTTCTGCAGAAATTTCACTAAAGATTTTCCTTGAGTACCTTTTTGAATAAGGGCCAAAAATCATAAAATTAAGAACTTAGGACTACAGAAATAAAACTAATAAGCTAGTGTGCCTGGGAGAGCTTATAAGAAACCACCATAAAATAATAACAACAGTAATGATCTCATAAGAAAGTGGGGGGTGGGGGGTGGTGCATATTTGTGCACCAGTTTATATTTATATTCAGCTACTGCTAGAAAAGTGCATTACACAATGTAAGTCAGTAAAGCATCCATGAAAATTCTTTCTAGAAGACACAATAAAGACCATACCGAACATACTAATATAATAGCTGCTAGGAATAATTTCATGTATCAGGTACACTCTTTCTCACATCATGTGCTTGCAGCGACAGCACAATGGGCTATGAGGGAGATACTTGCTGGTACAAAGGCACCCTATGAAGTCAACTCCACATTCCTCTGGAGCTGGTTAAAAACCTCTTACAGGGAAACTTATTAGGGCCTCCATTATGTATAGAATAAACTAACACATAAAAACTTTCAGGGTTCTGATTCAGAGTCCACTGAGACAGTGAAAATCTCCTTTTCTTTTGATGACTGTGTCATTGCCTTTCTTTTTTTTTGCTGATTTGTTACGTCAGCCAAAGCCCAGCTCAGCCCTACAATTGTATGACGACAAACTGCAGCTTCATAAAACTTTTTCTGACTTCTAGCAATTAATTTTTCATGACTTCTAGAAATTAATTTTCTACCTTAAAATGGCAAGGCCTTAAAATAGCCACATCATGAGATGTTTGCATTCTGGTCTTTAGAGACCATAGATTCAAATGTACTTACATCCCATTTTTAAGTGTTTCCTTCATTCCAAAGACTTAAAAAATCATTCTGCTTTTGTTAATGAAAACAGGTTCTCTTGCACAGACACTTGCTCCAAGGATCTAAGGCTTTAAGACAGACATATTTAATGAAAGTACAATGGTTAACTTGTGTTGTCTTATAGTTAAGTTTTTTAACTATGTTAAATAAGGCTGAGCCATAGATCTACAGGAGATAGCATCATTAAACAGTAAATTTGGCATAAACTGATCTTCTAAGGAGTGCAAATATTTGTCAAGTCAAATCAACTCTTACAGACTGTTTTAGACACAGAAAAATGAAGAGGGAATGTCAGAAATGTCAAAACACTTCTCAACATTTTTTCAGAAACATTGACACCTTGCATCCTCATTTTCCAAATAAGATACTGATATTTTCTATTTGGAAAGGCATTTTTTCCTTACAAATTGAACTGAGGTTCATAAAGGAGGCATAAGAAAGGGTTAAATAAATTGACAAACACAAGGAATTGCCTGAAGCCAGCTGGTCTTGGCATTGTTTTTTAAAACCAAAATCTTCAAATCCGTTGTAACTAGCTTCAAGGAACCCCATAGCCTCTCAGTTGTGAGTAGTTGAAATTATTAAGAAGGATTTGCCTCCCTAAATTTGGCTGCCAGTTTTGACAACGTTTTCTCAATGACCTTGAGTACGTCACTCAACAATCTGCTTCACCTTCCTTGTCTATATACTTGGATTTCACTTGGATTGTATTGAAATCATCTCATGTCAAGAATACCATTTACCACTACGGATTGTCATTTACTTATCAGTTTATCTGTGACAAGGCTGCTCTGTAATGTCATTGTCATCTTATTAACTGGGAAAGTAGAGCTTTACATGTATTTTTATCCTAGTATGGATTACAGACGCTTAGCTGGTGTGGTTATTTCCATTCCTCTAAGTAATCAAGTGATTTTTCTAGAGAGTTTGTAAGCATGCCTAAAGTGTTCAGCTCACACGTGCCCCTTGGTGTTTTCTTCAAAAATAATTTTATTAAACTGTGAAAAAGAATAAAGATAAAGGCTGTTGAATGCATAGTGCAGCACACGATTCCTTCCCTGCTGGGGGAGGTTTCTTGCCCGACCTCCTCATGGCTTCTTGCTTTCCTCTCAAGGAAATTAAATGAGTTTCCACAACTGAGCTTTAACCACCAATAAAACACCAACCCTCTGGCACAGGCCATTACCAGCAAGGCAAAGCAGCTCACACAGAAGCAGGTACTCGTGCCTAATCTGTGCTCTGGGACTTCTCAGAAGTTTTGCAGTATCAATTACTGGGGCTAAGCCATCAGGAAGGTATTTACACACAGCAAGTTTCCAGATTCTCTTGCTTTGTATGACACTTGGTGGTCATAGGGGCTGCCAGGTGGCATGGGACAGGGACAACATGAGGCCTCTGCTCCCAGGGGACCCGTGAGGGATGCAGCCTTGCTTCTGGGCACAGCAGCAGCCACAAGTAGTGCAATTTCTCAAGCATTTGATGATAAAAACTCTCTTCCAGCAACAAGTAAGGAGCAAAAATATTAGACAATTCCCAGTATCTGTGGGTTTCATTTTGTAGTAAATGGAAGAATTTGGCTCCTTAACCAGAAGAACCCAAACAAATGTATTTATCTAACTTACACAGAGATTATTTTCTACAAAGCAAATGAACTCTTGCCACATTTGCACTGTTTCTAGGACCAGGAAAACCATCCTACTCTGTCCTGTCTCAACTCCTAAATAAAACAGCCCAGGGACTAGTGTCTCTCACATGCCCACCATTAAACTCTCCCCAGCAGGACAGCCAAGTCCAAATAACCATATGGCAACAGCTCCAGGCAGACACTGGGCTGCCCAGCAGAACACCTGACTGCCCCAGCCAAAACCCACATCCAGCCCATTGCTCTGGCTCCAGTTCCTTTACTGCTACTGGAACACCTTGGGAGGCACCAACCAACTTATCTGGGAGGGAAGGAGAGAATGTCACTGCTACTGTCTCAAGGATGGGATGCTACATCACACACTCAAGGCTCAGGCAGCCATTGCCTGTGGGAGAGGCAGACAGAGGGCCAGGGCCCTGTCCAGCCACCTCAGCACTTTTGCCACAATCTCTCTTCTGAAAATGAGGAGCCTCAGTACATATCCTATGGCCCCTCTGGAGTACAGAGCATGACAGCAACGTTTCAAAAGCAGGAAGGGGTAAATCTTCAGCTGATGTGAACTTAATCAAACTATGGCAATGAGTACCAGGAGAGGGTATTGAGCACACCCGAAATCACTCACACACAAATGAGAAACCAAGGTGAAACTGAGGTCACCTGCAGGACCTACCATCTCTTTGTGGAAAGCAGAGTAGCTACTAGAGATTGGGTTTTGACAGGTGATTTCATAGCTCAAAGACCATCTGTTTCACAATTTTCCAGTTTGTGATAACAACAAATGGAAAAACACTTCTTCCAAGCAGAAGTACATTTGTATTTTTGGGGATGTTATTTGTTAAACACTTTAAATAAAATGATGTTTGGTTGAGGGTAATGCTTTATGTAAATTCATCGTTTTTGTTCAATTTCAGCAATGACACCTCACAAATTCTTACCAGAACTTCAGTACAGGTTTAGCTGCTTTTCTGAACTGAAGTGGGATGTTATTCTCCACCAAAAGACAAGCAAATTATTGAATTTGCAAAGCAACTTTCTTGAATTCTTCCTGGAACAGAGGTCAGAAGAAGCATGAACTTCCTTTTCAATCCAAACCCATATTTCTTTTTTTTTTTTTTTTAATTAGGACTAGATCCAGATTTTTCTGTTCCTTGCTGAAACAGCCACAGAATGTCTTCTATCATCTCATTCTCTTACAGAAACAAAAAGTATGCTTAACTCCATAAAATATGTGTTTAGCATGAAAGCCCATAAATTTGACTAGACATTATTACATTTGTTAATGCATCTTTCAGTGAAGGACCATGATTGTGGATGAGCGAATCTCCCCAGTTTTCCAAACTACTAATACAGATTTTTAACAGGGCATTGTACTTTTTTATACAGACACTTTTGTAAGGTGATTACCCTCTTCAATAGTCATATAAGCTTAGTTTTAAAGATACTAATTCAATTCCTGTTGAAATATACAGCAAATTTGTGATTGATATGTTAAATCACACATCTATGTTAAATGTTCAGCACCTGCCTCCCTTCACTGCATGCCAGTATGAACAACCTTTCATTCATTAAACTGTGTTTAGAACTTCCCATAGGTGTTCTGAAGATACCACAGAAGACTGATAATTAGTTCACATGCTACAGCTTTTCTTGGAACTCTACAGCTGCACATGAGTATTTGCAGGCTTCTTGTTTGTCACTACTAGGTACTGCCACATCTGTCTTTGTTCTTGCTGGGTTCTTCCTGCTATTATGACATCCAGATTTTTAACATAAAAATACATTGATTTTAATAGATTAGAGGAAAAAATTTTATCAAAAGACCAAGTTTTTTATTGTACTTTCAATGAAATAAGTTAATTTGAAACATGAAGTAGCCCCAGTCTTCAGAAACTCCATTTCCTATGAAGGGATGTCTCCTAGAAGCAAATCTTCCGTCATTTTTTATGGTCTGTTCCAGGCAAAATCCCAAAGAACTCGGTGGAAAGTCATCTCTTCTGACTCTAAGGTTTGCCCTCCACTGATTCAATAATACGGATGATCAAGCTACCAGATGTCTGAGGAAACACACACATTTGCTATGGCAGAATGGCACAAGCAAGACACATTAACACCTATGCTGTCACTACTGTGCACAATCCAGCACAGAAGATTCTTAAGCAAGAGGGATTTTTCTTTGGGGATTTTATTTGTCTCAGGCTGGCTTAAAGAACATTCTCTCAGATCATATGCTTCTTTCTATTCTGTTTTTAAAAAGTCATTACCACAGCAATACCTCTGCAAGAAAAATATATGGTAAGAAAAATTACATTTGAAAATTTGTTTTCTTTAGAAATCCAGTGCTCTCCAAAACTGATACTGATTTTTTTTTTTTAATTTGTCTTGAGGAAGTACTGCTACATGCATTTTGACTGGTTAGAAAAACCAAGCAAGAATGACTGCCAGATATTTGAAATGCACATCTTTTCCATTACACCAAGATGAATCCTGCCCTCTGCTATAAATACAGGGTCTGGTAGCATTCCCATCAAAGTTAGGGGCAAATTTCCCATTGACTTTAACAGTGCAACAGAGGGCCTTTAGAGAACAGACAGAGCACCTTTTTATTTCTGGATAGGAAATAGAAAAACCTGAGTACCAAAGTTTCTGATCAAAAAGAAAACAAATACACCTTATGGGCTTTTTAATAACTTTTTCCCCAATAAAAAGCATAAAGTTGGTCTGAAATTATTATACGTTTTGAACAGAAGGCATACTTTCTTTCTAGCCAGGCATTATATCATTCAATCTCTGAACACAGAGATGTAATATAAAGTAATAAAGAGGAAATACAACATAAAGTAAGATTCAGACATATTAAATTGCTTAATGAAAACACAAGAAAAAGAGTGAGTAGAAAATATGGTTTCCTTTATTGAGAAAAATTCCCCTTCAAAAGATTAATCAATAATAACATTCATATTTCCTGACTTATTTTTTACATTTTTTTTTTTTAGAAAATTATTAAATATCTTTAATGAATATAGATTGTCATCCTTCTGCAGCCTGGTCTGGAAGCATCCTGGTTAGATTGCTCTCTGCTTACTCTGTTTCCCCTATGATGCTGACTGCTCTAAGCAATTTCATTTCAGATCGTTCTTGTCACTGACTTATGGCCAGTAAATGTACATGCATATTTGCAAATGTACCCAGGGGAAAGGAAATCCTGTAGGTCATGCTGCTGGTAATTTGGAGATGAGTTGAATACTTGTTAACACTTCACATTTTTATTCTCTTGTACTGCAGAGCAGATTGAGGCTATGAGAGTATTGAAGACAAACCACCAAGACTACTGTTTTCATTTTCTTTGACCCTAATCCACTGTCCACAGGTACTAAATATCTGGAGTGTAGTGACCAGGATGGTACCCTCTGGGGATGAGGTGCTGGGCACAGAGCAGGAAAGGTGCAGGTGGCTTTTAGCCATACAAAGATCTTTAGAAGTTTGACCACTCCTAGATTAGCCCATTTCTTCTCTATTTGTTCTATGAGCTGACATCAAGACAGCAATCCCTACGTGTATGGGAGAAGTGGTGTTTTGGACAGCAGATATCCAAAAAATGAGACCAGGGCTAGCAGACAAAATAGAAGACTTGTGGAAGTTGAAGGTCCTTCTGGACTCGTACCTGATCTCGGAGTCTTCCAGCATGACATCTATGCTTAGGTTATACCTACTCTTTGGCAACTGGTCCCCAGCTGATTTTTAAAAAAGTTGACAAAAGCTTCCACAAGGTGTGTGATCTGCAAACAGCTGGATCTCCTAATTTCCTCACCCCAAACCACTGGAGATGTAAACCCAAAACTGTTCTTCCCTAGATGATACCCATCAGTGTCCCTTGAGGGATTACTAAAAATTAGTGAATATTATCTGAGGCTCCTTTAACTGCACTTAATAAATAAAAGGCAGGAAAACAACAGTGTGCAGAGTGCAGTGTCTGGTTTGAGCTGCACCCAGGGCCGGCTGAGCAGCAGCAGGAAGGTGAGGGGGCCCACACACTACACATGCCACACAACACCATCTGCAGCATAGGAGCAGCTTCTGGAGATGCTTTGGGTGCCTGTGCTGGTGTGAGGGAAGTCACAGAAGGGGGTCAGACAGACAGAGAGTAAAACACCACAGAGTATAGCAGTTATCTTATTTACATATCTGAGTTAAATCTGCCTAGTTTCTAGAGTATCAGTATAGGCAGTGTGCACCTATCATCTGGAGCATCATCTCTTTCCATTATAAACCTCTATTGATAGTTTATAAACAGAAATGCGGTCAAGCTAGAAATGAGCTGTCACACAAAATGCTGACATCTCTAAATACCAAGAGTATCTGAGAGATATTTTTTTCCCATTAAAAATATTGCATTTGTTTTTCTCAGAGGAAGTAGAAATCACAAGAAAAATCAACATTACATTACCTAATCTTTCTCATTTTCATTTTTAATTCCCTCAGCATGGGGCTGAGATAGCTCTGCTCCTTTGCACCAAGCACCATGACAACCAACAGACCCACCCGGTATCTGCACTGCCATTCAGCTTGTTACCTCAGGAAAAATGTACACACCAAATGCTCAAACTCTTTTTAAACCTATTAAATATAAATAGCTAATATGATTTGACCTAGATAGCTGAATGTAATGTACCATAACATCCCAATATAAAAAAAGACCTGTAAAGTAAGTGCATTTATAAATGTTACTGAAACTAAGTAAAGTTGCTACAATGAGTTCATCATTTTTATTATAAGAGAAGTTTTCCTTAAACAAAATGTTTTCAATATCAAAAACAGGAAGATATCATTCAAGAACTTAGGTATTAATTGTATGCTATTTCCATGAACAGTGTAGTGTAGTTAAAGCATTTCATACATATGTACTTTTATAAATTACATACATCATAGATCTGGATAATTAATATCCCCAGAGAAAAAGTATATTTTAAGTTGCCCTAAAGATCTAGTTTTGCACCTTATTGGAACCTAAAACTCAGAGGTAAAATACCACAGCTTTTAGCAGTATTTATCAACAAAACAAGCTGTTGTTACATGCACACTCAAACACAAATAAGTAAAAAAATATGTATTAGTTCCTTGCCACTAGCCATTACACAAACATCACTTATGAATAGGTGTATCCAACTCAACCATCAGTCTTGTGTTTCCCTTTCATCTTGTAGTTTATCAATATGCTAAAAATCCCATGTGATACCAAATGTCCAGTTTGCATTTGACATGCAAATACCAACAACATATCCAGTTTTACTTCTTATCCTTATAAGTTATGTTACAATTTTCACAGATAGTTTAAATGTCCTAATGTTTTCCCTAAGAAGCACCATCATTCTGGCAGCTGGCCTTTGCAAGAAAAGGTAAGATTCGCATCTGAAAAATTACAAAGAGCTGTTAAGATCAAGCTCACATTCTTCAGCTGATGCAAGGCATGCATTTAATTAGCACATCTTTACCTCTGCCAAATTTAAATGATTGCATCTCTTGTTGATACAGGAAAAATGCCTAGCACTTGCACCCTTAACCTGTAACTGCTTTAAAGATGAAGGGCTTGCAGTTGTCTGGCTGATATCAACTTTATTCAGTTTAATTCTCATGTTTTCTAAACAGTATTTTCCCATTCTACTGCAGCTTTCTCCTCAAACATTTCCTCAGTCTTCTTCCCTTGTAACACTGAATTCCCAAAGCCTTTATTTTGTATTTATTTAATTTTTGTCCCTTAAATTTCTCTCTAAATACTTAATTGCTTTTTCAGTTTCCCAGATAACATCCAGAGACGTTCAAACATTAATGGCTTTGCTTCCAGCTACTGACCAGCCATATAAATCTGTTCACACACCACAACTCTCTTCATGAAAATTGGGTGCAACTCTGTCCTAAACTTCAATACAAAATCTGTTTGAAATCTGCTGATTTAAACCAGTGTGCCACAAAAAACCACAGTTGTCAATGCAAACCACCCACCTTCGTGACCCTAATGTTTTGACACATTTGAATCTGTCAGGAAGTGCAAAACAAATGAATTTTATTTGTAGCTGGGAGACAAATAAAATTCTTTTGGGTGGAGCTTGCCTCATAAACTAATTCCATTAGATTCAGTATTGCCTTTCATCTGGTACCACATCCATTCATCTTTTGCTCAGAAACAGGAAGAGGAGGCTGCTGCTTCTGCCATCCTTGATTCAGACCACATGAACCCCAGCTCAAAGAGGCACAAGTTGGCTTGATGCTGGAATTTGGTCCACAGGATCTGACAAAATTACTTTTTTCTCTGCTTGAGATCAAACTATTCTCATAGAAGTGCAGCAGAAAGAAGAGCTGTAGGAAAACATAACTAAACTGCTTGTACATGTCCTCTGCAATGATTTACACTCTATCATGTTCTTATTTCTCTCCTTCATGACAGTCTAAGTGGGAAAAAAAAAGATAAACATTTAGCTAACATGTGAGATAATCTCAATTATTTATTATTGGGACTTTTTTTTTATTTGTTTACAGCTGTTGCATGAGAATTCCTTTCATTAAAGTATCACCTAGGTATGACTTCCAACAGAAAATATATTAACTGGAATTAAGTATGAAGACTACCAGGTATGCAGAGCTGTACTGTAGAAATGTATTGTTATCTGGTCACCTCCTGCATGTTGGCCCATGTTTTTAAAGTTTAAATAAGCATCTGAAAGAGGAAATTGAGGGTATAAGACTGAGAGGAAAAATATGAAAAAAACAAAGTATGAAATAATCCCCATTGAAGATATTTCTAAGCAAAAGGATAACCAGAGAAATGAAGGCACATATATGACTCAGAATTAATTGCACTTGACTATTTATGAAATATAAGTGCATTTCTGTGAGCATGAACAGAAGAGTGTTTTCAGCAAGGGAGGAAGACTGCCTGAATGATACACAAGCACCATTAGCCACAGCGGTGGGGGACCCAAACCAAACAGATCATTGCTCATATAAGAAGAAGAAGGTAAATAGGGTAGAAAATGTAAAAGTTTGACAAACTACAGGACTACAGTCTGACACTGCAAAAGATAATAAGCAAAAACAAAAAAGGACAGTAAGTGATGTCAGTGGTAGAGAAATCAGCTGCATTACAGGGAGAGGTACATAGTTCTGGAAATTTCTTACTTTGAAATGAACAGTGAACTGTTTTTGCTAAGCCAGTGGCTGTCATCTCTGGAGTAGTGTTTCCTTTACGGGCAGGCAATATTTCTGAACTGGGTTTCAACTGAGGGTCTTGGCACAAACGGTACGGATAACGTGGGCAGATCCACTCTGGATGTGCTTGTGGAAGCAGAGGTATACACATGGCACCCAAATTTCCCAAATCTTTCAGACCCAGGTGGACATTTTAGGAATCCAATGTGTGCCAGGTTTGCATTTCAAACACCAATGGTATGTATCCCGCTCCCTTCTTCAGTGAATCCAACCCACAGGAAAACAAGATACCGTCAGAGCTGTGTTCCTGCATTACAGCACGCTAGTGTCAGGGCTTGTTAGGGCTTCTGTGCCTCTTACCTTCAACAAAGTCTTGAGTCTATCAGTGGGAAACCCTGTTTGGGGTTCAAAAGAGGGGAAAAGAGGTTTGGTATGGTATTTGCTATGTAAAATGTATGTGTGAGAAAGAAAAGATAGCCAATTTCTACCACATTTAAGGGTAAGGACTTTGGCATCTTTAATATCCCTCCTTCCTGTATCACTTCTATAAAAGCAAGGCTGCTTTTAAATGGGTTCTTTTTTTCTCTTGTTTTTTCTTCATTTTCCATACACTATTCCTCTGTCATTCTCTCTGTCACAAAAATCAATAGATACTAATACCATTACATGAGCAGGGTGTTAGCTTTGCAATAACTTCTGGACACACAGACATGCAGTTTATAATTTGTCATGTATCTTTGACCAACTCTTTCCCCTTTTCTTTCTTACATACTTCCTAGGGCCTCAGGCTAAGACCAGCCAGTGCTGAGACATCATCATGCACATCTTTGTTTTATGTGAATCAAGTGGTCAGGAAAAACTTTTCCGTTCACACAAATATAAAATCACCTTTGCTAAATATTACATTCACTTGTACAAGGACTAGGAATAACAAAACTTGCTCCTTTGTTTGTGAGACATATGTGTAAGAACACTTCTACTCTAAATTCAACAACTAAACCTACTGTGACAGTAAGTTTTGCCACATGGAAAATGGACTTCTTGTTTCTTGGTATCTTTGGAATGGAAAATGGTATCTTTTCAGACTGCACTTCATATGCACTGCATTACAAGAAACAGTTATGTTGCAAGAATATTGTAATACTCCCTTTTATAGCTATATTATGAAATAGTGCAAAAGGAAAGGAAAATTATTTTTCAGTAGACCACCAAGACAGTATTGCACTTCAAGAAAATAAACAGTCCAGACCAATGCAGCATTCAAAAATCACTCTTCTGCACAGTCATGGGTTTTATTTAGACATTCAGAGCAAGGAATATTATGCTGTAAGAGATATAGCTACCACTAGTTACTGGGAAAGAAGTAATTTATGAATGCTTTTTAAGAGAGTTTTATGTGTCTCCAACATATCATTGACCTGATTTGCCATAAATATATTGGTGTTTCAACTACCTTGAAAACAGTAACAAAACCCAACAGCATGGTCAGTCAGTCATGAAGATAAACACGTTACTGCTTCACAAGTAGCTCAAGGCTGAAATTTCTACTAAAAGAGAAAATCATTAAAGCACTAGATTGGAATTGCTGTTTTTAATGCTGTCTAACCCAGCACAAATAATACAAAAGTTCTGTTGTGATTTTGAAATCACTACACATTTTAAGTGAATGAAACAGTTGATGAAACATTACAAGGAAAAAGAGAGGCAGGCACATGTCTTTTTATATGATAGGAGCGTATTTGTACTGTTATTATGATTTGAGAGGGAAAGGGAGGTATCTATCTGACACATCAGATTTGGTAAGGAGGGGAGAGGTGAGCCTTTGGTGAATAGAAAATATAGATATATACAGATTTTTCTTCACTTACAGCTACAAATATACTGCACATGTTCTCCTAATAGCTGGTGATGCAGTTTATAAGCTTCACTTCAGAAAGAGCAAATCTAATATCTCCAGTAAATGTTCAGGAATTTTGTAGTGCTGATGACATAATGTATCACGACAAATGAGGCACCGCAGCATGGCAGATACAGTATGTGCACAGCCTCTGGCATGTGCAGGTGCCAAAGAGGAGAAGAAGCAAGAAAATTCTTTCCCTATAGCACATTCACATCATTCCCATTTCCTGAAAAACAGGATAAGCACATACACCAGCTCCTACAATGTAGGGAAACAATAAGGGTCCTTTAGCTGTAGCAGTAATGGGAGACACTCTATATTTTTCTTTGCTTCAGAATTGGGAAGAGTTGTCCTGCAGCTGTGGTCAAGATCATAAGTGAGGTTAATACAAGTCTCCAACTGTTAAGAAGTGAAGACTCCTGGAAAATGGAGAAGAATTTTCTCATACTCTTTCAAAATAAAATTCTCCTGTGAGGCCTTTAGAGACTCTAGTGCTTCACTTCTTCAATATGGTTAGAAGTATTTCATCTTGTTTCTACAGAATGAAGAGGAATGCGTAGAGGTAACATACACAGATCCTTTACATCTCAAGTTATTTAGAACAGATGAAGTTTCCTTATTCATCCTCAGAGGAGTTGTCTAAGGAGTTCAATATTCACAGTTATGTATTTTTAAGCAAAACACTTAAAATTATATCAGTAGCATACATGCTGATGGGTGTTTTATGTTCTGTTTATATAAAAGCTCATTCAAGTAACTGTGTTTCAGCCTTTGGGAATGGCAAGAAGGGAGGCTTTACTTGATGAACTGCACAGAGTTACCACTGAGGAGTCCCTGCACACATCTCTAGCAATATAATTTTCATGTTCTTTCTTCAGCAGACAGTAGCATGGTCATTAGAGAATACAAGAAAGAGTTTTCCAAAACTTAATAGGCTTCTGCATTCTACATCTATCAGTACCTTGCCCACAAGTACAAGCTTTTGTAATTGACTATGGACCCACCAGTATGGGTTTGATCTACTTTAGGCTTTCTAGTTTTTCCCACTTCTCATGTCCAAAGAGGATGCTTTCAAAGTCCTATCCTGTACAGCATCACCTGGAATTCAAAATTCAAAGAGTTTTCAGTTGGTGCTTAATTTTTCCCTTTCACTTTCCCCATCCAGAACCTCCCTTCCCACCAGGCAAGGATGACAAGTCCATCATCATGCACATGTATTATTCTCAGCTGAATTCTGTCTTTGGCAATCAAACTGTGGTAAATAAAAGGCATGGCCTAAAGAGGATTCTGCTTTGGTTCTTATTTGCTTATAATGCAGAAAAGAAAGAAAGGGATGATTCTTCTCTTTTTGTAAGAAATGGGTATCAAAAGAAATAATTTAGTGTTTAAATTCTGTATCTACCGGTCTGGTATCTTTTCTAAAGCAGACTGTTATGCAATACACTCATGTAACCCAATTATATGATTGGTTTTATCTTTTTATGTGCACTTCTTTCTTCCCAATGGCAAACTAATCATTGGACAGTGCACTTGTGCAAAGCAACATCTTGGACAAATTCTACTTGAGAGTTTTACCAAATTATAGCTGTATTTTAATAAGCCCATGATCCAACAGACAACAAAGTAAACAGGAAAAGCTCTGCTGGAGCCAGACTCTCTCTGGGCTTTTCAGCTGTTTCTGTATGTAAAATGATTAGTACATGTTTACATATTCATGCATGGGGGAGAACAAGTTCAGATTTACCTGTCAATACATGTATGTGCATACCACAGTACCCAATTTGTTGTTATTAAAAAAAAAACCTAAGAAACAAGGCTTTGTGAGTTTACTTTTCATTAGAAAAACTCAATAAACACAACTGCTGGCTTTCTCCTGATCTGTTCTCAGCAAGTAACCTCAACATAACTTATTTTACCTAGTGAAAATTTTCACTGTTTATCAGTTTAAAATTGATCTCTCTTTTCTTGTTTACTGTTGCAATAATGGGTCTGCAGCTGCAAGAAAAGAGGTTTATTCTTATAAATAAAAGAAACACAGTCATATTCATGTTAACATATTTCCCTGGTATTGTAGAGTTATAAAAAGGGAGAAAAGGGGGGAGGGGGTTGCCATTGTGCAAATTTCTGTTCAATAGATGAAACAAGTCCATGAAGTATGGCTTTCCAGTTCTGGCAGCTTCTGCCTATATTTTACTGAATAAAATTGTCTTCTACTACACCTCTCTGTCTTGGTAAAGCAATACCCTGCTGATAAAATATTAAATATTGCTGAAGTAATTGGTATCTCCAGGTATTCAACATCTCATTTAGACTGATCCAAAATAAACTGGGATAACTGATGCATCCCTCTTACCAGAGTATCACATCACAATCACCTGGCAGGCCCTTTTTCCACCAGGTATTCTGTGATGCTCTACTCCATTTGCACTGAACTCAACTGTTCAAAAATCATGGTGTTGACATGTGGCTAGGAAATTCCCTTATACCCAAAGAGTCCACAACTGCATACTGCTGGCTAAAGCCATGCATCCTTAAAGTCAAAGATGACTCTTCCAGCAATATCAAGGGGAGCTGGAATGGTTCCTTCGGTCGGCATATCCTGGCCCTCAAAATGAACAGTATCTGTAAGCTGCTGAAGTTGAAATCTTCAGAGGAAAAACAGATTTGTATCACATATTCCAGCACAGTCATAAAAAATTTTCACCTACTCAAGTGAGTTCCAAGTGTCCTTCTCCAAAAATACCTCTTCTACTCTTTGGGGACTTCTCTAAATGTCTGGCTTATCTAAATTCACCACAGATAAAACAAAAGCAAATTAACAAACTGCATTAAAAAAGGTAGTCCCATCCTCTTAAGCATTGATGCTTATTTTGGGAGTCCAGCAGAGGTCATATGAGAGACAGTGATTTCTTCTTATACTTTTATCCCTCCATTCCCCTCCTTCTCCATGAGCGACATAGTCTCAGAGGACAAAGGCTGGAGTTGGAGTAGCTCTAAGGAGCCTGGCTCATTCCCTGTGCTGCAGTCCATGATGTAGAATGGTCAAAAGCAGATGTAGAATGTTCAAAAGCAATTGAACAAGCAACTTGTCTCTAATGATGCCCAGAACCTTGGGGACAGGCAGTTCCACATGGACATGTTGGTCTAGTAAAGTACTTGTCTCCTGCTCCCTCTGTGTAATCTTTTCTACATGGTGAAAAACAATAGGGCTGAGCTGAGCTTACCACCTTACCCACTGGGAACTGCTGACTATTGAATGCCTGATATCACAACCCTAACACTGTGTGGAAAAGTGTTTTGATACTTAAAAAGTCTTCCCAAAGGTATTTGATTAAGTAGGTCAGTCTCTTGTAGGAAGTCAACACAGCTCCTTCACTTCACTACAGAGCAGCCATTAGGCTGCACTTTCAAGCAGTTTTTTCCCATTTAAATTATCTGTCTGCATTGAGGTAACAAATAAATACATGTGGTCTTTTACATCATTGGTTTGGCCTTGCAAGTGCAAGTTGGTACTCAGCCTCAACTCTCACTGACATCACCTGAGCTGAAGATCTCCAGCACCTATCTAAAAAACATCTCGCAAATCATGCTGAGGGCTTTCGTATAACCCTCTTCCTCCACATCTTCCAACCCATCTGTTTTTAAAGTGATACCTCTGAGGGGAAGTGAAGGTTTGCTGTTACATCTTGCTTCTGCCCAACTGCCACTATACTGCACAACTTCTATTTTGCTGCATTCTCCAGCAGTCCATAAAAGTTAGTTAAAAAAGGAAACTCCTCTCTATGGTTCAGGTAGTTGACATTGGTTTTAGTTCCCCTTCCCATATCTTAGGATTTAATAATCAAATGTCCACAGAAGATCTATCCAACAGAACTTGCCCCCAAACACTGAGGCTTTAGTTTATTTTGAAAAACCAAGTGCATTTTATATTTACTTTTCTATTATTTTGGTACAATACCTTTTCATTTGAATAATCTTGGTTTAATTTTCTGCACTATTTATATTCTTTTGTTCCCATCACCCAAGTAGCTGTTTAATGGTTAGCTACAAATGAGCATTTATTTGATCTCAGGTGTCTTTCTGCCTAAAGAATTAGTGGTGCTTTTGATAATATATACTCCAAAGGTACATTGTTTTGAACAACTCTTTTGACCTACTTGTTTCCATAATGTTTGAGGTTCCTGTCAATGTGATTTCTCTTTATCATTTTTCTTCCCTTGCCTTTACCAGAGGCTGATTTTCTTCTAACAACCTATTTCAATTCAGTAAAACTCCCTTTATTTTTTAATTTTCTTAGGTTATTGAAGTCCCCAGATTCCAAAAACATTAATTTTACATTTTGTCAAATAGAAGGAAGTTCAGTAGATTCAAACAGAACCAGACTGAATAATCTTACCTATGTAATGCCCTTTTTCCTTCACTTTGAAAAATTCAGCAACTGTAGATGAAATTCTTGTTCCTGTGACAGGCTGAAATAAAAATTAGAGTAAGCCTTATTTCATTAGATATAAAATATAAAACTCTCTGTCACTTTAAAAAAAAATATTCATATTGCATTATATAAGTAACATGCAGACAGTCCTGATCCATCTAGTAGGCATTTTATTTTACAAAGACCCCAATCTTGCAATCCAATCTGAACAGAAGAGCCCTTTCACTTCCACTGAAAGCAAGTGAATCTATTAAGCACTAGGCTTACAGAGTGTTCTGGCACTTTAAAATGCAGAGAGGCTCATAACAAAATCTTTAAAAAATGTACAGAAAATGAATTCTCACTCCAGCTCATTGCTGTGTCTATAACATAGCCTATTATATTTTAGATGAAACAGGGCAAAATGATTGAAACATGATTTTGGTGTACATTTTTAAAAAAAACCCACGAAGATTCAAATTTCTGTCCCATGAAACAAGAAAATTATAATTTAGAGAATGTTCAGAGAATGGACATTTGTTTTAAGGATCTTTGAATTTGGGAGAAAACAATTCATCTCTCTGAACTCTGTAATGTGTTTAGAGATGGGGTGGGTACTGCATCGTTACTACTTCCACCAATACCAACTGCATGTGCTCACAAAGAGGCAAAAGGCTTCATTTCACAGCTGCACGTACAATCCTTGCACCACTAAGGAGCTTAGGCTATGATTGCTAAGTTCAGCTTTTTAAAAGGAGACTATTTTGTTGTAAAGCAGAATAGCTTCACAGTCAATATTACATGCTTTTAATCATAGAATCATAGAATGGCCTGGGTTGAAAGGGACCCGAAAGACCATCTAGATCCAATCCCCCTGCCATTGGCAGGGACACCCTTTACTAGACCAGGTTCCTCAGAGCTCCATCCAACCTGGCATTGAACACTTCCAGAGATAGGGCATTCACAACTTAATAATTACACAGTATTACAAATCCACCAAAGAGGCAGTCATTAGATTTGAATTTTTACACTGAGTTTGAAGATTTTCTTTCCAGGTTGTTTCTCAGAGATGACTGCATTTGTCTTCAAGAGTAACAACTTTCAAATTACTTTTTATAGAATATGAGAAAAACTTCACTGAGTTTTAGCCAACACTGGAGAAAACCCAAACTCAGAACTGCTACTTGCAATATGAATGAAAGGCTCCTTAGAATTAAAATATATTTGAATGTTTGGTTACATATGACACGATCTATTCTAACTCGAAAGACCATAAATAGTTATGTAATGATAAATTACTAAAAATTATCACTTACCAAATACAGAAAGGTTTCTGTAAATATCATAGTGACTTTTCCTTGGAAAGAATAAATGTTTAGGAAATGACTGTGAACTAAACTAAGTACAGACACAGAATAAGAACTCCTGAGATATCTCAAGCTGATTTTATAAATCACTGTCTAATTTACAGAGCGAGAAGTTGCTAAAGTTATGAAGTTGCTAAATTATCATTCCAGGATCCCACTGGAAATCTCCTTTTCTCTACCATTATCCTCAGCATTAGCTCAAAGGCCTTTATCAAGACCTCCTACCCTGCAGACACAGTGCAGTGATACCAGTCGTGAAGCTGAGAACTGAGCAAGTGCAGCAGCTCTTGGCTAAATCACTGCCTGTATCTGTAATTGTTAGTGTTTCACAGGTGCCCACACTGGGCAAAATCTGGCTTATTTCATAAGTGTGTGGTATCTACACTAAAACAAATAAAGAGAAACTTCAAAACAAAGAGAAAATTAAGCATCTTTATGGCATAACACCATCATGCTTTTACAATGATTTTGAACGTTTATCATTTAAAATTAGGAGTTAAGGAGGGAAAAGGGCAGAAATTGTTATCACAAACTGTCTTAGAGAGGAAACTGATTACAAACATTTGAGAAGTCTTTCTGGTCAAGATAATTTTATCCATAAAAACTGTCGTAATTACATATTCATCACTTCTCCCCACCACTGATGAACAAGCTAAAACTGCAATGGTTAAGGCTATGAAGAATTGGCCATTCCACGTTCATATGGACTTCTACTTTCTCTTTATAACTGATTGTTTTCTGATTTATACTTTAAAAAAAAAAAGTTTAAACTGCTTGACAAATATTTCATTGTCCCTATACAGCTCACTGCTGCCACTTGTTTGGAAAAATGAAAGGTAAGTTGAAAAATGCACCTTTTCCATTTTCATCTCTAATTGAATTCTCTCTTGACCCCCTTATTCCCCATGGCTGTATTTCAGGTTTTGATGATAAGAAAAAGAATTTTGTATTTGGATAATACAATTTTCTCACTTGCCTTCAGCGACCTTCAGCTCAATTTCCTCTCCCCAGAGACACTGTATATTATAGAATTGAATCAAATTCCTTATTCATAGAAAAAAAGTTCCAATTTAATCTGAATATTCAGCATTTTACACTGGTCAGGGTGATGGATGGCAAATTGAAATGCTTTTGGTTCAGGTAATCAAATGGCAGAATCCAGACTTGTATTGAAAAAAATAATGAAGTCTATTCAATATTCTCATAAGGTGCAAAAAATGCACATTACATGGTAGAACTGGGTTTTTTTTCTTATTATCTAACCAATAACATCTCCACTGCAAAAAGTATAGTAAAACATTAAGAATTTATGTAGGTTAGAACATGTGAAAAGCAGCCACCTTTGGGGGAAAATGCAGGCATTGTTATAAAAGTGCTCAGATGAATGAGTACAAAACTGGGGGAAAAACAGGCCTGTTCTCAGTATGTACCTGCAGTGTTCAGTGCTGGGTTATTGATGCCTTTTAATATGTCTGAAATGCTTTTTGAGAAGGAAATACAGCCCTTTTAATCACTTCAAGTTGTTTGCTGTACTAAAACACTGCAATGTTTCATTTATATCCCTGAAAGTTTTGTCAAATAATGTCATCAAGTATCTCATTATTTCCAAAGGACTACCATTTAATTTTGGAAAATCCCCTTACTACTTGTGAAGTTCAATCCCAAAACAACAATTGATTTGAACAATGTCAGCTTGGGACCACACTATTGATGAAACTTACTTGGACATTTGGGCCTGGACAAGATGTCTCCAGGAAAACAAGAGTATAATGATACTGCATAAATATGGTTTGGTTTAAAAAATCCATCAATAGTTACTTTCTTTCCTTCTAGAGGTGCATGGAATTATGCTGTTTGATTTTCAAATACTGTATACCAGTTATTTATTTTCTAATTATTTGGAGTATTTAAGCCACAAGGAATGCCTAACTGTAGGCACCACTAACACTTAATTAAAAACACATAATTAAAAATTAAGGCACTGTGTTAAAAATAAGTCCTAGGCTGCCATTACTGATTGTACTAGAGTTTGTGCCTCCTCCATGTTTCTGCTCACCTCACACACATGAACCTGGCACATAGGCATAATCCAGGACAGCAGGATGAGGGGAATTCTTATTCAGAGAAACTTCCTAATAGCTGGCAGACATACCTTCAGAACTGGGGAAGAACGTTTTTCATCAATTTTCCTTCCTCCACACCACAAGCAAGCAGTGCTTAGACTTGATCTTCTCCTGGGGAAAGACAGAGCTCTGCATGATGCTGGGCATGCTCACAGGGTATTTGTGTTCTCTAAGTAACCTATGGCTGGAGTTTGCCTTACCAGCTTGTGCAGTTTCACAGCCACAGGGTAAAGATGGGGTGTGAGGCAAATGGAAAAAGTATGCACAGAAGCACTCTCAGGAGCAGGATAAGTGCTAAGACTATGAAGGATAATGGCTTCTTTAGAAATATTTACAAGTTGAAGCTCTTAATGTTGAACTAACTCTTAAATTAAGATATATTGGCAGGAAATGGTGAATGCTAGCAAGAATCTATGACCCACCAGCAGTTGTGGAGAGAAGAGCTGAACCTAAGAAGACACACAAATATATTCATATCAGTCAAGCTCCAGATTAAAAAAAAAGATTATAATTACATTTTTCTAACCTTTTCCATAAGAGCAATTTAGGAACCAAACATTACATGCACCACTGTATGGCGTAAGGGTGGTTCTGCAATGGAAGCCACTAGCAGGTACACACTGATGAACAAGAAAATAAGAGCCAAACTACTCTTCCCAGGTCCCTTACATCTTCAGGACTTGAAGGAATATCAATAGTTAAAATGCACTATTTTATAGGTTAAAGTGAATAGATACCAAATAGATACACAAAGTTTGGAGTGTGTTATATAATCATAACACAAAAATTAATTTACGATGTCATAGAAGAGGATTTAAGCATGTGATTTTGAAGTATTTCAAGTAGCTTGTCCTCTGTTCTGAACAGGATGGAAAACAAGTACATAGTTCTGACTAATCTATTATCTGCATTTCAAGGTCCAGAACTAAGGACATTTGCTGCATGAGTTTACTTCTCCTGAGAGTTATTTGGAATGTCTTTTGTGAACACCTCTGTGGGAATACTAGAAGTGTAAGACACATGTGACAGCAATTTTTACTACACAGTAAAAAGGAAACATAAAAAAATATTTTAATTTTGTTGAAAAGCTGCATTCCAATCTTGCTTCTTACAGAAGAGTTCTTAGTACCAGTCCTTGTAGAATGGCTAAATACTGAGTCAGGACAGTCAAGCTATGTGAGGAAGTGCTTAAAAGTCAGGAAACAGCAGCACTGAAATACTAATACAAGCTGGTTTCATGTTACCATGGGGACTATTCCCAAAGGCCATATTAGCCTATGGCCACTAAGCCCCTAGGGGGAACTTTCACAACCAAGGGATACCAACAGGCTCTTCTGAAGGGCACTTCAGATCAGGAAACCAGCTCCAGCCCAGAGGAATCTGCATCACCCAGATAAATTTAGCCACTGTGAATACTCTTCATACATTCAAATTGCATTCTTTAGCTGCAATTATTTCACCCAGGATCATGTGGAACATTATGCAAGCTTTGTCTTCTTCCAGTGTGCACTTTTCTCATTTCCATAATAGTCCCATACTAGATCTATACCTTGGCATTTGCTGATTGCTGTCACATTCACTTCTTTTTTCAGCTGGTAGTATTAAAAGGTAAATGTTAATTACAGGGACTATTTCTCTAACCTTGTCTCTGCGACAGAATATTTAGCTGGGAACAGTATAGTTCATCACAGCTGCAGCCTATTTGATAAATGCTTCTTAAAAGCCAGACTCCTTGTCTGCTGGATGTGCTGCCTCACTGCGGACTGGGGGAGTAAAGCAGCTCGAGGCAGCCATTGTTAGCACCCCTCCAGTGCTCCTTTCAGACCAAAGGACAAACATGGCTGTGACAGTGTGCAAAATACTCTGGCCCAGTGTTCAAGAGACTTTTGTTCTTTGTCTGTGTGCTGGCCCCAGTGAGCATGGAGAGGAGCACAGGTTCCCATGTTAGCTGGCACAGCACGTGTGAGCTGCTGATACGCTCTGAATGTACGCCAGCTTGGGTAGCAATTTAATAAAGCAGCTGAAGCTAATGCCATTTTTTGGCACCACATAAAAGAGTTTGTTGTAGGGTCACATATATGCATATAAAGGGTCATGTACCAGCAAATTTTCAGGAAATAGTAGACATGCACATTATTAGTCTGAATTGCTGTCTGGCTCCAATATCTAAAATATGTAGCCAACTCTTAACCCTACGTCTGAGCATTCTGATGCACTTAAATCAGAAAAACGTGTAGGGTTTCTGTGTCTTAAGTGGAGTTTCTAGAGTAGGAGAAGGATATCAAGAAAGTAGCACCAGATTCTATACAGAAATACTTGAAGAGCAATACTGCTGGAATTAGTGCCACTACTGACACAACATTTTGATTAATAAACACTTTTCAAAATCTGAGATTGTCTCTAAGACCTTGATTTTAAAGAAATTAATCTGGAGCTCATTTTTTTAAATTAGGATTTTTGAACCAATAATTTTGTATTTCCAATACTTTCTTTGCAACTACAAGGACTCCTTTTAACATGCACGTTTAATGGAAGATAACATTATTTCATAATCATGGGACTCTGGAGCTTTATAAGAAAAACACTAAATCTTATTAAACTTGTGATAAAATTATTGGTGTTGGCAACCTTGCAGACATACGCCTAGAGCTGCACAGTGTTTTCCTCCTCTAACTACTGTAACTAAAAGGACTTTAATGAGAGCAAAAGAATGTGGCTCTGTCTGCCCAGAATCTTTTGGAATTTTCACTTTTCCCTAATGAAAATGAAAACAAATACTTTTTTTTTTTCCTGTAAGCTTTCACGGACATCTGAACTGACTTTCATAATGAAGAAGGATTAAGCAAACTCAGGAAAATTATAAATGTGGTTTGTATTAGTGTACTAATTAGCTCATAAATTTAGAAATAGTTAATCTTTTAGTTTTGCTGAATGAAAATAGCAGTCAAATCGCAGATCAGATCTTGTAAATAGAGTAATGCAGCAGTGAATTAAACCCCCCAGAGCACTGGTGTCTGATCTCATAGCATTATGAAAACTGGAAATCTTGCTACTGGCTTTGAAGAGCACAAGGTGAATTTAGCCAAAGTTGTAAAATATTACTCAAGCAGCCAGATACTTAGCAAATAATAGTAAAAACAATGTGATTTATTAGGTGTGTACTTCTCATTGTATTGTAATCCAACAACTAGCTATATTAATTATTTTTAGTTCCGTGAGCTAATTAGAGCAGTAGTAGCTGGCAAAATTCTGTGATTTACTGCAATTTCTATTTATTGTATGTATTTATGTACATGGATATTCAAAAAACCCTGCCCTAGAAATGGACATGTTATTATAGAAACAATTGTGGGTACCAAGTAATAAAAATTTACTTGTCCATTACGTGATTTACATTTCTTTAGATCAGCCCAAGTAGAACAAGTGCAGAGGAGCTGTTTTACACTGCCCCGTTGATAATCTGATGAAGACTGCCCTGATGAAACAAAGAAAAGTAGATTCCACCCCAAAACAAGTTTAGGTCTCGGTTCTTCAGACTAGGTCCTAGTCAAGTGATGAAGATGCAAGAAGCAAGCACCTGTGCATGGTAGCAGACAAGTAGCTGGCAGACATTACAGGCTGCTGGATACAAGAGCTCAGAGTCTTCTCTCCCCTTTAATGATTGCACCAGGACAAGGTTAGAAGAGAACTGGGCTCAATAACACTCAACATGGAGAATGAATGGACTCCCATTCTCACACCCCATAAACATCCTCACGCACACCTTGTTAAACACCACCCCAGAGACTGCATTTCAAGCAGTTTTCCATAAACTCCATGTGACCTGGATACGATGCTAGATAAAACCATTGGATAAAATACAGCACTAGAAGTATGTGAACCTGGGATTAGAAGATCAGGGTGACTTAATGCGGAACCAGCCTTCACATCTGGACTGCTGTAAACATCGCTCAGTCCAAGGCCCCCGTGGAAAAAAACCAACACACCAACAGTAATTCAGTAAAATGTATAAGAACTGCTCATTGCTAGAGTCCTGCAGTGATATGCAGTAGGAATTAATCTAAAAACATGATGGCAAACAACTGCTGAATCAATTTTCTTCTTTGGCTTGTAGTGCACCTGCTCTTACAGTACCTGTATTTTATGCTCTTCTTTTTTTTCTTGCAGAGATGTAAATATTCCTGCATTAAACCAACTGCTCAGGTAAGGAGAGAGCCAGTGACAAGGCCTTATTCTAACTACGTGGTGCATGTGATAAGGAGGAAACAAAATGTGTCTGCAAGTACAGAATGTTTAAATGCCTCTACTCACAACACAAACTGGCAGGTTACAAAAGAATTTGTAATTATATCTCTTATTTACTCTCAAGAAGTTGTGCACCAGCAAGCTATTAACCAGATCCTATATTACTGCAGTATTCTACCTCAAGGTGGTAGGAGACAGAGCAAATTCAAGCCTCACATCTCAGTAGTAGGCTCTTTGGAGAGCATTGCTGGCTGTCAAACGTGCACCAAGTCAGCATTGCTGACATATTTTTCCCTGCTTATGATGCTACTTCTGGAGGCCATATGACCTATAGTTCACCATCCCAGCTCTATTTTTGGTAAGCTGCTGCAAGAAAGGATGGAGTGGTATGGGTAGCTGGTATGGGTACATAGTTCAATGGATTACCAGTTACTACCATTTCCTTAATATTTATCTAAATTTTAAATTACACAGCATAAGGCATGCAAAACCCTCTTCATTCCCCCCCAGATTAGTACCAGGACTAGGAATCTGAGTGACAGTATGTTAGACTTCATCCTTCACTTAGTGGAAAGTAACGTTTACACTCCCCTGAAGTCTCACTGACTGCATACCACAAGCAGGTTTACAAGGAACATCACCTTGGCAGCACAACCTCAATGAACCCATCTGGCCAAAATTTTCAACAACAACAGCTTAAATAAAAGTGACTGGCTTGTCAGAGGCATTCAGGACACCAGCTTCCAACTAAGTTAGCACATCAGGAAATCGGGACACAGTTATTTTAGTGCTTATATATAGGTTAGAACTGGACTTCACATGCCTAGATTTCAAAGTTGTGAAATATGTCAGCAAAAGCATTATAAAAGCATAATAAAAGCAAAAGCCTAATCAAAATGCAATCTTGTCCTTAAAGCAGCATTTAAAAGAGTAGCTCTCTTCCCTGAGTGCCAGGCTATCATGGTTTAACCCCAACCATCAACCAAATACCACACAGCTGCTCACTCACACCCCCACCAGCAGGATCAGGGAGAGAATTGGAAAGGTAAAAGTGAGAAAGCTCAGGGGTTGAGATAAACACAGTTTAAGAGGAAAGGCAAAAGCTATACACACAAGCAAAAAAACCCAATGAAATCAATTCACTGCTTCCATGGACAGGCAGGTGTTCAGCCATCTCCAGGAGAGCAGGGCTCCATCATACAGAACAGTGACTTGAGAAGACAAGAATCATCACTCCAAACATCCCCCTCTTCTCCTTTATATACTGCCCCCACTTTATATACTGATCATGATGTCATATAGTCTGGAATATCCCTTTGTCTGCTGGGGTCAGCTGTCCTGGCTCACAATCTCCCATGCATCCATAGTCTGCTCATCAGCATGGCAGTAGGAAAAGCAGAAAAGGCTTTGGCTCTGCGTAAGCTCTGCTCAGCAGTACCAAAAACATTTCTCTATTACCAACCCCATGTTCAACACAAATCCAAAGCAAGCCCCATACCACCCCTGCGAAGAAAGTTAACCCTACCCCAGATAAAACCAGCACAAAGGCATATGAAAAGCTCCAGAATAAGGACTCAGAAAGATTCTGCAGTGAACTGTATTTTGATCTCAGGCACGTGCTCCACCTCAACCTGCCACTCTGTTTAAGGATGAGGACTCTACTTTCGAGACTGGATGAGAGCACATCTGGCACAGCCCTGTGCAAGCAATACAATCCTCCAAACACATTTATCCTATCTAACTTTAGACTTCTAAAATGTGGTTATGTACACCTCAAATACTAATTGAGATTCTTATTAAGTAGTGGAGAGGAACACTTTCAAGTCATGTTACAGCTGATCTAGGTTAGCTGTCTACCTTTGAATAGCATATATCAGGCCTTAGAAATGTTGCTGTAGTACAGAGAGAATGGAGACCTCTGTATTATCTTTATGTCTAAGTTGCACAGACCCAAGGTTATCAGAAAAAAAGCCCAGCTTTCACTGCAAAATGCTGATTAGGTATGGAAATATTCCTTATGAACACCACTGCCCTGTGTCACTGTACACAGTGGCAAATAAAGGCAAAGGAAGACTTTGATATTTAGCCAGGAACATACATTGGCAGTACTGCTAACATCACACTTGCTGAGTCAAGACTAGTGAAGCAAGGTCAGAAAGGAGCTGTGGGCAACAGAGCCAACAAGAGCTAGATGTGGCTGTTCAGTTTCTGCACTGGGGCTAGTACCTCCACACACAGAGTGGAGGGAGCTCCTGTGCTACACGGGTACACCAGCATGGTGTACTGACTCCACTGCACCGGGCTAGGTTAGGGCCGAGCACTCCAGTTATCAATTGGCTCGATGCACTGTATCAATGCACTACTCTCTTGCACTTATCAAATAAGTGCCTTACCTAAAGCATAGTCTGTGTCTTTTACAGCAATGCTAAGTGGGAACCCATCACTAAACTTTCAGGTACCAGTTGGATATTGCATGCTCAGTACTTTAATAATTATTCCATGGATTTTTAAAGGAGACCATCCTTAAACCAGATGGATACATTTCATAGAAATGGTAAGACACTGGAACAGATTTTTGTTTTCCATACATTGAAAGCAACATAAAAAAAGGTTCAGCTTCTGTACTCACCATATCAAGCAAGAACAAAGAAACAACAGTCAAAAAGGATTTCAAGTTTCAATTCTCGGTGGAAGATCTGAATTAAGAGGTTCAATTTAGGTACTTCTCCACTTTTGGCTAAGTTTGAGCCCCTACACCTCTACAAACACACACCCCTACCAGCAGATACACTGATGAGTAGACCTGATTCATCCAGACACAACTTCAAAACATCTGTCTCAATTGCCAGTACTGGTACAATCTGGTGAGGATGCCCAGCGTTTTCTGCTTAACAGAAGGCACATGGAATTGATTCCTCTCTCACACCAATGTTATCCATGACACAGTCTAATAAAGTCAGAGTTAGAATTGCTTTGAATCTACACTAGCATGCATGAGAGAACACTATGACTGTGTGCATCTCTCACAGGGTTTTCTGTCATTTCTTTTACTTCTCATGCTCCTCTGGGAGATCTCATTGCCAGTTTCAACAAAGGTTATCATCTCTTTGCAGATGATATCCAACTCTACAACTCTGTCAAGTCAGTCTCTGATCCCCTTCTTGCCACCTGTCTTCAACATGTCAATCAACAGATGGCTACACCAGCACTAAGGAATGCTTCAAAGGCATTCAAAATGTTTTAAAAGTCCTCTTTGTTCCATGTCTCTTGCTCTGCTATCAGTCTTCTTAATTCAGCCCTTCAGTTCTCCGCCAAAAATCTTGCTGCTGTCCATAACATAGGGTTTTAAATTTCGTTTTCCCTAGTTAAAAGCTACTTCCATATTATATACAGATTTATCCATACTTTGACTTTGATCTGCTACCACTGTGTTATGTTGAATGTTTTACTCCAGTTTAAAAAATGCCATTTTGAGCACTTTGGCTTTCCAAAAACATATTTTCTAACTTCACCAATCAACAGATAGGAAACAGAATACTACCCTCCTTCAAAAAGTGGAGACTCTCTCAAGAACTTTGAATGTCTTCTTAATTGCAGAATCTCATTTTAAGACTTGTGAAAATATATTTCAGTGTCTGCAGCTGGAAGCTTAAACCTTCTGATATACTTAGAAGAGTAATACTGGGTTTTGCCAGACGACTCTTATTATCAAAATATCATTCTGGTATTACCTAAACATAATTGTGTTGGACTGTACCAGATTACTCTCACAGAATTTTGGCTTTTCCTTCTCCTCAGCCCTTTCTTATCTCTGTGTCCTCTCTACAATCTTCCAAAAATGAGAAAGCAAGCCCATGCCTTCACTTACCCTATTTTACTCTTGCCTGGATTTTCAAGCCTTCCCTTCAAACCACTGTATCATCTCCAGTACAGCCCCCTTTCCACAGCATTAACATTCCAGCAATTTGTAAAGATAACCTGTCATAAATTTGGAGTATCTCTGCTGGTAAAGGAAGTGGCAGAATGTAAAATGGATTAACAAAAGTGAAGTGTAGCCACATGAAGAAAAATCAGTGCCGTGGAAGCAGGGAATCTGATGTAAAAATACCAATGAGTCGCTGAAGTAAAAACTACCAAAGGAAAAAACTATATGAGCCAACCATAGTTGGTTTAGGGGTCAACCACCTAAACCCCACTGATAAGTGCACCTAGGGAGCCTCAAAGTGGTGCCCCTGAAACCTGACAACCACAAAATCCCAGGGTGTGTTTTCCAGTACAAAAAAGGCACTGCAAACAGATTGGCACACATTGTTCTCTTAGTAAGGGGATCATTATCCTTCTATTTGTTACTGCCTCCACCTCCTCTTTCATCCTATCATTTGCAATCCCATAACACTTAGTGGTAACCATAGCCATGGGGTAGAAAGAGCATTTAGTGTTTCCCTTCTACCAGCATTTAGCAGAAGGAACCAGCTCACTTTCACAGAACCACAGAATGGGTAAATTGTGTGGAAGGGATTGCAGTGCGTCATCTAATCCAACCTCTCTGCTTAGGCAGGGTCATCCTAGAGCATATGGCACAGAAGGGCATCCAGATGGCTTTTGAGGGAGACTCCACAACTTCTCTGGGCAACCTGGGCAATCTCTTCCAGTGTGTGTAGTCACCTGTACAGTAAAGACATTCTTCCTTATATTTAGGTGGAGCTTCCTGTGCATCAGTTTCTGGCCCTTGCCTCATGTCCTAGTGGTTGGCACCACCAAGAAGTGTCTGGACCCATCCCCTCAGCACTCTCCCTTTGGATATTTATACACATTAATAAGGTCCCCTCCCGGTCTTGTCTTCTCAAGGCTGAACAGGCCCAGCTCCCTCTGCCTTTCCTCTCAAGAGAGATGCTCCTGTCACCTCATTCTCTTTGTCACCTTCTGCTGGACCCTCTCCAGGACTTTATCATCTCTTGGCCTGGGGAGCCCAGAGCTGGACACTCCAGGTGGGACCTCACAGGGCTGAGTAGAGGGGCAGGATCACCTCCCTCGACCTGCTGGCAAAGCTCTTCCTTCTGCATCCCCGGACACCAGTGGCCTTGTCCCCAAGGACACGCTGCTGGCCCAGGGACAGCTTGTTGTCCACCAGGAGCCCCGGGTCCTTCCCTGCAGAGCTGCTCCCCAGCAGGTCAGCCCCAGCCTGTGCTGGTGCCCAGGGTTATTCCCCCCCAGGCGCAGGGCCCTGCATTTGCCTTTGTTGGATTCCAGACAGCTCTCCCCTGACCCTCTCTTCAAGCTGTCGAGATCTTTCTGAAGGGCTGCACAGCCCTCTGGGGTATCGGCCACTCCTCCCGCCTTAGTGTCACCAGCAAACTTGCTGAGGAGATACTCTGCCCCTTCATCCCTTTGCCAGCTCCTCTCAGAGAGCCAGCGAGGAGCAGCCCGTGAGGCGCCGAGACGCGGTCAGAGCTCTGAGTTGGCACAGGCGGCTCGGGCAGGGCAGCGCCGGGCTCCCAGCGGCCCGTTGCCATGGCGACCGGCGGCCGCGTCCGCGGGGCGGAAGGGCCGCGCTCTCGCGAGATGGCGGCGGCCGGGCCGGGCCGGGCCGGAAGGAGGCGCGCATTTGAAGGCGGCGGCGGCGGGAAGGGGCGGCGGCGGAGTGCGGCCGGTGAGTGTGTTTGTGTCGTGGTGCGCAGTCACGGCTCTCCTGAGCTGCTGCTGCTGCGGAGAGCAGTGCGGGGCTCCGAGGGGAGCGAGCCTGTGGCTGCCGCGCTGGCTCCCCGTGCCCGGGCGGCGCCGGGCTGACCCTTCCCCAGGACCGTTTTTTCCCGGCGAATGGCGCTTGGGGATGGCTGAGCGCAGCCGCCAGCGCCGGGAAGGTGTCGAGCTTAAAAAAGTAGGGAAACGATATGGCCTTCATTTTCACAAACTGAGTAACTGAACTGCGAAGTTGTAGCGGTTTGGAAAGTTTGAAGTGTTGAAGTTTAAAGTTTGGTGCAGTGTTAAAAAGCTTCTAGTTCTGCCGTGGGACGAGGATGAGCTTTAGGTTTTAGTAGGATGTTCGTTTGCTAGATGTACTCGTTTCCAATTTGAAGTCCTTGTTTTAAGGCTTGTTTAGCTAAGTATTTGTATATAGAATCATTTAGGTTGGAAGAGACGTCTAAGATTATCAGTCATATATCTTTTATCTCATGATTTATTCATATAGATCAAATTCTGTAAAGGGCTTTAAAAAACAAAAAACACAAACGTGAGGAAGCATAGATTTTTATTTGAACTGTACCAAATCATGAAGTGATTGGATGCCGAAAATCTTTATAGTAACTTTGGTTCTGTTCCCAGTGTTTCATTCCAGTCTTCTGTCTCTCTAACAGAAAAAAAAAAAAAACCAAACCACCTGTTTGTTTCAGGTGAGTAAATGCACCTGAAATCACACTGTCACAATTCTTGAGTTACGTTGGATTTTACATTGGTTTTGAAAAACTGCAAAAGTGAATGTCAAATAAGATGTTTTTAAAATATCAAATGACAACGCTTTGGGAATCACTCACATGGCGGGGGATGCAAGATTTTAAATCCATGTCACAACCTCAGAATGAAAATTGAGCCTTCAGTCTTAGTTCTAAATCTTGACTGGAAGACTTGCTTATTAAATCTTATTTGTTCTCTCACCAGGGCTTAGCATAAACTGCTTAAATATTTACTTCTTAGTGTGTTCAATTATGAGTATTTTCAAGTCCTATTTTTCATAATACATGTGTTTTTAACTCATATTCTTAGAGGATATTTGTAGTATTTGTTAGCTATGTCTTTGAGAAAGCCCAAGTGCAGTTTCTTGTTTTCTAGTCTCTGCCATTTACACAGTATGCTTTTAAAAGAAGTTATCCATTATTTAAAAGAAATTACTGGAATTGACTCTGACTGTTGTATGGCTTACACTTATAAAATGTTATTGAAGTCAGATGTTAAAATATAACTCACAACTTCTCTTGGTATCCCGAGGGAATAAGTATTAACACTTTGTTAAATAATGGCTGTGAAACACTGAAAGTAGAATGGAATATTTATATGATTGTCAAATATTTACTTTGAGTTTGAACCAACAAAACAGGGAAACTGGCAGAAAATGTCACCTGGAAAAGTTCTTCAACCTGCAGTGAAAATGAAGGTGGATGAACTCTTTTTGTGCTGGTTGAGTCAGCCTGCAACTCAACTAATACTAAAGGACTGCTTGAGAAGAATCAAGAATAAGGAGAAAACAGAGTTTGGTAACACAGATTCAGGAAACAGTAAAAATGAGAGCTTCACCATTAAAAATTCCAATTCCAAGCAGTGCATATTAGGAGATACCAGACTGCCTTTGATGTCTTTGAGTCCTCCTCAGCTTTCTACTACTCTTCCATTGGCGACTCCAGCTAGCTCAAGGAATATTTCTAATGTTAGAGCAACACGTCGATCCTCAGGGACCAAAGAAGTAAGTTTGTTTCTTACTACATTTATTTGCTTAAATGGAGCTGACTTTTGTGTTTGTGCTATTGGCAAATTATGTAAGTAAATAGTTTCCCCAGAGGAGGTATCAGGAGTGGAGTGAAGCAGTAGCACTGAACATAAAATACTAATGTTTGTATGTCATTAGTGTTAGTGGATAGGTGGCCTAAGCTTGCAGAAGATTTTCTTGGGTCCTTGCCATCCAATTGTGGATAAATTGGATAATAATTTTAAGTCCTTGTGTTTGTGTTCTTTTATAACATACTGCCTTGACTGCAGATATTCCTTTGTCTAATGATACCAGGCACTGTTGTTAGTACAAGACTTAAATTTGGCTTCACTGAATCTGCATATTAACAAAGTAATTGTTTTGGTACTGCATGGTACACTCAGCACTTCCTTCCTAATGAGCTCTTTATTTATGAGACAATGCTCTCTAGGCAAGGATGACAGCCCTGCCCCCAACCTGAAATATTCTTTTTAAGCTTGCAATTCAGTTCTGTCTAGTTTCTAGCCCTTTTCATAAATTGTAAAAAAAAACTGGATAGAAAATGTTGTGGCTGACAAAGTTAAGTGTTGCTTATGTATGATCAACAACCACAGAATTATAGAATGGTTTGGATGGCAAGGGACCATCTAGTTCCTACCACCCTGCCATGGACAGGGACACCTTCCATTAGACCAGGTTGCACAAAGCCCCATCCAAGCTGGCTTTGAACACTCCCAGGGATGGGAGATGCACAGCTTCTCACCATCACACAGTGATGAGCACAGTGTCTTACCATCCTCTCAGTAAAGAATTTGATTAATTTCTTCCTAATATTTGATCGAAACCTCCTCTTTCAGTTTAAAGCCATTTCCCCTTGTCTTTGTCCTTGTACAAAGTCCCTCTCCAGCTCTCTTGTTGGTCCCCTTTACATGCTGGAACACTGCTCTAAGTTCTCCCCAGAGCCTTCTCTTTCCTGGGTGGAACAACCCCAACTCTCTCAGCCTGCCTTCTTTGGCAAGGTACTGCAGCCCTGTGATCATCTTTGTGAACTTCTTCTGGACTTGCTCCAGCAGATCCACGTCCTTCTTGTGCTGAGGACTCCAGAGCTGAGAATGGCACTGCAGCTGGGCTCTCACCAGAGCAGAGTAGAGGGGCAGAGTCACCAACCTTGCCCTGCTGGGCAGCTGATTTTGATGCAGCCCAGGACACAGTTGGCTTTCTGAGCTGCAAGTGCACATTGCTGGGTCATGATGAGCTTTTAATCCAGCAACATCCCCAAGTCCTCCACCTCAGGGCTCCTCTCAATCCATTCCCCACCCAGCCTGTTTTTGGCTTGGGATTTCATTGTCCCAGATGCAGGACCTTCCACTTGACCTCGCTGAACTTTGTGACGTTCATAAGGACTTCAAAGAGTTATTATGCTGTTTGTGCTATAGGACTATAAATTCATTTAAATTTTAATTCATTTTTTAAATAATTTTAATAATACTGGAAAATTAAGAGGTTGTAACTCCCAATTGCTCTATATACTTTGGTATCTAACTTATTACAGTGTCCAAACCTGGTATCCAACTAAAGCCTGCTCAACTGGGTAAAGGTAGAGAAGATAAAGCTGGGATGTTTAAGAGTATGGTATTTATTGTTTGTTGTTGATCTGAATTTAATGTATAGACCTTACCCTTTAACCCACAGGAGTAACAGCATGACTTTTGCACTTAAACATTTAATCTGAAGTGACCTGTTGGTTTCATAAATACTAATTTTCAAATCTAGTTTGACAACTTCTTAGCTCCAGAACACCACATGTCCAGTCTAGTGTTTGTCTAGATTGACTTTACAATAATAGGGACTTTTATTTATGTATAATCACCATCCAGACGGGGGGGGCATGACAATTGATTTACTTTTTTGTTGTTGTTCACACTGTTATATTTCCTGTTCTAATGAAATGCAGAAAGTCAGTCAGCAGATGTTCAGTTTATTCTTGTATCAGATAAAAGCAAGCAAAGGAAGAGTTTCCATTAAAACCCACAGTTATTTGCTATAGTTGATCACTAATTTGTGTCCTGTAATTTCTCTTCATGGGTCTTGGTTGATTGCTTGAAGTAAATCTATAAAGAAGAACTAGAAGAGATCAATGAAGAGTAACATCCTTGACTTAATTAGACTTGTTTGTATAGTTCTGAGAAAGAACCTTGCGGGTTTAGGTTGTTGGTTGCTTGAGTAGGTTGGGGAGGGGGAATTTCCAAGCAATGAGAAATTTATTTTTAGCTTTATTATTCAGGTGAACTGAATCTTCATCCAAAAGTTTCTTAATATCCAAGTGTAAATTGCATTTGCAGCTGGCATCAGCTCTTAAATACCACCAAGAATTGCATGTTCTGCCATGGCAGTGTATTTTCTCTTAGAAAGCACAATGTACCCCAGTTGCTTCCACAAACTACCTCATGCAGTGTTAAAACTAATGCATCTGCTGTTGCGCATCTTCCTATATTTCTGAGATCAAGCTACAGTGGTTTTACCTACCTCATATGAGTTTTAAGTAAGTTTGAGGCACTCATCTTGTTTTGATAAGTGGAAGAAAGTGTTTCAGATACTGGACCTACAGTACAAGCAAATACAGATTTAAATTCTAAATAGCAGTCCTAGAAAATGGTAAAAGTTCATGTGCTTGGCTCTGTGTGCAAGAGGGTGTTCTTAGGAAAAGGCTTTTACATCTAGCTACAAAGAGCTGGAGAACTATTTCTTTTTGGACTACATAAGTCAACTTAAGCATCTTACTGAACTTTTTCTTATTGTGCACTGGTAATCTCATAAGGCAGCCTAGAAGCAGTTAACTTACTTTGGCATAATACATTTTCAGTATCACTGAGCTAAATCACTGCATTTGATTATGGGTAAGGCTGCTGTATGCCTTTTTCCTGTTTCTTAAAATGTTCCTGCAACTTTATTGAAGGATACCAAACAATAAAGCTGGTAACAGAAAACCACCATCCTTAAGTAATTACTAGGAAGTAAATATGAAAGTGTAGGAAAACAACAAAAACAAACTCCAATGTAGGAGTACACATTTCTGTTCTTGTTTGCTTCTCGTTCAGAAAAACATGTTTTGCTTTCTTAATTAGAATCTAATTAGATATGTAATCTTTGATACTTTAAAACAGTAGCATATGAGCAAAATAAGTTGGTGTGCTGATGGTAACGATTAAACAGCATTAAAAGTACTGTAGCTGTCAGCTATTGTATTCAAGATTCCAGAGATTAGCTTGTAATTGAAGCCTGTGGATTATAGTTCTGTCCAAAATTCAGAAGTTGCCATGTATTTTGCTGGAACAGTAATGTCTTGTCAGAGGAGAATTTGCTGTCTTTCAAGATAGTTGAAGCCCTCCCCTGATTAGCAAGTCAAAAGTACTTATGCCAATAATGAAAGAACCCACGTGGTCTTTATGGAATTTTTTCATCTGGACAGGTCACTTAAAGCCATGTTAAGAGTAAACTGTTGACTTAATCCAAATACACATTTTAAAATCTATTCAGAACTCTACCACGAAAATTCATCTTTTAGTGTGTTTTAATGCAAATGAAAACAAAAGTGTTTGTTTAGGGATTGGGGGTTTTTTCCTTTATGGGAAGTACTTTGCTTCGCTTGCATGGATCATTCACAGTGAGGTGGATATCTGATTGTACCCATTGTATAAACAAGTAAATTGCAAGTTCTGGTCACTTTGGTTATGTGATGTGAAGTGCTTGCTAGCACTTAGTGTTCTGCAAGTAGGCCTGTGATTTGTACGTACTGTATACTTCAAATAACAAAAATATAGAGACATAAAAAATTTCAGCATTCAAGTCTCAAATAGTTTCTGAGCGTATTGTTGAAGAAATTCTAGAGCTATAGCTTTCAACTAGAAGGATAGCTGTTGTAGATTTCTTCTAACCCTTATCACAACTGTACATATATTTAACTGTTTCTGGGACTCTAGATTATCATAAACACATGGGGCATACACAGTTGTACACTGTTCATCACACTGTCAAAAATGCCAGTTCTCAAGGCCTAAAAGTTGCCAGGGGCAAGATGTTTAATCCTAACCAGCTGGTGTGCAAGGCATCGAGGGAAACAATTCACAGAATTCCCTATGGGGAATTTTGTGGGATGGTGGTGCAGGGAGAATGTGATATACAGAAATACTTCAAAGTTATTTTCCATTTCTCTGCAGGGTCAACCTTTGATATGAAGGTACTTTGTGAAGTGATTTCTCTATATCCTTTATTTGATAAGCGTACTGTTTCTGCTTGTTATCCTGTGGCAATTAAAGCTCATTTTCCTCCTATTTCTATAACTTTTATTTTTTTTATTTCTTTAATATATGTCTGTTTTGTCATGAATAACACTCTGGCCAATTTTTTGTAATCACTTACTTGATTTAAACATGGTACTGCTGCAATCCACTTTAGTTTAAAGAGAGGCTAGAATGAAACCTTTTAACATTGACTGAAGTCTTAATAACACTTAACAGTTGCTTTTTGAAACAAAATAATTGAGAGCTTGAGGTAGAGGGTAGCTGGGCTGATACCATCATCTTATAAGGTGTCTGCATCTGAATTGCTGCCTCATACACGTTCATACCAGGAGCGCTGTTAAGTCCAGAGCTGGGCTGAGTGAGCTGTGTCAGCATTGCTCTGCACACCAGGTTGTGCTGTGTGGTCTAGCACAGGCACTCCTGAGCTCTGTATCATGCAAAGATAGCGTTTGTACTGCCGTGTCCTATCACTGAGTGGGGAGGATGGCAGACTTGGCCTTCAACTCAAGCCCGTGACTTAAAGGGAGACTGTAAATAACCTGGTATCAAGCTGATGTACTTTTACAATGATAACTGGGTATTATGAGAGATGTCAGCGTTAGTGTGATCTCAATTAAGCTCCTTCTATGGTGCCAACAAAGGAAGAGCAGCCAAAAGTTCATATTAAGGTCTGGAAGAGTGCAGCTATAGGTGTTCCTATAAAAACATTATTAGTTTTGAGTGGGGTGACATAATAGTAGTCAGCATAAGCAGCACTGGTAGTATGTTGTGTTATTTATCTTAAACTTTGCTGTACTGAATAGCTTGGAATAGAAGAACCATTATCCTGATTAGAGAACTCACTGTTGTTTTTATTTAAAATTGAGAAACTGAAAGTTATTCACTGTTGTAAGGTTTTGATAGTTGTCCTTATTCTAACTGTATCTTGTTACCCTGGCATATAAATGGTACTTTTGTTAGAAGTTATATTGATTTTATTTACACTTTGTGCATTATTAAAAGAAATAGTGAACTTTTGTCCTTTTTCAAAGTGGCAGTTGCACTTGTAATGACAGTCACTCCTTTGTGAGTAACTGATGCTTAAAAGCAAACCAAAAAAAGTTCAAAGCTATATAATCATAGCTTAGAGATCATTACTTCTAGTTGCTTCTCTGTCCAGTCTCTTAAAACAGGTAAACTTAATTACAGCTTTACATCAGTCATTTAAACAATGCATTTTTTTAACAGATGTTCCATCTGTGAAGAATTTGCCACAAATCCATTTCCCACAATTAGGTATTGATATAGAGGAGATAGCCTTCTCCTTACTTTTTTGCATCAAGTGATGCTTAAGAACCTCTTCTATATTTTTTGACAACCTCTTTATATGCCTTACATTTACTCTGTCAGCAAGAAATAAACTTGAGGCCAAAAGTATATATGGGCTTACTTCAGTACAAAATCATGAATGCAGCTCATTCAGTGAACTAGTTTGTCCACTGTTGGACCTAGTCCATGGCTGCACAGAATTTTTCAGCAAGCCATGTTATGAGAAAAATCTTCAAAATTCTAGTGGTAAAATCAGATGCCCTAGTCTTGTCTTAAAGTTGCCTTGCTTTCATTGAATTTATGTAATTGCATTGATTCAAGAAGATACTAATTAAGCATACTCATTGGTTTTTACAGTCAGCAACAAATGGTTACTAAATTTAGTGTTTTAAGTGTGGCATAATATGTAAATAACTCCTTTGTGTTGGGCTGTTAGTGTGGTGTTCTTGTCTTCTAGTTAACCACGTGGTACCAATGTCTGGTAGATAAGATTAACTTGTATTCTGTGAACAACAGATAGAACTTAAAATGGGTCCATTGAAACCTACAGTGACCAAGAGGTGTTTTTGAAAGTGTGTTCCACTACTTGTTAGATGTGCCCCTTTTGCATAGCAATCAGGTAAAAAACAGCCAGAAACTGCAGAGCCACCCACATACTGCTTCTTGACCACAGCTACTTGCAGGAATGATGAGCTCTTAGGATATGTGTCCCATTAACATTATGCATGCTGTTTAGTTTATTGCATATGGAACTAGCCTTGCATATTTGTTCTATGCAGATCCTGCTAGTAACTCTGGCAGAGTTTGGGTTAAGTGAGATGAGCTGGAAGTCTGAAAGGAAAATGTACATGAAGTCTACATGGGAAAATGTAGGGGGAAACATTGAGTGGGTGCTGAGGAAATCATTGCCAAATATTTGCAAGATGTGCTTAGTGTGAATTAGATTCAGTTTGACCTTCTTGACAAAACAAGCTTGTAGAACTTATCAAATGGCTTGACTTGATCAGTTTTTTTTTGATTCAGCAGAACCAGGAGAACAGTTTCTAATAAGTTTTATTCCTTTAGAAGCTAGATTTGTATTGATAAACAATAAACCATCTTCTAAATTCTGTAAACATTTCTAGTAGATATGATGAATACTGATGTATTGTAAATAATAATCCTTGTGACCTACTTTACCAAAAGATAAAGCAAACTATTTGAAATTATGCAATATTGAAAACAATGATGAGCTAATCATTCTAGTCTGGGAAATGATGTTTTTGAAAGGATTAATTGAAAATTCAGTGAAGGTCCGAAAGATGGAAGTACTAAACAGCTTATACAATGTTTAAATAAATTACTGGACAGTTATAAAATGCCGTTCATGTTCTTAATACCAGACTTCTAAATTGCTGTCAACTTCTAAATTAAGGAAATACAATGTAAATAATAACAATAATAATAATCTAGAAATTACTAAATATCAAAAATGACCAGTGTGACTTTGAAAAGTTCCGTAATGGATATCATTAGACCTGGTTGTAAAAGCTGCTATCTCTTGTAGGAAAATCTATGGCATTCTAAATCAGCCTGAACTGATTTTTCATTTCAATCTAATTCTGCTATTCAGAGGCTTTTGTTGGTAAAGTTAGAAGTGCGTATATTGTGGACTCTAGCTTCACCTGTGGATAGTCTCTGTAGCATCACAGTTCATCTAAAATATAAAAACACAGCATCTTATTAGAGGAAATATGACTTTCGTGTAATGCATAGTAGATTTTTTTTGTTTATATCTTTCTCTCGTTAATACTTACCTCATCAGCATCAATTTGGGTGGCCCTGGTTTTCATGATCTGATGAATAGGGTCATCTGAAGAGCATGAATAGTAAATAGGCTCCATCTGCAGAACTATTCCAACAACCTTTTCCCCTTAACATTCAGTTTATGCTATACACAAATAAATAAAATGGGAAGTTACATTTTTTAAGATGGCAGAGAACATAAGAATTGTTCTAAAGATTTATAAACTTTATTTCCTTTATTTTCAGGCATTGGTTTTATAACTTCTAGTATTGATGCTTGCTGAAGTTAGTCTGTCAGATGCAGTTAAGAAACAGAAAAAGGCCCTTCCTATTTCTTTGGGGTCCAGGCTGTGTAATCATAGCAAGGTGACATGTATCTTTTCTTAGTTGTAATCTGATAATGACCCATACCATGGTGTTCCTACATGGCTTTCTTTTGGTAATGTGCAGAAAATCTGATCCTTCCTGGCCTATTAACATGACCACACATCTGGCATCTAACTGCTGTTTTTTTACTTACTTTCTTGCCTCCTCAGAATTCTGGGTTCTCTTTACTACTGTGGAAAGAACTGCCAGGCACTGTTCTGTCTAATCCAAGAGTACTGGAAAATTTAAATTGTTCAAGAAGGCATTTACATGCAAGACTTCCATTCCAATGGAGAGGCATTGCATCCTACAAGAAAAAAAATCATGTAGCTAGGCCCAGATGCACATGAACTCCTTTCCAAGGCCAAAGGATCAGTTTCTTCTTGTGAAGGTAGATTTCTTAACTGCACAGTGTCAACATCTAGCAGTTCATCAGTATGTCATACTCACTCCAGCAACACTGTCCATAACTTCAAAGCAATCAGTTTCCATAACTAGTTGTTGAATATGAGCCTAATAACTTGATTCCTTCTGCTGAGTACACATTGTACGTGTTAGCTCCCTTGGGTTTTGTGAGCGTACTGCTGAAAAGGGATAACTCCCATCCCAGGGAGAGTTAGGGATGGGTAGTAGTACTTTGTTACTCTGTTCAGCTCACAGGTGCATTGTCCTCTTGTTCTCTTTTCATGCACAGCAGTTACAAATGGGAAGTTGCTAGCAAGAAATTAGTTTCAGGATCTTTCAGTATAGCAAAGGCCAGGTATAGACTATCTGGTTTAGAAATAACTCTTGATAACATTAAATAATGGTGATAGTCTAGTCACAATATTTTGTGAGGGGTGGGGGGAAAGAACTCAGCATTTCTGGGTTGTTTGGTTTGGGTTTGCTTGTTTTCTTAGTCTAGCAAAGAATTGCTTCTTTTGTTTGTCTTCTGGTATATTTATGTAGTTTCTTCTTTGTATTTTCTGCCTCATAGTAGCTGTGTTTTAGCAAGCATCATTACCTAATTGACTTCTGGTATATCTTCCTGAACTATTTGTTTCTACTAGTGCCTTCTTTCCACTTTAAACCTCTGAAATATATCTTTAATACTACATTAGTCATGCTGTTACATTTTTTTCTATCTTGAAAAGGTGCTACCTTCCCTTAACTGCTGTGTTCTGCCCCTCACTATTAAGTTACTTCTGTAAAGGATTGCACTAGTTGCATTACATTGCAGCCTCTACATTGGCTGATTTGGAGATAGAACAATTTTCTTTCCACAGTTAACCCAGAAGTCACTCTTGGTTTCTGAACCATCACAGGCTGAGGGATGCTATTGAGTTCCATGCTGTTGCCATTGGGCTTGGCTACTCAGCCTTATTTAAACTTCCTCCAGAAGCCAAACAGGTTTTGTCATCTTCATTCATGTTTTACTGCGTTGTAGACTAGACTCCAGCAAATAAAGTTTTTATATGGCTGAAAATTATTTTTGGGGGTTTCCTGCAATGCTGGGATACTTTTTCCAGACTTGAGGTCACTTCCATTTAATCTCTTCAGACTTTAATATACTGTTGGTATATGCATCTGACAAGAAATTCTGGTTTGCTAGGCAAATACTTAAGGGGTTTTTAAAGTAGTCTTCAAGATTGTATTTCCTTTACAATACTCAGACTATTGTGTTATCTATGTTGTGTTACTCTTGTGTACGTTCAGATCTTTGTTAAAGAGGTAAACTCTTTGGCCACAGTCCCTTGAGTCCAGTCCATTCATAGTGTGTATCTTTAGCTTTGGAAGGAAGCTCTGATCATGCATCTTCCCCTCTGTTTGTTTATCTAGCTAATAATAAGCTGCCAGGATACTCGAACAGCTTCATGGCTGGCACCCAGACCTTAACCAGTAAAGGATTTTGCCTTAGCTTTCACTGGAGAGAATTCAGATTTAGAATAAAAGTAACACTATACTTGAACACTTCCAGTTCAATATGGGTGAAAGCTGACTTTCCCTTTCCCCTGTGGTTAATTCATGACTGAAAAGGTTAAAACAGATCTTAGGGGATTCATGACCACATTGCTTTATAAATGCTCAGGTCTCCTTAAGTGTGGCAATACAAACCCCTTTTTCATTTAGATGGTGAAAAGGATGTGATTAATAGGTGCCAGTGTACTCAATTGCATGGAAATTGTTCATGTATTGCAACCTGCGAACAACAAATTTCCAGGTATATAAATGACCACTAGGTTTATAGTGCTAAAACATATTAGACTAACAATGGGATTGACTTGGAGTAGTGAAGTAGTAATATGACAAAGCAATGCAGAATATTCAAAATACTGAACCTGGTTTGCTGGCTAAGTTATGATAGATTCTGAGTTCTGTTTGAATAAAGGAGGGAAATACACAACTCTTTCAAAAATGGAGTTCAGAACATTTCTTTGTTACTGAGGCTACTTCAGCAGGTTCAGGAGCTCCAGGCCTTTTAGGTTCCAGACTGGCACTTCACTCTTTAAGGTTAGCTCTCCATGTGACAGTCCATCACCTTAATGACATAACACAGCCACATCAAATAAGACTGTGAATGTAGTAGCAAATGAGAGTGCATCACCTGGTTGAAAGAGATGAAAATAACAATTTAGGTGAGAAGATGCCTTTCCATACCTCAAGTAAGGCCTGTTCTGCCTAACCTGAAATACAATCTGCCTTGCAATACAACCTTCCTGACCTTCCACATTTTGGTCTGGAATGGTTATCTGTTGCCAGAGTAGGATTCCTCTCCTACTCTAACACCTCAGTCCTTCATCTCAAGTTCCAGGCATACTGCTGTTGTGTACTGCATGCCCAGTTTTCTGTTGGCTTCCCTGTGGCCAAGGTTTATCCCAGGTTAGTTGATTTAGTCTTCCTAAAAGACAGTGAGTGACAGCCAGATTTGCTCAATGCAGTTGGATAGTCTGGTCATGCCAACCACAACATGTCTGACTCTTGCCTTGTCAATTCCTTTCTTGTTCTCCCACTTCCGAAAGAAATAAATATCTTCATAACGAGTTACAGTAAAGAAGCGGGAGGCGGGGAAAGGACTGGATACTAAATTAAAACCAAGAAAGCAGGTGTTTTGTCATCATTTACTTTCTAACAGTGTGTGATTTTAAAAAAATCCAATTAAGACAAACTGCGTTTTGCTAGTAGTTTTTCATAGTTTCCTTTTGTTAATTGAACAAGGATATTTACTGTGGGGTTTTAATACAGTGTTACATTATAGAATGGCTGTGAATGGATAAATAGGGCTAAAGAGTATATGGGAGTAAAATAGTGCCATCCAGTAAAAGAAATCTCTGACACAGTGGTGAAAGAGTTGTTTTGGGCTGTGTACATCTTTGTGTAATCAGGAAAATAGCCTTATTTAAAGTAGGAGGGATGAAAACAGAGTAGGTTTGGCCAGGTCTTTCCTTTTGCACTGTTAGTAACTAAACTTGTGCATGATAAGGTACAGGTAATAAATAGCCAACACCTACTTTAGAGAATTTGGAGGTGCTAACAGTGTTCACAGCTTGGAATAGTAAGAGTTGCCATACTCATAACTGTAATAGTGATATTTGAAAAAAAAATTCCATCAAAATAGGAGCATTTCCTAAAGATTGCTATGATAAAGGTATATCCATTTAAAATGTGAAAACTCCACTAGTTATAAGTTAATGTACCTAAGACTGTAAAGGAGAAGGAACTGAAGGTCACTTCAATTTTCACAGAAGCTTATCAGATTTCTGTTTCCATGAAGAATATTGATGTCTACTAAAACTTGGCCTCACCACCCCCATAAAATGTATTTGAGATTCAATATCCTGAAAGCAGAGTGGTAACAGACTCTAACTTTAATGCTAGTGAAATGGGGCAGGTATGCAATCTAGTATGTGGATGTTAATGTTCATAAAACTATTTTAGAAAAAAGTATCCTGACAATTTTTTTCAAATTTTGTGACATCATTTCTATTTCTAATGTAATCTTTTGGTAAAACATGATGTAAAGCAGTGTTTCAGTGTGGTAGCATTAGCTTAATTTCTGCTATGGTTTTCCATCTTAACATTTAAATTTTTAGATTCTTGAAATACAGTTACTTAGGTATAGATTAATGAAAAAAAAATTACTTATGTGAGTCATTCTGAAAGCCTGTCTGAAGCTTTTTCTGTCATTGCCTTCATTTTCCCAGTGTTACAGGGCTCCCACTAAAGGACAAAAGAGTTTAAAAGGAATTAATTGCTGTGTAATAAGCCTTATCCTTTGGTGAGGTACTTCACTGAAGCTAGACAGTGAGTGTTTTGTGACAGAAGGGAAAGCTGAGGGGGATGGGAGGAGGAGGAAGCTAGAAAATAACCACAACTGGCCTCTCTGCATTCCTGTAGGGCTTGCCTTTTTTAAAATTGGAAGCTGCTTTTATAGATGCTCCTCCAAACGCGGTTTTCATTTTCCATACTGTCCCATTTAGACTTTGGAATGCCTGGATGAAAGGGCAGGCCCCCAAAGTGACTTCCCAATCTGTTTTTGCAATTCCAGCCAAGTTCCCTTTAATGTATGGAGCAGGCAAAGTTGAGCTGACTCTTATAATATCACAGAACTCGGGCGCAGCTGCTGCTTTAAGCGGCACTGAGTGATAATACAACAGCTCTGCTATTTACTGGGACTCAAGTGCCTGGACTGGCACACAGAGACGTTATATGAAATCCGAAAGCATGAGGATAAAGGAGATTTCTTTGCGACAAGATCCTGATCTAAGAAAGGAGTTGGCATTGCTAGCTCGAGGATGTGATTTTGTTTTACCTTCTAGATTCAAGAAGAGACTGAAAGCTTTTCAGCAGGTTCAGGTTTGTCTTTCTGTTCTTATACAATTATTGTTGTCAATTGTACCTTCACAGCCACTCAAACTGCAGGCAATACATGGAAGCTGTTACTAAACCAGCAGGGTTTTGATAGTCTGTTCCCTATATGATGATTTCTTCTGTGTTTTAAAAGACTGCAGGTAGTTTTGTGCAAAGAAAAGATGAGCTGTGCACATAGCACGGGTAAAATATGATGTTTGCATAGAAGTATATGCAGTGAGAAGTTGGTGCATTTAATGCTATTAGACTTTTAAAGAATGTTTTCCTTAATCTGCATAATTGTAATCTACATGCTTTGCTCTGTGGGTTTTAATTTACCTCTTACCAGAACTGGGCATATAAAATATACTGAAATAGGCTGTAACTTCACTAGCTCAAACATAATGTGGTAAAAAGTGCTTTCATACTTGCATGATGATCCTGAATTCCTTTGGATTATGTTTATTTTGAACGTTTTATTTTGATGGGATCAGTTGTTGCTGCTTGGTTTGCACGACGTGTACTTCTGCTGTTTTGTAGCAGTGAGTTAAAGCTACAATTTTAAAGTGTGCCTAAAAGTGAAAATAGAAGTATTTGAAAAGTAAAATCAGAAGGGAAATTACTTACAGTAAATGTTCAAAGAGATTTGTTACCTCTTGGATTGAGAAAAAGTGTACAGTGTTTTTTGAGAAACTGACATTTGGTATTTCTTTGAATACCCTTTAAGACATACTGTGGTATCGGAAAGCATTCACTTTGACCTTACCTCACCCTCACTTCTAATTCATATACTAAAGGTGTGTCAGTGAAGGTATGTGTGAGGTTTTTTTTACCCTTTTTTAATTAAGGAAAGTTTAGTAGTTGAACAAAAATTACATTAACTTAGAATTTCTGGCATTGTTAGTTATTCTAAATATAGCCTGCTACTTAATTTTGAAAACAGTGCACTAGTGTCCCTTTCAGGTGACCTTCAAGAGAGGGACATAGAGACCTGTGACCTTAAGAATATACTAATTCTGTCTTGTCTATGATTATTTAAAATTTGTTTCAAGTGATCTTTATAAGCAATGTTTATTCCTTTGTGCAAAGCAGAGTGCCAGTGTTGACTGTGCTGGTTTGTACCATTCAGCACAGACGTGTGACTGAAAGGATTTTTGACTTGTCTTCAGTGCTAAACTGGAGACAGGTAAGAGACAGCAAGAAAAAAAATACTATCTTAATTACCCAAAAGTAGTGGTAGCAGTTAATATTTAGAAACCTCAGAGGAGGAGGCAAGTTTAGTCTAGTCATGGCATCCTGTTGTAAACAAACACAGCATTGCCTTGTGTGGTGCCCCTTAACTTGATCTGTCTTTCATCGAGCGATAGTTGGATCGCCTGTACTTTTACAGGGCCTTCTTATGTTGACCTAGAAAACATCTCAGTGTAGTATGGTTAAGCATACCTCCAAGCTACTAACTACTTTAGAAAACAGCTTGTCTAATCTGTAGGGGTTTTTTTCTGTTTTAAGATGCTGCTGGCTATAAACTTATAGTGGAGACAGTGAGCAAATATTTTTCATTTTTAACCAGTCTTGCACTTCCTGGGTAAATGGCAACTGTAGAATAATGTGTGATAAATGACTTAATTAGATTACAAAATTCTTCAGGCAGAACAGAATTAATAGGAGTATAAAACTAGAATATGAGGTTTGTCATTGCTCAGTTTGATGTAAAATATTTTATCATATTTATATGAAGTTCCTTTTTTAGGTGATGGTTTGCTTTGACTTCATGATAAGGAGACCTTTTTGGAAGTATCATCAAAAATTAAATATGGGTGCTAGTAACTGTTGATACAGAAGATGGGTATTTTTACCTGCTTATCGTCGTAGGTTCGGTGCCTTTCAAAGATCAGCTGTTTATCAGCTACATAATCATTGAAGAAATTTCATGTTAAAATTGAAGACTGCTTAGAGATTTTGGAGAATAACTTGGAACAAAACTTATCGTTTCAGTTGCTAAGCTTTATTGCTTTTGGAATTTACAATCTCTTATTCCACTCTATAGGCTTTCAGATACAACAGTTCGTGTAAACAGTTCGATGTAAAATTAGAATGCTGAAGTCAAGCAGAAATGGAAGCCAATCTGTTCTTCCATATTCTACTATAACCTTGTAATTTTATAATTTGTTGAACAAATGGCAGATTCTCTTTAAGAGGTTTGTGCTATTAGAATTAGCATCCTAAAATAAAGAATTAGGAATGGTGCTGGATGGTGAAATAACATGTGGCTCAGAATCTGCTCTGAAGCAGGTTGGAATGACTAGGTCTTCCACAGATTCCAAGAATTCTAAGGCAGTGGCTTTTTATATAGAGCCATGTAAGTAAATAATCTGTGTAGGTAATCCCCTGTGGTTTAGATGGGGTGGTCATTAGAGCATAGCACATCAGGTTTCTTGAAAATCTTTAAATAGACCACCAGTAGTGAGGTGGGTTGTTCTATAAAGCGCTGGAATAGGCAGTTCCTCAGTTTTCATTTATTGATGAAAATTGAAAAAACCTGAGTAAAGTAGGGCTCTGTGGAAAGATCTATTTCTCAAAAGATAAAGCAATACATAACTGCTGAAATGTTCTCTGTTGTCTTGGGGAGCTAAATTTCTTAGTAGGTATCTCTGCATAAAATGGAGTAAAATTTCAGTCCATCTTATCCTGATGTTGATTCTAAGACCAAGGTCTTTCTTAAGTATTTAACACCTACAGGGTATATTGAACTGGGAATGCAGCACTTGAAGAGTCACTGTATCTACCTTGCCTATCAATTTATCTGAAACTTTAGAGGGAGCAGAAACTATCACCTTGTCAAACATACTGGCAACTTACAGATGTGAACTGAAAGGCTGAGTACTGTTTTAGCCAACATCTGGAGACATCCCTACCTGTCACAGTTGGAATATAAGCAGCACCGTTATGCTTACCATATGAGGAAAATATACCTCAAGTTTGAAAAAAAATTAGAATAAAATACATATGTGTACACTGACATGCTTATACATTTGTAACTCAGTGTTAGCTAAACTAGGAAAATGGGTATTTTTGCTACTTAGAGGTCGCATCACCTTACAAAACTGGGAGTTCTAACTTTAAAACTAGACTTTTTAAAAATTCAATAAATTCATGCCGAATGTAATGATTTTTAAAAAGGAGCTAAATAATCTGGTCTAAGTTTTTACTTAATCTTGTCAATGTTAGTGACCAACCTGTGCTGGCATATTTTTTGTTACTTTTAATGAGTTATGCCTTTATCTGCTGTGACTACTGGGTGATTCCTTGGTGTAGTTGTATGCATCACAACTCAGTGTGAAAATGGAGAACCACTCGTTTCATGACCACCTGTTAATGATACTAAATGCTGCTTACACATGCTATTTATGTCAGCTGTATGAGAACTATTTCTTCAGCTTCTGCAGTGCCTCACGAGATTGGCTTGCCTTCTGAGTGAAGTAACTTTAGACTTTAGTGCCTCTTGATCATTTTTACATTCTTTGTTACCAAAATGCATAAATGCTTGTGGCACGTTCAAGACAGCAATGAGCACAGCGTCTGTAGGTACTAATGTGTGCTGGGCTGATGTATATTTGTGATGTAGTACACAGAGTGATTCTTTTAGTCATGAAGATAAGGCTCATTTCTGAGGTAAAACTGCTTTCAAAAAATTTAATTGAGGCTGTTGGGTTTACAGCTATTGTCTCAGAAGAAGGTTGTGTAACAATTAGAGGCTTCAGGCACAACAGCTTTCTTGTTAACATCAGTTTTCTAATTTAACATAATTTGTAGACCTTTTAACACCACAGGGGGAGGACTCAATATTCATTTTTACATAATACTTTTACATCAGGCACACAAATGCCTTATTAAAGAACACAAGTGTTTGCTTAGAGGGCCGGAGATGGAATACAAATCTCATTCTGACTGTAGCTAATACATATGCTTGGTGCTAGCTTGCTGATATAATGCCCGTTTTCCAGAGCAGATGCCAATGTTTAAAACAGAATGAAAATATATAGGCTGCCCACTGCGACTTACTAGTTAAGATGAGGTTTTCCATAAATGGTTCGCTGCTTGTGATTGCCAGGTTTTAAGCTCTAGTCTCTTAAAAAGAAACTCTAAGCAAGCTGGTTGATTTTTACCACTTCTGTAATGGAGACCCCTGGTTCAATTGTAAAATGTATTGGCTGCCTGTGATAGCAGCTTCTTTACATGCTCATATCTGGTGATAAACCTATTTTTTAAATTAGTATTGCAGAAAATTTCTGTTTCTATAGAAAAGCCAGTATGGTGAAAGTTTGTTACAGCTTACTTGCATGCATGATTTAAGAGTCTAGATGTTAGTTCCCTCTGTAGCTGAGCTTTGTGGTGCAGCAATTCATACATTGAAGAGTTCAGATGTATTTATTTTTCCCTCGAAATAAAAGATTCACTCTTCTCCATTTTAACTAACACTACTAATAGTAGATGTTGTATTACTGCTGGCAGTGGTACTAGAAAGCCTGAAATAGTCCAGCACATCTTCATATAAAATGTCCTTCAACTTTTACAGGGCAAGAGGGATATGAGATTTGTTTTCACAATTGTCCAAATCAGAATTTTTCAGGACATCAGCAGACGAGCAGTTGACAGAATACTTGCTCCAGCTGTTGACTTTGCAGCTCTGTAGCAAGGCTGAACTTGGTGACATTTCTTGTTTGAGAGGATTCTTCTTGATGTCAATTGCGTCTAGTAATTGAAGCTTGCTTTGTTGTAAACATGGAAGGATAAAAAGCTATTGCACAGTTTAAGTGGATGTCTGTCTTAGCTGCATGTGTTACTTTTGATGTTGAACTGATGGCCTGTCCTGACAAGGGCTGTTTTCTGTAGACAAATGTTAGAATTGCCTCAGGTGTACCTGTCAGTCCCTTGGCTGTGTACAATCAAAATAATCATGTACTAGGAGGGACTTACCAGATTGTGCCCTGGAAACAGTTGGGGAACAGAATACACTGGGAAGGAATAGAAAAACTGATTTCATCTGTGATCAGAGTATTTTCTAAGGAAGCTGCAACTATATGACAAACAGCATATATTAGTGACTGCAGTACTTAATTTAACATAATTCATAAACTGTAGCCTGTTTGACAGCAACTCACAGGCACTAGCAGCCATACTAGCAGTGACTAATATTTTTTTCACTACTATTGTCTTATCACAAAATTTAGAAGATATTGTTTCATGGGGTAGATTTTTCTGAAGAATCTTGCTTTTTTCTATTTTATAGTGTACCCTTTTCCATTTTTAAATTAGTAAGGCATGTGAAAGAGAAAATATCTTCACTGGATAAAAAATGTCATCACTACTAGTGATAGCAAATTCTCAGAGGAAACCCCACTCTGGAAGCCTTTTGTAAAAGTTTAGTCAGCAAATAAAGCCAAGTTACCAATAGATGTGGATGTAATGTGGAAAGGTCTTGTGTTCATGGCTTTGGGGGCCACAGCTAACTACATCTTCCATTTTGTCCCCACCCAAGTGTTTTCTAAATAAATCAATAAACTCTTCATACTGCATACCTTTGATATTGAAGCTATGTGTGACTATACAAAGAAAAGAGTGCAGCCATATTTGGAGGTGTTTCTACATAATGGTTTTGCAATAGCATCTTCCAGCAGTTCCCAGCAGGACTGCATGATTTACCTATGTCAGCTCTACCAAGCTGGAAATTGTATCCCAGTATTTCCAAAATGAGAGTTGTAGAAGAGCTTGAGTGAGATATCTATTAGTGCAGCATGTATATTATTGAAAGGGAGGAGATTGGTGTGTGCTATAATGGTTAGGTATCATGCAGAAAAATGCCAGTTTACCTCAGCCTTCACTAACAAGTCAAAATCAGATTTTGACCATTTGAAAGTTTCCCAGTGCTACTCTTGTTTGTGTGTATGTGATATGACTTTCCTGTGATGGCCATTCACAAATGCTTTTAGTTGAATGTGGTTTTAAATTCTATACCCAAGATGGTATGTATGGAATGCATTTCATAGTTTCAGGTGGAAGCTTTTGCTGGATGCCGCTGCCTACTGTCTCCTCCTACATTAGAACTAATATGCTTTCCCAGATAGGCTTCTGTAGATGGTCCAAATTTTTGCATGCTCTGCTGCAGTGCTGACACTTCAGTGGCTTTTTCTTGAGGGTCATTTTGGCTATTTCAGTTTGGCTTGGTTAAATGGCAAAAGTGTTTATGATAGTTGTACCATAGTTCTTTATGCCTTATAGTAAAACTTTCAAGACTATCCAGTGGTGGCCCTTAGCACAGTAATTTCATTCAAATTGGACAGGGTGCTTCTTTCCCAAGCTATCACAAAATTAAGAGTACTACTACTTAGTCTGTCTTAAAATAAGAGGAGAAATTAGCTTCATATAGCAAACAGCTTAAAAAAAATTCTTTTTTTTTACTTCTGAATCAGAAGTCAGGGTCTTCTTTAGACTTAATTTCTGCTGTTACCTAGGATCCTTCCTTGTGTTACTCCTCACTGCTCTAAACATCACTAAATCTCTTTTGATTTGTTTATGGAATTGCTACTAGCTGTAACATGTCAGTGATCCCAAAATGGGACAGAGCAGTATATGGCTTTGTCTCTAGAGTAAAGTTGATTTAGCATTGAGGATCAACGTTTGCATTGAACCAAGACCAAATTGCCATATACTTTTTTACAGAAATAAACTTGAGAGTAAATGGCCAAGGACATGCATAAATGAGATGAGAATGATAGTCCATTTATTTAAAACTGAGATGAGTGCACAACGTGACATGCAGGAAGGAGACTCCCGCCATATTTTTCTTATCAGAATTTGAACACAGGATTGCTAACTGGAACATAAATTGCATTGGGAGAGTTGCTGAACCCTGCTCTTATGCATTAACTCAGATCACATGTATAAAATTGAAAACAGTGTAGGATAAAGTACCTTTTTTCTTCTAATGGTGTTGTGCTAGAACTTCTTGGGAAAGTGTATTAATTTTTCCATTTCCTTCCCCTCACATAACACAGATATTGACTACAGACCAAACTAGATTAATGATAGTTTCAGAGTTAAGGCTAACAGTAAAAGTAAGCTAGTGTAAAACTGCAGCAGGGTTAAAATTAATGGATGTTTATCTCTTACTGTGGAAGGAAAGAGGAGCATGTATGATAAAATTAGTCTGTATAGCCCATCTAAAAACAGCTGCCAGACAGTGACTGAAGGATAGCAAGCTGAAGTCCAGGGTAGAAGGAAACAACTGGCACTAAAATGATTGTTGCCAGAGGAGAGACTTTTACATAAATACCCTGATGACTGGTTTAGCATGGGTTCATTCTCTGTAGGTATCTCTGGGTTTGATCATATGTTTTATATTTCTGACTAAGCTATGCAAAATGAATCACCATCTTAGCATGGTTTTAAGCCTAATGTAATCTGATTTTGAACAGTACTGCCACAGTACTCCCTGATCTTTCTTATGTTAGCAGCAGAACCATGTTGCTTCTAAGTGGCACCAACTGTGAGAGATTGGATGAAGATAAATAGAGGGTTTTAATTTTGCTCTTTAACTCTTGGTGACCTGAGGCAATTCACCATATTGCTTCACTGTCGCTAGTGAAGTGCCGCTTCGATTTGAAGCCTTCTTGTTGTTTTCATTTCTGTAATGGAGTTTCTCACGCTGGTTTTTGTAAATACCGCACATGTTTTGCTAACTGTCTTTTTGTTTTCATTCCTTTCTCCTGAGTGGAGAAGGTTTGATGGACCTTTTCATTGACCAGTGTGCTTGGAGAAGTGGTAACCTCATCCTCCAATCCATGGTCATTCCCAAAACCCTATATAACACTAAGTGTAAATAAAACTTGGCTTTTTCTTGCCTTGAGAAGAGCAGTGTTTGTGTGGTTCTTGTTGTGCTGTAATGCAACAGTGAAGCAAGTAAATTTTATGTGGGCATGGGGAAGATGTAGGTGTGCTATGGTATAGCTTACCTTATGCCATGCTGTAAAACTTCATTATTAAGGTTTCAGATCAACTTATTGTCTTCAAGCTGATTTTCAGTGCAATAATTTCATTTTAGAGTAATAGAACTTGGTGGGGGGAAGAACCTAGAAATTTAAAAACTGTAAAGTTGTCCAAGAATCATCTTTCACAGAGGAAAAAGTACTATTTAGCACACCAAGCTGAATGGGAAGCAGTACTATCAGTGAACTCTTGCAGTAAAAAATCTCATTAGTTTGGCTGGAAAGATGCTAATGAGGATGATACAGAAAGTGATAAAAAAGCATCACACTTGAACTTCAATAATTGTAAATGTAAATGTCTACCACAAGGTCAAGAGAGCTTATGTTACAGAGGACATGTTTCTCTGGGCTTCTTCTGAGGAAAGATCTGGTAGTAACCTTACTTTGTCTATCCTGAAACAGATTTTTGAAGCCACTTGAGCATGTTAAAGTATTTCATATGTTAGAACAGATTTTTCAAAACTATTGTCTTTCCGCCAAATGAGAATGAACCCTTTTCTAAATAATAGTAGTGCAAGTCGTTTATATGATGTTTTCAATATTCAAATTTCATAAAACTACTGATAATGTTAGTTGTTTATCTAGAGGGAAATGTTGACTTTCACTTTGTAGTCAATTAGATAGTAAATTTTAAAAAAACATTTCTGTGATTTTATTGGTCAGACTTAGATTGAGAACAGTAACAGAGCAGAGGGATAGGAAGGCTGGTCAGGTATTCCTTATGAGCCTGCTTACTGATAACATTTTATTACATTCACAATTACTGTTAAACTGATCAGCTGTAACACACCTTGTATTCTTAAGAACTCACTGAATCTAATAAAGGAAAGACTCACAAAAAATGTTACCCTTTGAATCTCCATGTTGGCTTCCATTTTCTGTTGTGTGTCAGGGACCTTCATGCAGTTATCTGTTTTCATTGTTAGGTGGTGAATGGGGTTTATACGTGGGTGGTTGCATGGATGTTAGGATTTAAAAGGCTGAATAACATATCTCTGCAGAAAATCCTCTTATCTTATTATGCACTTTGGTTCATCCAGGTAAGTTTAGAATATATAAGAATAGAAGACCTAGTCTATGGAAGAACTAGATTAATTTATGTATTGCACATTGTAAACAATATTGCAACAGACCTTTTTTCTTTTCAATGCTTAATTAAAAACTACTGAGGAATTGAACCAGACTTTTATCTATTTGATAGGCAAAAATCTCTTTATAGTGTTTTCAGTATTTAATGCCTTTTTTTTTTAAGTGGGGAAGATTGTGGTGCATCACTTAGTAAAATCCTGAAGTGAAGTTAGGTGTATGTGTGAGGTAGAATTTTTTGGGGTCCTTTTTTGACTCTGTTGTATGCATTCTGATGACTTTTCTCTAGTACAGACATTATCATGGAAATTCCTGTCAAATGCTACAGCTGACTGCAAACTCTGTAAATATTTTTAAATGTTTAGGGTTTGGCTTTTTTTCAGAGAAACAGGCAGAAAAAATGTTGGTGTAATCAGCATTTCTGAATGAAATTATATTATTCTGTAGTCCTGTCAAACAATGTAAATACCAATCAGCTCCATCCAGATAGTGATAGGATAAGGGGGAATGGTTTTAAACTAAAAGAGGAAAGGAAAAATTCTTTACTATGAGAGTGGTGAGGCACTGGTGCAGGCAACCCAGAGAAGTTGTGGATCCCCCATCCCTGGAAGTGTTCAAGACCAGGTTGAATGGGGGCCTGAGCAACCTGATCTAGTGGGTGGCACCCCTGCCTCACAGCAGGAGGAGCTGGAACTAGATGTCCCTTCCAACCCAAGTTCATGTCTTAATCTCAAAGAGTCTAAAAGAGTATTAAATTCACAAACGTATTTACCTGGATTCCTTTTCCAGCAAGTCCTTTATAAGTGAGGTTTTACTCACTTGAATTTGAATCCACATGTTCAACCCTTTCATGGGGCTCAGTATTTCTGCTTGGCAGTACATGCAAATGTTAGATCTAGACATTACTGAGCATACATTATTAAAATATCTGGAAACAAGTTCTCCCTTCCTTGTTATTTCAGAAAGATATCCTGTAGTTGAGTTATTGTATCATAGCATCTGCTTTTACAGTTAAGAGAGAAGGTAAAGCCCACCCTTTTAAAATTCACAGTCTTTATTTTTTGCTTATAACAAAATTAACTGGTGAATGCAACTCACCAGGTGGTAGATGTAAGAAGACTGTCTAGCTTGAAGAATTAATTTCTCTCTTTGGAATACAGTGTATCCATGTTCTCTGGTATATACTAATATATTACACTGTAATTATAATACTGATTTTATGCCATTGCTATAAACAACTTCTGAAAGAATGGTTGGAAAAGGATCTGGAAAGTTGCAAAATTATTAATTAGAAGTTTTGCCCTTTGAACAGTGACTTCAATGGGATTAAAACTTCCATTTTCTCCCCTGTAAAAATCAAGGTAAGTAAGTGTTGGGTAGCTGTGGACAGTCCTTACAATTCTGTATGTCAAGAATGAAAACTGGTTGTGTATTAAAGGTTTTCTTGAATTCTGCTGTAGACAAATCTTACAGAAGTTTGTTTACGTTACTGCAAACAAGAAGTTTTCAAGGAATCCTCACTTCCCATCTGTTATATAAAACCTAAACTGCAGTGACAACTTTGCAATACACTTATAGATCCTGGACTTTGTATATACTTATTGCAAGGGTTAATGCTCCCTTCCTTGCAGGGAAAATTTTGCAGGGACCTAACAAGTCCCTTTTTTTGAGTTCAGCTTACTGGTACAAGTTTTAAAGGTTTTAACTTAAAACCACAGGAAAATGTAGATCACTTTCAAAATGTTAAATTGACCACTAAAATGGAGTAGTTGTGCAAAAAGATTAATTAACTGTTCCTGCAGATTTTCTAGTCAAAGATTTGATGTTAGCAGACTTCTGGCAGTTCTTGTTAATGAAGGAATTCCCCAGTTAAAATTATAATTAATTTTAGAACAGCCTAATCTCACACAATTAGAGCATTTTGATTGTCCTGAAATAACAGAACTGACTCCTTCATCAGCTATGCAATATGTGCCTCTACAGAAGTCACTAGCACCTGAACAGAAAATGGTGATGTTTTTAGAGCCCTTTTAGTATCACATATTCCTTTATTAGAGCACATACAGCAGAGCAGCCTCAGTTGAACAAGGAGCCTTTTGGTTATTGGAATTCAGACTGAGAGAAGAATCATTGGCCCTTCTTGAGAAGGTGAGAAGAGGGAGGAGATGTAATATCAACTTTATAGTGCATTAGTTGGAGCTAATGGTTTTGGATGAGGTGCTTCTCTCTTTGGTACAGTTCCTGTCCCTGTGTTGACTGACATTAACAGCACAATTCAGTTGTCCCATTCCAAGTTTCTGGTGGCATTTAGGAAGCATTAGTGTGCTTAGAACATCCACGTGGCAGATGCAGTGAGAGCTGTGCTCGGAGCTGCCTGCTGGATACCACAAGGAATGTTCAAGGGCATTTTGTTTCGTGCCCTAGATGGTATTCTCACTAGATGGCTATATGCAGGCACCAAATAATTCTAGCAGAAATGATTGTGAAGTGATCATACACTTGCTAATGCAAATGAAGCCTTTTTATAGTTTCTTCTTTTGCCAACTTTGAGAAACCAGCATGTAAAAATAGACATCTTTCAGTATAGGGAGAGTTAATGTGTCTCGCTATGACAGATTTGTAGTCTATATTTGGTCTTAGAATTAATATTCTGTCTTAGAGATTAAATATATATTTTTTCAGTAAGCATGCTGAAAATTCAAATGTTTAAATATAACATTTTCATCTTGGAAAAATCATTTGTCTTCAACTATATGTTTCTCTTAAGTGAAACTTGAATCAGTTGCTGAACTTCTTACAATCTTTGTCTGTTGTGAACATGTTCCAGATTATAAGATAAAAAATAAATAAAAAGCCCATATTGTATAATTATTTTAAATAACTTGTGCTTGGATAGGATTTACTACAAATCCTGAATTGAGATTTCCATGTGTGTTTAAGAATGGCTTGTAACCTGGACCAATGGAAATAATTTATTGTGTAACGGAAGTATCTCAATTAGTGGTTTCTGAAAAAATATAGTATTCAATGATCAAATGGTTCTGATGATAGCTTTTCTTTTTCTCTTGGGATCTTTTCCAGTGTAGTCTTCCCTCTGCTTCTACCTTTCCTTTTAAAAGAAGTTTTTCAATCTGAGGCTCTACATTTCCCTAGCTGTGGATTTTAAAAATGCCCTGCCTCTCTGTACTAAGCTTCCTTAAGATGCTGATTTACCTCATGATATCAGCAACATTCAAGGAATGTTAGTAATCTGTGATTTGCACTTTCCCTTTTCTTGGATGAGGCATTCCTCATCGGGCATCTCTGAAGAACTGGAACACCTGCTGCTCTATGGCCATTTGAGCAGCTCACATGGGAGTGGTTGTCACAGAATCACAGAATTCTCAGGAATTGGAAGGGACCCACAAGGATCATCAAATCCAACTCTTAAGTGAACGACCTGTACAGGGATGAACCCATGACCTTGGTGTAATTAGCAGCATGCTCTGACCAACTGAGCTAATCTTATGTCAGTCCAGGCAGTTCTTGGAAATGGGGAAAAGGGGAAATAAGGTGACTGCAAGGGCTCTTATAAAGCGCTGATGGGTAGAGCTGGGCTTTTAGAATGAAACAAAGTATTCACCGCGTTACAGACATTGTGTTTAGTGCTGGTGGTGGTTTTACCTAGAGAAAAAGCATTGCTTTCTTTATACTTCCTAAAATTTTGGAAGTCTGAAGTTGGAAGGGGTTTTTGATACACCATAGCAATTCTTATTTTAAGCTGTTTCATCAACTGGACTGCTGAACCAATTATAAGATATCAAAAGTTGTTACTTACAGGATTCTTAGAAAGTGACAGACATTGACTCCTAGTGTCACAGATTCAAGGTAACATTTTCCTCTATGAAATAAAATTTGTAGCATAGTTAAGGTAATTCTGGAGCTGTGGACAGGAATTCTGGCTCAAATGCAGAGGAGGGGAAGGAAAGATTAATTTAGGGGTGTTTTTTTTGGTTTTTGTTTTTTTTTTTAACATGCGTATCATTCCAATGAAAGCTCCTGGGCTGGAACTGTGCAAATTAAAATCTGATGTCCATAAGCACCTAGTTCATAAGAAGCTAGTTCATCCACTCACGTAAGGAAGGAATTTAATTGTGTAGGAGAGCTTTACAGGCACTTTGGCAAAGGTGATAAGGATAAAACAAGGGTTAGGGTTTTTGGAGGGATTTGGGGTTTATTTTCCCCCAATTCTGGCTGAAAATCAGAGATTAGTGGCAGAATCTTGAACACATTCATCATTAGGACAAGTCACCCTATAGCAATGCTTTTACATTTGAATAGTAGTGTTGGGAATAAAGACTTGAATTTGGTTTAATTGCTAAGTTGAGTTGTCTCTTAACTCTGTTGTTACTTTGCCTATTATCTTTGTTTCTCTGCCCTATTTGACATTCTTTTGGAAACTGACTACAAGGTAAATTCTTCTTTACTGAACTTAAAAGCTTTTAAATACATTTCTTTTGTTACAGGTCATCTGGGGAGTTTTTTAGTGATACAGTGTATCACAATTCTTGAGAAACAGGTTTCTAAGCTCTCATTTCATAATTGTATATACTTTACCCAAAAAAATCCCTCTGCAGGCATTGTTTACTACCTTTATAAAAATCAATCATTTTTTAGGGTAAAAAAAAAAAAGGAAAATCTTCACCATAACTTCATTAAATAGGTTGGTGGCTTGTAACAAAGTTATTATATTTATTTCAAAAGCTTGAAGCTGTAAAACTAGAAGTATTTCAAAAGCAAATTGTTTCATAATGTCTGTTAAGATAGAGGTTGAAAGGTTTTTTTCTGAAACAGATAATAGAACCTGAGTAATTTCAGATGTCCCCAAGAAGCTGTCCAGTATATCAGTCTTGAATCTTGATATGTTGAAGATTGAAGTTGTTTTTATTAAATATTAAACATCCTAGAAGTCTTTCTAAATGACCATTTTTGGAAATACTCACTAATTTTTCTGATGTGCTCTTATTCTGTAATAGTTTATTCAGCTTATAATCTGAAATCTTTTTGAAGGTGTGTTGAACCATAGAATACCATGAAATTTAAGTCGCCTTTGGAGGACTATGTGATTTCATGGTACTTGACTGTCAAATGTGTATTTATCTATTTAGGTTCAAACAAAGAAGGAAGAAACTTTGCCACCATCACATAGCCAAAACATTCCAACTTTTTATTTTCCTCGAGGGTGTCCTAAGGAAAAAGTGAATATAGATGCTGTGATTGCCAAAATTGAAAAAACTTTTTCTGAATTTCCGAATGAGAGGGCAACGTTAGAAGACATGGGTAAGGTTGCAAAGGTGAGAACTTGCTGGCCATCTTCTTTTTGTACTGTACTCCTAGAGAAAGGAAAGATGAGTTGTTTGTGCTTGGTTTTCTTGTATTGTGTGTTTCCATCTCCCACACATTAGTATTTAATGATATCCTACATTGTTGATAGAACAGTTGTATAGAATTTTCTGCATTAACTGTGTATCAAATGACCTTATAAAAAGAAACAAAACATTAAACCAAAACTTGAACTACCTTTTTTGCTGCATAAACAACCAGATACTAAAGAACAGCATTGTATGTTGTTCTCCATTCCATATTGACCAAGAGAGTTAAGGCAAAATCACTGCTAATATATGTTTTGTTTTCAGATGTTCACACAGGTCAGAGTTTTCTTCTCCTGCTGAACCTCCATTGTAAAGACATTGGTGAAAACAGAATGGTTTGGTAACTTGAGGTTATAGCTCTCAAGTAATTCCTGAGGAGCTAATTCAGAGTGATGGCAGAGTGACAAAATACTTAGCTTAGAAAGCATCAAATATTTTTAAACTTCTGTGTGAGGTTAAAGACAATAAGCTAGTTAAAATGAACTTAAATTTCCATTTTGTTATATTGAATCAATGCTTGAAATCTCATTGCAGGTCATGGTCTTGGTTGGTAATGTGTCTCAGGTTCTTGTCACTTTATCCAGGGTCTAGAAAATAGAAACTCTGACTGCTCACAAGAGCAGGACTGGGGGTTTGCCTCACCAAAACTTTTTTACTGCTAAGCTGAATGATAGAATCCCTGTCTTCCACAGGTCCTTCCAGCATAGAAGTGAGGAGGTAGGGAAGAGACCCTTCTCTCTCAGCAAGGAAGGTGAAAGGGTGTAGTCTCCTAGAATTCAGTGATGAAAACCACCTCCCTGAAGAATACTGTCTGAGGACAGTAATCATCAAAATCACTTATTTTAATTTGTTTGATGTACTAGTTAAACTATTGCATGAGAAGTAATTGTACTTTTGCTCCAGAGACCTTACACATCTTGCAGTATTCAGTCTCTTTGGAGATCCTTGGGAATGCCACCATGTGTGACTGCTCCCAGCTGGAGTCAGTTTTAGGCAGATTGGGTTCTTGGCTGTTATGGCTGTGGGCACTTGGACTTTAGGTGCATGTGGTCACACTGGAGTTGGGAATGGATAGCTGAGTACCCTAAAACAAGATCCTGCTGCTCAGGGCTGGCTGGCCTGCTACTTAAAATTGGATAGAGGATGTGCCATGCATATGCAAGGGTGCAGTGAGTTGAGCCATCGTCTGAGCCAGACAAATGTCCATTTGTTCCAGTTCAGAAGGTCAGTAAGTGTGCTGTCTTGAGCTTAGCTTAAAGATATCCAGCTCTTGAGCAGAGCTTAAGATGGACTCTGTTGAGCTGCTTGGGGAATGGACAGACAGACATGTGACTCACTGCATTAGTCTATTAGGAATGCTACAATGCTGCCCTGTGGTTTGCTCTCCACTTTTGGATTTCAGCCTAAACCAGTTGCTTTAAATGGATTATTTCAGGAGGCGAAGCTGGTTTCAGAAACTGTTTCTTAAAAAATCCCTTCCCTAATGCTTTTTTCTTAACACTTGTAATTTTTGAAGGATCTATAAATAAAAGAGTAGCCCTCAGATAAGCAATCAATAAACTGACTTGATGTATACTTTAATTGTAGGCTTGTGAATGCCCACTTTACTGGAAAGGTCCTTTGTTTTATTGTGCTGGAGGTGAACGAACAGGATACGTGTCAGTTCATAAATTTGTTGCAATGTGGCGGAAGTAAGTAGATTACATTTTTTTTAAAGTACTGCATTTTTTTAATTGAAATGTGATATTTTAAGCTCTGAATGTGATCCTGTCTGTAAAGGGGAAAAAAACCGCTTTCCCATAATCAACTATTGTCAGCTTGTACATGGGAAAATGTAACTAAGTAATACTTTATTATAAACAAATCTTCATTTACAGGATTTATAGATTTTAAAATGTTTGGTAAATGACTGACAGTTCATGAGAAAACCATGGCCCTTACTTGTAGATGCCAGTTCTGGACAAAGTGCTTTTTATTTCTAGTTCTTCTCTAATTCTAACTTTAAATTGTCCTTTCATGTAATCGATTACATGGTGTACCTGCCTCCTTTAACATAAATTTAAGAGACGGTACTGCTTTGATAAGTTCACTTGGAGCATGGATGGACATTTGTAATGAACTTTTGAATAAATATTGTTTCGTAGGCCTTGCTCTAGGATGCCTACGTGACCTAGCATGAGCAATTTTCTGTCTAGAATATTAAATGGAAACTTTTACATTTCAGAGTACTTCAGACCTGCTATGACGATGCTGCAAAGTTTGTTCACCTTCTGATGAACCCTGGATGTAACTACTTGGTGCAAGAAGACTTCATTCCTTTTTTACAAGTAAATTGCAACTGAAAATATTTCTAGGAACACAACAAAATGATCAACTGGCAAAGCCCTGAGTTGTTTGAACTAAACATACTTTTTCATGGTCATCATTAAAGTTTATTGATAATATTTAGTGCAACTGATTTGGCATGGTCCACTACGATGCTAGTGAGTGACTTGTTTTATAGTTAATTTTGTATAAGGTGAGGTCTTTTCTAAGTGCCATGGTAAGATGTAAAATCAACTGTAGGAGTAGCACATGTATTGGAATCTTTTGTTTCATAAGGCAGTTAAAGTTGTTTAAGTCGGGATAGGCCTTTGAAGGGCAAAAGAGAAGTGGGATATGAATTCAAAATCTAGGAAATCTTTGTTGGAAGAGCAGCAAACACCACCTATAGGAATGACTATTCTGAATAAAACCTAAATTGACTTTACTGAATCATAGCCACAGAATTATAAGCTATGACAGTCAGCAGTGTTCAAAATCCTCAGCCTATCTAAAAGATAGAAAAAAAAACCCTATAATATTTCTAAAATATAAGAATGCTTTTGTTTAACTGATTTATTTAAAAGATAATTTTATTTTTAAAAAGGTTTCTAGTGTTATTTGTCTGAAGCCTTGTTGAAAACAAAGTTATCAATAATTATTGTGGTAGTTAATTTGAACTGTTTTGGTTAAGGAAGCAGGTGTGCTATTCTTTGCTAATTTTCTTATATGGTCACTAATTAATACTCCTTGGGATATTGTTCCTTTTTTTTTGTAGGATGTGGTGAATAGTCATCCAGGTCTTTCATTTTTAAAAGAAGCATCTGAATTCCATTCTCGGTATATTACAACAGTAAGTGATTTGTATCTGGAAAAGCTATTTTTTGGTTAACTAAGAAAATAAAAATTAAGACTACTCAATATGTCTAAGCATCTTTGTCCCTTGGGAAGAGCAGAGGTAGAGTACACTGTCAGTCTCTGTTTCTACATAACTAGAAATCTTGTGGAAAAAGTCTTTCTTAAACATGATAGTTCTTAACATTTGTAAGGAACTGCTGAATTTAACACTCGTAAGAGAAGCAGTGAATTGTAATAGTGTTGGATAAGTTAATGAACATTAAATGAAGAGCAGGCTGTTATCTTAAACACTTGATGGTGGCTGCAGACTGCTTTCATTAGAATACTGACCTTAGTATGGGATTAATTAAATGAAATCCTGAATGAAACATCTATATTAATATGATTATGTTCAGTATTAAGTGAAATAATGATAATATTGAAACTGCTTGCCATTTTTCTTCCAAGGAAGGTTTTATACATGAAAAGTTTCATTTCTGTGTTCCCAGGGTTATTTGACTGAAGTATTTGTTCTGTACCCAAGGGAAAAATCAGTGACATTAAATTTTCTCTACTGTAGACCAGACAGTGGATTCCACTGAAGTCTCAAAAGATTAAAATTCTTCAAAATTACATTCAGTTCACTTTCTTTGTGCATGTGAAAACTAGCTTAATGAATATTCTCCAACAAAAAAAACCATGCAGCGTTGATCATCTTTTATCCATCTTATACTTTGACCCAGGTTAAAATTGTGGAAGGTTTTTTTTGAGAGCATTTGGGTTTTGTTCATTACATCCTTCTTACAGAGACTAGGTGGCCTATCAAGTATGTCCTGCTGCATTAGGTTTTGCTTCTTGTTATAATGATTACCTGAGCTCACAGGACTTTCTTGTCAGTTGTGATTGAAGGAATTGTTCCACCTGTGAGTTGTTTTGTTTCTTAATGGATTCTTGGTTGTATCAAAGCCTGCTCTGATTAAAATTATGAAAGCTTGCTGCCTGTCCTGAAGAACAGTAGGAAAAAAATGGTCCTGCGATTTCCAGTTACTTTTCTTTGGAGGAACAGCTTTTTTGAGTAGGTCTGAGTCTAGCAATATTGATTAAATTAATACTGGAGGTATTTAATTACCAAAATTTAATGTAGTCTTTAACAGAAACTGGTGTTTAATCAAAAAAATGGTGTTAAATCAAAAAGCAAATTAGTATGAAAATATCAACAATAGTTGGAATGCCATTCTGCAGATAAGGAAATGGCAGGAGCACTCTGCCTTTTTCTTGTCATATTTTAGGATGGCGTAACTGTTCACAGAATCACAGAATATTCTGAGTTGGAAGGGACCCACAAGGATAGAGTCTAACTTTTAAGTGAATAGTGCATACAAGGATCAAACCCACAGCCTTGACATTACTTACACCATGCTTTGACCAACTGAGTTTGTTACAGTCTTCTAAAATTCTGTCCTGCAAGTTAGATTATTTTACCTGTGATGGAAGAAGCCATTTCAAACCTGAATTCAGTTAGCTTAACCTTGCTACATGAAGTTTTATCTAAAGGATACTTCCAAATGAGTATTGGAAACCAAATGAGCCATTCTTCTGCTGGGTTTTTGTATATACCTACATATATGTATGTGTGCATGCATATAGATTACATACATCTCTTTAGCACATGTTGTGTAAGCCATGAAAGCAATCTGTTCTGTCTGCTAAGATATGGTATAGGTTTGCTGGTCAGTCTAGTGGTCAGGTTAGTTACATATGGCCAAGACAGAGCTGAAATAAGTTTAAAATGTTTGCTGTGACAAATGAGATACTACATTTATTCTGCCAGGGTGATAGGTGCATACCTGAACTGTGAGGTCTTGAAATGGTAATCTCTGTATTGCACCATTTCTTCTCCCTTCTGGCAAAGCACTCTGCAGAATAGTGAAGGCAATTCTCTGACAGCTTGTTTATACTCTGCATCAGTTGACTTTAGAAAACAGTTTAAGTCTGTTCCCAGTTGTCTTTACCAAACATTCAATTTTGTTTTTATTTTTAGACCAGTTAAATGTATAACAGATGAGATAATGACATGCAGATGGATTAAGTTGCAAAGCTAAGGCAAAAACCTTTTTAGAAAAAATTGCTTTGTACTTTAAGCCAAAAATGGGCCTTCCCTAAACTCACAATTAGAATTAAGTTAATTAACTTTCAGAAGCAGGATAATCTATTATTCTGTCTGGAGTCATTGAACCAGCTGTTCTTGTTCGAAGTAGGAACTGAGGAGCTTGCTGCTCTACCGTTTAAGCTTTCTTTCAAAACTTCACCAGTACATTACTCTTCTATTTGTAATTTTAAAATGATTGGTTAATTTAAACTATTGATTTACTGCCATTGAAGTCTGAAGTGATAAAAGCTTAGCCTGTAGTTGGGAGGGCATATTAATTGTGGGAAAGGGGTTCCTAAAGAGAGGAGATAATAGTTAGTAACTGCTCTCTTGCAAATGAAACACTACACATGCAATACTGAGTCGTGCCAATTAGCAGGTGTAGTCAATCACCAGTTGAGCACTTATAGTTCATAATGTATTGAGGTTTTTTGGCCTGGGGTTTTTTTTGCGATTTTTTTTTTTTTTTGTTTAGTGGCAAATGACTGACTTGAAATGTACATCTGGTTGTCTTAAGTCAAACTAACTGAGGTGAATACTGAATTCCATTAAGTAGCAGAAAAAAACATATTTTAAAGTCTTATTTAAAGTCTTTAGCTTGTAAACTAAATCCAAGAAAATTATACTGAATGCATGAGTTGCCCAAAATAGCCATAAAGCCATTACTTGGAAAAAGACCTGTAAGATCATTGAGTTGACGTGCTTGTAAAGTTTAAACAAAAGTGTTGGGTACTCATATGGATGCATTTGTTTCTGGTTCCAGTATCAGTCATGGCACAAGAAGTAGTCATCTTTCTTGCATAGATTTTTTTTTTCATTCTTCACTTGGAAAATATAAATGTACTACTTTTAATGCAATTAACAAGGTTTTTTTTTCAAAGAACTTCCATGTTGAATGAAGTTAAATGGGGAAAAACATTCTCTTTGCACCTGCAGGAAGTATTTCTGTCAGATGTAGATTAGTTGTGTTTGTAGACTTCAGAAGTAGCAACCTCTGCTGTACTCTGATCCTTAAACAGTCCCAATTCTATTTCTGTGAATTCACTTATAAAGTAAAACAGTCTTATAGCAAATGCAGGTCTTTAAACCTGAAGTAATAAGATACATTAAAGAGGTTCATTAGATTATAGATCTGGAAGACTTGCAGTAGTGGAATCAACAATATACATATTTTGGATAGCACATGAATATTCTGCAACATTGAGTGACATATAGGTACAGCAGAATTGACTTATCTAGATGAGTTTAGATGTAGATTTAGAAATGGTTTGAATAGCGGATAATATGACACAAAAGAAGTTTTAACTAATGAGAACAATAGAAATAGGGGAAAGATGGAGCTCTCTAATGCAGCTGTACTGAAACATCTTTGAGAAATATTTGGCTGGGTATTTAATTACCATAGCTAAAGTTTATTTCCATTTTCTTTCTTGCAGGTCATACAGAGAATATTTTATACAGTAAATAGGTCCTGGTCTGGGAAAATAACTTGTAATGAGCTCAGGAAAAGCAACTTTTTGCAGGTACGTAGTATCTAAAATTTTTTAAGACAGATATTTCTAGAAGTTTTAAAACTGCATTAATTAAAGGCTTAAGGGAGTAACATAAATAGCATTTCTTCCTTTTCCAAAAAGTAATGAAGACCAAATTGCATTAATTCTCATACATCAGAATATGTTCAAATGTCACTTGTTGTATCTAGAGCTGTATACATGTAAATGTGTGTATCAGAAGTTGGTCCCATCTACTCATTCTTCTGTGAATGCATTCATTTTCTGCCATGTGTTCAGTTTCACAGTCACACTGTATGGTGTGCATTGTCCCTGAAAGCAAAAATTATTCGACTGAAATAGCATTAGATATTAACTTGGTTATGAGAACTCAAATCATTCAACAAATAAATGTCTTACAAACTCTTTAATATGTTCTGTTTATCCTTCTGATAATAGAATGTGGCATTATTGGAAGAGGAAGCTGATATTAACCAGCTGACAGAGTACTTCTCATATGAACATTTTTATGTTATCTATTGCAAATTTTGGGAGCTGGATACAGACCATGACCTCTATATTGATCGGAAGGATTTAGCTCGACATAATGATTATGGTATGACAAATGAACCACCTTTGTTTACATGTATTAAATGACCTGAAACTTTGAGCTGAGGAAGTGGTTTAATGCCAAGGCCAGTTTCATGAGTCTGTTGGTGTAGCTGGTCCTGCTGACTCAGTGAACTAAAGCAGGACAAGTCACCTGTGATGCTACTTTACATCTACAAATACCACATTTGAAGAAAACTCTGAATTTTAATTCTGATCTTGACAAAAGTAGAGCAAGTATCACTTAAGTGTTGGTGTATTATAAATGGTTTTATTTGGCCATTTTGGGTTGTTATCTTGGGCACAATCCATTTTACTGATATTATTCAAGTAGCATTACTGTTATGGCAAGATATGGAAAAGAGTAGAAAAGGCAAACACCTTCAGGTACTTGGCTTGTTTTGGAATTTTCTTAACTTAGCTGCAGTGTGTTTTGGTTTAATACTGTTCAGCACTAGTTATCAGGTTTATATTTGCTGCATGTATAACATGCAATGACTGTAATTCTGTAGTCTTGCATGCTTGTTCCTCTTTTAAATGTTCTTGTAGCTTGTATGGAACTGTTTGGGCTCTTTTTAGATGCCTCATGTCCATCTTAATGGTGTTCCTTTCAGGACTGGAAAGCTTACTTAAGCACAAAGTGATTATTGAGTATTATCCCACACTAAAAAGGATAAACACAATTCTGATTGCTTCTGAAAATTTGCCTGCTAGGTTTGACTGTGCTCTAGGACAGTGAGAAAGGAAAACTGCTTTCCTGAGTGGCTGCTCTGTTAAGTTAGTACATTTTAGAAAGAAAGCACAACTAATACAGTGCCACCTGCAATTGAATTTTGCAAATTCTAAAGGATAAGTTGAATATCCTTTACAACAGTAGTGCTTAGTTCAGACATGTCTCTAAAATCCCTGAAATGGTTTAAAAATAGAAGCATGGGTCAAAACCATGTCAAAAATAGACCCATCAGAATCACTAAGGTATGTTTATTATGTGTGATCATGCCAGTTCTGTTTTGGCTCTTTGCCAAGGTCATGTAAAACTTAATGCCACTGGAAAATATTATTTACTTGTCAAAGAACTGGGAAATGCAGTTTTAGTAATCAGCCCATTTAATTACTTGTATTACAATTTTATTACTATTTCTGCATTAAGTTTGAATTCAAAGCTGGGTGGTTGTAGTTTTGCTTTGGAGACTTTGTGTTAAGTGATCCTCTCTAAAAGGACTCAAAGGGATTAATGAGCACTACACTTGATCTTTTTCTCTGGTGTGTGTATATAACAGGAGAGTTCCAGTAAACTCTTCAACAACACAGTACAAAGCAAAAATAACTTGCATAGAGTTGACACTGTTTCAAACCTTTCTCCACAGCAATTTCAAATAGGATGATAGAGCGCATCTTCTCAGGAGCAGTAACAAGGTACTTCTTTTGTATGCTGATCTAAATCCAGTTTAATTCTTGCTTGTTAAATTGTGTGGTATTCCAAGGGAAAAAGATGGCTCCCCCTCACAGAGGAGCCGTGAATTTTAAGATTAGGATCATAGTTTAAACTCTAGTAGTACTAGAGTGGTCTTGGAGCCTTTGGCACAGTTCAAGTTCTTCACTCTCTTTACCCATATGAACACGGGCCACTGGATATTGTATGACTTAGCAGGACTGGGAATGAAGAAGGAAGAAATGTTAGCATCATTCTTTTTCCACCCCTCAAACCTGTAAAATGTTCAAGGACAACTGAGCTTTTAAGTACTAATTGTAAAATCAATGCTTATTGCATCAATAAATTTGCAAAAATGCCTCCAGTGGAGTTAATTCACGTTTTTGACAGTCATTCTTCATTCCTCCCCTTGGGATTGACTTCCTCTTTTGTATTTATGACATTTTATTAGTTTTTGAAATGTTTCCTAGCACAGTGTCTGAGATATAAAGCAACTGATAAACAGAAATAAAAGTTTAAATGAGAGACTTAGCAGGCATATGTCTAGAGCTTATTCCTTTATCTGAGTTTCTTGGGCAAGACAAAATGTATACCATATTTTCCCAGACATCTTGAAGATAAAACATCAAAAAATGAATTTCATTATTGAAATGTAATATGTCTAGGAACTGCCCACCTGACTTCTTACTAGACAGGTTGACTATATGCAACTTACTTGGTTGCTGCAGTTATGAGAGTAGAAACAGACAATTCTGTTCCTGCCATGGACACTTAGTTCCTGAATATTTCTAGTCTAATATTTCTATTTTATTTTTATCATAATATTTTCATTCAGAAACTTTTAGCTAGTGGAGTTCTGTAAAGCTTTTAAGTTCTCATCACTTCTACCCAAATAGAAATTCTAAAAAGCATATGTACTTGTATATAATATAGCATCAAAAATTGAGATGGCTCTTCTGTTCTAACAATTAAGCACCTTATGAACACTGGATCATTTAGGAGTAAATAGTCAATACCAGCAAGGAAAATAATCCTTAATTTTGGTTAGTAAAAGCTAGGTGTTCTAAAATAAATTTTCTTTTTTCTCATTGGTGTCCAAGAGGTAGAAAAGCACAAAAAGATGGGAAGATTAGCTACGCTGATTTTGTCTGGTTTTTGATATCTGAAGAGGACAAGAAAACACCAACTAGGTAAGAATTAGTTTGTTTCAGCAGAAATAAAGACCGACTTCATTTTTCCAGCCCATAAGTAGGGACCACTGATGAACAGCTGAAACTCTAATGGAAGAAGCTAAGCTATAAAAAAGAGTGGAAAACTGGCCCAGTTCTTTGTGTTGTCCTTGTTTATCAGTGTCTCTTGTTGTAGCTGTAGAAGTCTAATTTAATGAGTTTCAAGAGGCTAATGCAATGTTATTGTTTCATAAGTTGTGTGTGGCCTGTTTATGAACAAGGCCATAGATTAAGGACCTTGCAGCTGTTCCACGATGCCAGTGACTTTGGAAAGCTGTGCAGCTACTATTAGCTGTATAGGTACTGATAAGAAACCTATCATGTGATATGTCACTAGCTTGTTCAATCTGGGAACATATCCAAAATACTGAAGTTGTCATGTAGAATTTAATTTTTCATTGTCTCCCTTGATTTTTTTTAATGTAAAACCATGTGGTTTAGTCTTCTCCCTCACACCAGTAACAAATGTGTTTTCAAATGCAATAATGGATGGTGTAGCAAATACCAGCAACTCTTACCACAGTACGTGGTGTTCAGTGATTTTCCTTGGATTAGTGGAATGTACTCTTAAGTCTAGTTTTGCCTTTGAAACAGGTATCATGAATTCTTGAAATTCTGTAGTAAATTTGTCTCTTTGCTGTTAATGACTATATTTCAGCATTGAATACTGGTTCCGCTGCATGGATCTTGATGGGGATGGTGCTTTGTCTATGTATGAATTGGAATATTTTTATGAAGAACAGTGCCAAAAATTAGATAACATGGCCATAGAACCTTTGCCATTTGAAGACTGTCTGTGCCAGATGCTGGATCTTGTAAAGCCACAACATGAAGGTAATAATTTCCTTTTCCATCTCTAACTTCTGTTTCTCTGGATTTAGGAGTTAGTGCAGCCTTAAGAGCATTCAGTTGGTCATACAAATAAAATGCCTTGAGGTTGTCATCTCTTAAAGCTTAGTAATTGATTGGTCATCCAACAGCAGGCAGGCATTCTTTCCCTGCTAAAATTTAATATGTTGCTTTAAAGTTCCTTGTCAGCTTTCATTTTGTGCTTGTAGCCACATTTAGTCTTAAGTAAAACCTTGTCACTATCTAGCTGAGGTGAGGCTCTCAGGAAAACCTTTTGATGGTTCACTCATTTCTCACCTCTTCCAGTGCTCGTTTAATTGAGTTTCTCTGTAGGGAACAGTTTCTACACAGTGTTTATCTCTTAGACCAGTATTGACTTGTTTTACATTAAAAGCCTATATTGCCCTTAGGAAATTAATGACAAGGGCCTTAAAATTAACAGAATAATAAACTGCTCTTAGATTTTAGCTAGTTTTTACATTTGAACTTTCCTAGACCTGCATTCTAGTTCTCCTGCATCTGACATTGTATCATCTTTAGCTGATGAAACTTCAGTTTACATTTTACACCTGAAAAAAACTTAAGAAGTGAGCATGATGTTCTATACAATTATGGTTAGACAACCAATTAGTAAGTCATTTTGATTGCCCACTTCCTTTCTAGTTTTAAGAGTATTTAAATTATAAGAAACTTTTTTAAAAGACACTTATCATTTATTGAGATGGGATTTTTTGCATGCTGAGAGAACTGAAATAACTCAAAACTAGAAGGTAAAGTTTGATATTCTTATTTAAACATAGTAAAATGGATTTGCTTAGTGAAAACAGATCTCTGAAGGCAGATAAAAAATTGTAAATGAAGAAGGAATATTAAGTGTGATTCATCTGAAAGCTCCATCCCTGGTATCAGTGGAAGGAAGTCTTAGACCAACATTGTGTAATGCATGGGGGCTAGGGGGCATTCAAAATGAAGTGAGGCAAGCCTTGAGCACATTTGTTACATGGTTGCTCACAATCACCTCCTGAGCTCAGTAGTTCCCTTCCAGTCTTATGTTATGCTTCTGAAGGGCATTTATAATAATATTTCTGTTCTGCATTTAAAATGAAACAAGATGATTTATTAAGGGTAACAAAAATGAAAGCCAGTTGAGAAGGGTTGTTTTTTTTTTTAAGTAAAAACTGAATTATGTTTAAAAGGTGGATTAAGAAAAAAATCTGTTTTTCTAATACAAAAACCTAGCAGCATAAACTGATGTTTCACTTTGTACCTTTGAAGCAAAAAAAGACACTTTCATAAAGTTATGGCTAAACAGTGATACAATTTCTATAGAATGCTCTGTGTGCAAAAAAGCAAACTTTAATTTCTGGAGACCTGAATTAATTACTTAAATTTTACTCCTGTTTTGTTGGTGTTTGAGAGACAGTCGTAGGCATCTACATGAGTGTTACATGTCTAAGCTCCCATTGCAATAAATGGAAACTGGAGAGCAAATCAATGAACCAAATATAGGAGTCTAGCTTAAACTGGGAGCTTATGTAACCAGGATTCAAATCATTTGCTTGGTTGTGGAGAGCTGCTGCCACTTGAAATGGCGCAGTGCATCAGACATGTGTGTGGGCCTGACAGATAGGGCACAGGTGCCACGGGGCATTGGTGTCCTTCTGGAGCACCAGCCACGAGCCAGGCAGAACACACTGGGCCCTGCGTGGCAGATGCAAGCGTGGCAACCATGTACAAATGGGATTTGGGGTTTGCTTCCCTGTGATGTCCTTGAGTTACACTTTGTTACAGGCTGGGAGAGTATGCTGAGGAAATACTGTTCCAAGTCTGGCTTTTATTGAACTCTTCCATAATGTCTTCAGTTAGCTCCTATTTGATTAACAATGGAAGATTTTCTGTATTCCAGGTGAATCAATAAAGGGGAGTTTTAAGGATAGTCATCTGTCTTCCCTTGTGTACTTCATATTTTTAGCCTTTCTGCAGAAGCTTCAATATTCAGCTTTGAAATAGGGTAGCATTTCTGAGGAACCTGACAAATAGTTCTAATGCTTAATACATCCATTGATTTGAGTCTCTAAAGTATCACACTATAGAAATCAAACAAAACACCTCTGAGCATTTAGCTTTCCTCTCAAGCAGTAAATATTGATCAGACTGGACAAGTGTGGCAACCTTGACTCTATGAAAAATTCATCTGTATGAAGCATAGTCACACACTGTCATCTGTCACACATTTGTCTGCTTAAGACAGGGAACAGAGAGGGCTGCTGCCATAGGAGATTCCTACCTGCTACCCAAGCACTCCTTGGGAAGGAATGGCTAACTGACTGGAGACCTCTGTCTGTTGAGGAAGCTTAAAGTAATACCCTAAGTGATTTTTATTAGCTAAGGGAGGTAGACTGTATCTCACTTCAACATACTGACAGGCTGTGGGATATGACAACCACACAAAGGAAAAAAATCTGAACCATTTCAAAGTTTTGTACACTTTGAAGGACATCTGTGGGTGTGTATTTCATCTGTTTGCATCTCTCCAGTTGCATTGAGGTTCAGTGACAAATGTTGTTAACCAGTGATGATTGAGTAATGATAATTTACCTTTTGATCCCTCCACTTTTGAGAAAGGATTACTTCAGCTGTAATAATTTTATCTTTAATAATCTTATCTCATAATCCTCTTTACAGGAAAAATTACTCTGCATGATTTAAAGCGATGTAAGTTGACAAATGTGTTCTTTGATACTTTTTTCAACATTGACAAATACCTTGACCATGAACAGAAGGATCAGTTTTCTATGCTGCGGGTGAGTATGAAGCTTTAAAAGTCTTTATAGCTACGTGCTTAGCAGTTAATACTGTTTTGTGTAACGTGCAACATGATTGTTTAGGATGGTGAAGGTGAAAGTCAAGAGGTCTCTGACTGGGAGAAATATGCTGCTGAAGAGTATGATATCCTGGTAGCAGAAGAGGCAGCAAGTGACCAGTGGAATGACGGGTAAGAATGCAGCAGGACAGTTGATATGAATCCTCTCTACTAAAGTACAGCTTCACCACCACTATCATTAATTTTAAAAAGAATAAACACATCCTTCTCAAAAATATGTAATTAATAGTGTATAAGACTACCAAGTGCACATGCGTGAGCCAAAACTCTTATTCTAGAATATGCATCTCTTTTTATAACCCCTTGTTTTTAAATCTGTAATTTGGTAAATTGAACCTTCAGATGACTTTTTTTTGTTTTCTGTTTAAATTGGTGGTGAACTCATGGGAGAAACCCAAGGCATTGCTCTGTTTTAGTGTTCATAGTGGATTCTTAGCATTTAACTCTCCTTTGCCCTATGTCTTTCTCTGAAAGAACAGCTGATGAGCACATAATGCCTTTATAAAGCAGTTTTAAACAACAAGAACTGCAGTATCTAAAGCTTATTCTCTGCACAGTCCTGTTAAGTTGATGGAAAAAAAACATGTGATGAAATTCAGTAGTGGTTGGGAAGACATGCATGAACCTGAACCACCCTAACCCAGGAAATGGTCAGTTTTTTAATCTGCTGCCATAAATCTCCACAGAGACTTTGTGTGTTTTTTAAAAGCGATGAATTATAGGTTGATCCCACTAAAGTGTTGAAGCTAACCTTTTTTAAATATCAGCCTTCACTGGCTTGTGTTAGTTAAACTTATATTTCATGATCCATCTATTCATCTGCATCAGCAGCAGGTGGTTATCAATAATTTCTGGGTTAACAGCTGGGTTTTGCTTTCCAGCATCTGCTTAAAAGAACGGTTGCTATCGGCTCCTGGTGCTCATGCACGCCAGTAAGACTCTCAATCCAGTATTCCTTCTTATTACTTCTCTTTTATCGTAACTACTGCAGCTGTATTTCATCCTTCCTAACTGAGCCTCACTTCAGGATTCATGAAAAGAATTTGAAAGGTTTCTGGCAAGTACTTGAAGTCTTGCATTTCACCATCTCTAGCCTATAAGTACTCCACTGGAGCAGTGTGTCAGTGTGTGCTTGGAATCCTTTCAGTAGAGCTGCATTTCACACTGGAAAGCTTAGCATGTGATAGGAGACTAAGCTAACTTAAATTCAGGGAACTATTACAGAACCCTGGCGCTGGTCTGGTTATGTTTCTTTATTATAAAATATTGGAAGTATCTTCTTCCTGCACTTCCTGGCATAGACTCTTTCATTTTCTTTTTTTTTTCTTTTTTCTTTCTGCCTGCTTCTAGGTATGAAGCAGAACTGAATCCTGTAGACCATCAGAAAGCCAGTGTTCTAAAGTATCAAATGGAGAAAAGACCATTTTTTGAAATGCCTTCCCATCTGGCTGATGTAGACTTGGATGAATATGACTATGATGAAGATTTTGAATAGAGGTTACTTATGGTCAGCATGTGCAGAAGAGAAGGGACAGTCTGCAGCAGGTCTGCTACACACTGATATGGTTCAGTGGGGTTTCTTTCCAGGAAGTCAGCTTAGTTTTGTGCTAAAAATATCTAATCACTACACTACCTTTTAAGTAAAAGAAGTGCATTTATATGGAATGATGAGATTTTTGTATTTATTCAATAGTTTATCGTTTGTAAAATAGATTAAAATATTTATTTTCAGATGTTGCATAATTCCTTTTTGGAAGAATAACAATATTTGACTTAAGAGAAAAGTAATCTACTGTTTTTAAGAGAACTGTATAATTTCTCTTGATGTGTGGTGCACTGACCATCTCCATCTCACCTGTAAACAGGTATTTCTGTCCTGGTATGGGAGGTAAGGAGACAATTTACACCTGCAGTGTGCTCATGCTCATAGACAGCCCTCTTTTAGATTTTATGCCTTGGCAAGGAAGAGATGTGACAATGAGTGCACAGTTCAACACTCATTTACAAGCAGAATTTTGTCTGACAAGCTGTGCATATTAGCAGAATACACTAAAGTGAACACCCAAGACAAGTTGTTTTTCTTCTCTGTGTAGTCCTTGTTTGCCCCAACTTTAATTTTGCATGCCCTTTTAAACTTCAGTCTTTTCGTTGATGTTAATCATAAAAAGATTATTTAACAATGAAGTCTGAGTGTTCATACTTGATCCAAAATGGCTGTGTCAATTCATGCAGAAGGAACCAATTTTTTTTTTTAATCCTTTGTATAAATGTTACTTGATCAGTGATGTGCACTAATTTGTTGTGGGCATTCAGTGCTTTTGTCTGTCCTCCCCTTTGCTTGTTTGCTAATGACACATTCCATGGATATTCATCAGTGTCACAGCAGCTTGAAATTGTTGCCTCACTCTTAATTGTTAAACAGATTTTGTTGGGAAAAAAAATGTACAAAAAGATGTAAGTTATTTTTTTGGTTGCAGTGTAGATCTTTTAAAATGTTTAGAAAATGTTTGTATTTTCAAATAAAGATTTTCATACATGTAATTTAACAGTTCTAATTTTTAAATACTGCACACAATTCATGTCTTACTAATAAAGAACCACTCACCTTAGGCTGGGTTACACAGGTATGCAGTCTGGTTGGGTAATTACAACAAGCTGCATATGCAAAGCAATCAGCTTCTAGCAGGTTTTTCTTCATCTGAAAGAGAGGATTTGCTGAGCAGCTGGGAGAAACCCCTTGTGCTCAACTCCTCACACCAGCTCCTGCACAAACCTACACACCTGTGTATCAAGAAACTCGTTGCTGAAGTGCTAGTGAACCTTACTGAGGGAAACTCAAGTAATTTTAATACCATTTGAAGGATTTTGGTTAATTATTCCAGTTTTAATACAGACTCACCAATGTCAAATTCCTCTAGGGTTGGCTGGATACCTTTCACTTAACTGCCAATGGTTTGGGCCTTTTAAACAGTAAAGATAGAGCATTTCTGTTAATCTCTGTTCCCTCAGGGAAAGGATGACTGACTGGCTTTCCAGAAGATGATCCTGAACAGCTGTTGCACTGCAAGAGATGCTTTCTCCTACCCTAAAACCCTTCTTAGGAAGGGTCTTGTAACTGGGCAGGGAGCAGCCACAGGCTTTCCCAGCATGCAGTGACACATCTCTATCACACAGCACTACAGTGAGGGGTTGATCCCTTCTGCAGAGCCTCTAGCTGTTGCTGCCACTTTGTGTTTAATGAAGTGCCTGTTAAATCCTCCTCTCAATTACACTTGTGCTAACTAAATCCCTTCTTTCCTAAGTAGAACATATCCTGCTGTTCTTGTAGAAGTCCTTTTTCTTAAAATACGTGAGCTTATGAGAATTACTGGACCTTGCCTCTGCTGGGTAATTCCCATCCCAAGCCCATTGTTACAAAAATTAAAACGTATATGCTTGATGTGGTCCCAGGTATAACTGTTTTTGTAGTCAAGCTGTATTCTGCCTGCCTGGTGAGTGCTTAGGCCCAGATCCACAGATCATCCACAGATGGATCAGGGAAACATCACTACCCCAGTCCAGGTAGGGGGAGTTACTGATGGAATCATAGGAGAACCTGAGACCCACCTACCTTGTGTCAGCATGCACACCCAACTATGCACAAGGAAAATCATGGATTCCTTGTGGCCACTTCTGTGTGTTCAGTGTTGCACATGGGAAACAGTCATGGCCTTCACTTCCATCTTCATGGGAACTCCCTGCTCAGCCTGTGGAATAACACAACAAATGCAAAGGCCAGCACATGTTGCTGCCATTCTTTCTCCAGACACGGTGTGGGAGTATCACTTACACATTCAGCACTAATGGATAGCAATAGTTCTGTAGTTTATTTTACACAGTTACAATCAAAAATATATATATATAAAAAATAAAGCTGATATGATTACTGCAATGTACAATTCCAGGGAGCAGGTAAAGGGTCAGTGAAAGCAGCCTGCACTCCCCAGCTACTGCCACTGAAACACTCTTGAGTGACAATTATTTGCAAATTCTTAATGCAAAAAACCCCTATTTTTCCATGGCCATATTTACAGTCTAGTTACATTGTATTTCCAGGCTTTTTCCAAGTAAACACCACATGATCACTGTACGGAGGAGTTCTTCCAGAGGAAAATAGTCAGCTGCTCCATTATTTCTTTCTTTGTTACTTTGAAGCCTTGGCACAAGTTTCCTGGGAACATGTCCCGATGCTTACAGACCTCTAACTGCATCTTTTTAAGCAATGGAATTCAGAAATACTTTGAGATGATTGATCCAGGTTTTCCATTTTACAGGCAGGAAATGGCAGCTGCTATCACCCAGCAGGTCCCAGTGCTCACAGTTGGGCCAGGCTCCTTTCTGCCCTGCACCGGGTGCACGGAAACACACAGATCTCCATTTGGTTCTCTCAAACAGTAAAGAACACTGTACCCACATGCTTCAAGCAAGCTTGTCTCACCTGCTTCACAGTGTCTTTGATTCAGTGTTTGTCAATACCCTGATTCCAATCCTTCAGCTGTGAGCTTTTCCAAGGCAGCATCAAGGATCAGGATGCAGTTTAGTAATGATGCTCAGAACACCCAGCCCTGCAGCAGCCACCTCAGTAATGCCCATAACCAGCAATGGTGAGAAATCAACCACAGTGCTACAAACTGGATACCCATGGGCACAGAGACAACTTGATCCATGTCTCCTACCACCTCAGTTGATGCTCTCACACCACACTGACAAGTTAAACAATTTGCAGAAAAAACATAGTGTGTGCTTCATTTCTGTTCATCCTCTCAGTGTCTTAACTGTCCTGTATCACAAGAAAAAAGAGATTAAGTCAGTCCTTTACTATGAAGAAGACATCATGTAAGAGCCCATGAGGAATCTGTGTAACAGTGTAGCATCTAACCATTCAGCAGCTTTGCCACAGAGCCAGCTCTTATAAAGAACTACAGCTTCCACAAAAGCAAAGAAGCACTTCCATTCCCCAGAAAGCCCAGAAAAGGCACTACAGGGAAAGGCGCCATACTGCATAAGTAGTGCAATTTCTGTATGGCTTTGATCTTTATCCATGGAGTTAAATTCTTCTATTATCTATCTTCAGTAGGAGCTGCTTCAAGTACATGGGCCAAACTGTCTACATTTTAACATGCATATGACTGAAAGAAAAGGTAGATGTTCCTCTTTTATTTCATTCTAGTCCTCTTTAAAAATAAAAGCCCACCATATGTTAAAAAACCACTGGCTGAACTTTACAGCAAAAACTCATTTAAAAAGACAAAAATCATGCAAAGTCTGAATGTGGTGGTTAGATCCCAGTCAATGGAAATCAAGGGGCTGCCTGACTCACTGCAAAAATACTGTTTGCCAAACTCTTGAGTTATGTTCTCAAGTGCAGAGAACAGGGGGAAATACAGGAGAAAAACCTGAAGGAACTGCTCAATGGCCCTGTACTGGCTGACAGAGAAAACTTTAGAGGGCAGAAAGGCTGTGATTAGCTGCAGCACAGAAAAAATTATGGCCTTTCTTTTCCCCCCTACCCCTTTCCTTGTACAGTCAGTGCACAAGACCCTGCTGTACAACATCCTGTCTGAGTCCTTGCACTGCACTGGCCCAAAGGGCTAGAAGTCCTTCCCTCCTGCAAGGATCCAGTGCAGGGCTGTGCTGAGGCCCAGGCAAACAGCTGCAGCTGTGTCAAACTTGGATCCCAAAGGCAGTCAGTGCCCATGAGACAAGCCCCTGGCTATGCTGGTTGCCACTCCAAGCCCACAATGGTCTCATGCTTCCCTTCAAATCTCCAGTTTGTTCAGGGACAATTTAGTCTGCCCAACAGCCTTGACTGGAAAAGGGCAAGAAACATTGGATACTCCAGCAAGAGCCCAGGGCTGTCCAGTGCTCAGACACATTCCGAGTCTTTCAATCCAAAGAGCACAATGCAAACACCATTTCTGAAGCAGATATTCCCTGCAGGCCACACTGCAGTGCCATCTCTGCAATGTGTCACTAACACAAAACAACTGCAGCAAAAGATTCTTAACAAGGAAACTTCACAGTGTGGGGAAAAAAGCAAGGGGATCCTCCTCTTCATGCATCCTAAGTGACATTCAATCCTTATGAATGACCTAAGGATCACTAGGTGCTACAATAAGGATTGCCTCTAGATGTAGATCGAGCTGAAGGAGGAAACTACAGTTGCAGCTGGAAAGGGAAGAGGGCATCCCCCTTTTCTCATCCTGAAAAGGGCTACAAGAGAGCAACCCCCTTTGCTGCTACACAGCTACCCAGGAGACTCTGACCTGACATTGACCCACCTCAACTACAGCTGTCCTCAGAGCTGGAAAACCAGCCAGAATTACCTGGTCTGTACCAACAACATCAACATCTTCAATTGTGTCTTCTGCTGGACCCTCCTCAGAGACATCTTCTGTCTTAACCTCATCTTTGCTGGAAATGAAAAACAAACAAAAAAATAGCTAAGTCTTGAGAAATGTCATAACAGAGGCTCCATATGGCACAAGTGTGCTTAAGGCAGTGTATTTCACATAATAAAATCTGTGCTGGTATCTATGTAAGGCCCAGAATTCCTGTACTGGCCCAGAATTTCCCAGTATGAAACAGGTTATGCTCTGAGAAATTTTCAATAAAGCAGTTCAGAAATGAAACACTGATTTAAACAGGGGCTACCTTCATGTTTAATAAATTTTTGTTCTATTTTACTTGTACTCACCAGGTCCATTTAACAACTGTCCCAAAACCTGGAAAAATATGCATCTTCCCAGGATTTGTGTTTCACCTTTTAACCTACTAATAGGGGAAATGGCACCTAACACCTCAATAAATTAACTGAATTAAAGGAAAACACTGCAACTGAGCACTTCTATTGCTCTAAAGTAGACTCCAGACTCCCTATTTCTGCAACACCTCTCTCACATCCAAGCTGTGTGGGGTTTCAATTGGGCATGTCTCATGCTGTACACCAACACTTCTCTAAAAGAAAGTCACTAGGTACACAGTAGTTCATAGCAGATCTGCAGAGACAAGAATCCTCTTTCATTTCCAGACATGCAGAAAACACTTCTTGTCTGGCTGAAGCAATGAGCCCAAGAGTAATCAGCACCACACATCTCCAATCTGGACACAGCAAGTGGGACAGGGAACTTTCCTCCATCCCCTTCTTTTTCTCTGCACACTTTATATTACTCCAAGAAGGCACAGAAGCCCTGTGACAGGGGCAGGAGAAAGCAGCAAATGTAGATATTGGACTAAGGAAACAACAAACCCCGAACTGTCCTTGGGACACAGCCCTTAAGGAAGACAGCAGGGGCACACACCCTTAGCTCATGAAGTATTACAAACAACTGAAGGTGGACAGGGAGACCCCAAGTGTCAATGCCAGAAGAGGTAAAAGAACTTGTAAGACATCAGACTCTCACCAGTGTCTTCTACGCAACCCTCCTGGACAAAGGAATGGCAAATGTTCCTGCAAGCGCATCTCTTGAGATTTCAGCCTCTTTCTGCTCTTCCCTGCTGCAGAGAGAAGCTGGGAAGCACACTGCTCTTCTGGGGCTTTGCTTGCTGCTTCAGTCTGGCTGGTTTCAGGCAAAGACCCTGCAACAGAGAGTGAACACAGTCATTCTTCAGCCTCACCCTCAGAGGTCTTGAGATGGACATTTCCAGTATGTTCCCCACAGCAGTGAAACAACTGGGCCAAGCTCAAATGGACATCTGGAGCAAAGCATTCATTTATTGAAGGAGACAGCTAAAAGCCACTTAAAAGAAAATCCATTTAATTTGCCCACCGGTCATTTTTGCAATCTAGATTTATGAACTTGGCCCTGGTCCATAACTGCTATCAGTACTGCTGAGTCTATATAATGCTGAAGAAAGAAGGGCCTTTGGGGACACAAAGGAACAAGCTCTCTGAAGGCAAGTCACTGAAAAGAAGATTTATGAGAAAGAATGAGAAAGAAACTGAAGGACACTGTGGGAAAATTTCCTTTCTTCCACATACAACTGCACATGTCCATAACACTTAGCATTTTTATTAGCAATTGTTTTCATAATGGCTTTATTACATTTTAACTAAGTACCACCATATCCATGCAGTGAATACTTCATTATAGACTGGCAGTCCATGAATGCTGCCAAAGCCTGATACAGCCCATCTAACTATAATTCTTTAAGGTAGGAGTAAAATCTTACAGGCTCCCTAGAAATTCAACAGAGAGAAAGACTGTAGATGATTTATCCCAGATAATCTGGCCTGAAGATTTGAATCGACTTCTGGAAATACCTCTCCTGTCTCAATTATCTACAGGGCCTAAAGCAACAATGCCCTTAAGTTAACAATTAAAAGCAATCAACCAAGTCTCAGTGGCTCAGACAAATGCCAGATGTTAGTACAAAGCAGAATTCAGATAATCTTGAATTCTTCGCACTCGGAGTCCTCAGCCCAACCTTACTGCTATTGAGTGATCAAGGGACCTTTAAAACAACAAAGCTGAAGGCAAAAAAACACAGTAACACAGTTCAAACTGGGAAGTCCACAACATCCAACACACCATGGTACTGTATTGCTATGCAAAGCATGAAATACATTTTAGCACGTGCAAATTTGCTACAGCGAAGCCAAATAGCAAATACAGAAGTTTTGACAGACAGACAGACCAAGAAAATACAGCTGATCAAGAACTGGGAAGTTTTCATACCATTAGACAATTTCCTTTTAAAAGAAGATGTCTTAGATGAGCCCACAGGGGGCCACTCTCCCAGACTGCCAAGGACAGAGCTCTCCTCATCTTCATTTGTCAATAAAGAGTTTCTGTACCAGACCAAGGGCTGCCATTCATCTCCTCTGCAGGGCAGTGGCTCTGTTATGTACCTCTGTAAGTAACTGTACCTGGGACAAAAACAAAAGCAAGCGTAAGGAAACTCATTATCCTTCCCTTCAATATCTCAGGCAGGTATTGCAAGAAAGGATTTTCACTTTACTCTCCAAAGGTGCAAACAGAAATGTTGAAGAGAGGGCACTGTTTTTCTCTGCAATACCTGACGTATCTGAAATATCTATTTAAAATGCAAATGTCTTCAAAGCTAAAAGAGTGCTTGAATTTTTAGCATTACAAACAACACAAGACCCACAGAAATTAAAATTACAACAGCCTTTATAAAGAGTTTCCTGTGCAGGGAAAGTCTGACAATTGCTGCTGCCAGTAGCAACCTGAACAGAGCAGAATTCTGTGAGGATTCACCTCTTCTGGTGGCCTTTTCTGCCTCATGGACTGCAACACAAAGGAGATCCCAGGCAAGAGATAACCCTGTGATGCAATAGTACAGGAAACAGTACAGATCAGGCAATGGGGGTTTTATACCATGAATGCCTGTGCTGTCAAAATTAAAAACAACTAATTATACCATTTTTCTATATTATCAGCTCAAACTCAATCCAATTCTCTCACTAAAATGTCAAGTGTCTGCAAGAAGCAGTTAACTGCTCTGCAGTTGTGACAATACATGGGATGTGGGAAGCATTGTCTCAAATCCCTGTTCTGTCTGATTGAGTCCAGAGACTTGACATTGGGCCTTCCTGAATCCCAGGTGAAGCTATCACCTCTCCTGAACCAAAAAGGCCTTCTTCAAACACTCCATTTGAAAAACAGGACATTTCCAACAAAGTCTTTCTGACCCATTCCTACTTAATAACAATAAGAAAAGAAAACCAAAGTCTGACTCAGGATTAGAAACCAGATATTCACCACATTTCAGCTACAGTTCATCACTTTAAAATCAAGCCCAGTGTTGTTAAAACAGACCCCACCTTAGCAAATACCAGAAGTGACAGTTTTAACACCAGCCTGTGCAACATATTATTCTTTTCTTTTTTATTAGGAGAGTGGCCTGGAAAATATCAGACGTTCCATTTGCTTTGCAAAACAAGGAAACCAGTGCTGAGAGGAGGTCAGGGTAAGCACTGACTCCGAAACAATTAGAGTCCTGGACTCTGGGGGCCCCAGGGATCAAGAAACCTCGGTAATGGAATTTGTTGGTTTCAAACAAGCACGTATTGTAACTACAGTTTCAGGGTCTAATCCAACTGCTATCAATGTCAATGGAAAGACTCCTACTGATTCAGGAATCAGGCCCTTCAAGCTGTTTGCTATTCAGCAATTCATTTCTTGTGTGCATTTTGTGGCACAGAGCTATTGACAAGCCAGGTATTTTACTGCTACAGCCTGTGCAATTACAGGGGAGAGGGGTAAAGTCCATATACTTTGATGGTGTTGAAATACAGTCATTTCTAACAAATGCCCATATTCTGTATCTCATCTGTTACAGGTACGTTCACATATGTTAACATACAGACCTGGACATCAATCCCATCATTAATAAGAAAAATGAAAATAACCAGATGTTTGTTTCTCAAAGTTCATGTTGACCTAAAACATTCCATCCAATAATTTATGATGGAGTTAAACCTAAATATTTCTAAGAGGAAATATAATCTCCAGCCTCTGCATGGCACTTTAGGCCTCCTAGAATAGAAACTGTTTTTCTAGAAACATAGTATAAGCATACTTGTGGATAAATTGCAATTTCCCTTCTAGTGAATTTTATTGTTTCCCATTTGTTCCCAGCAGCACAGGGAAGGCCCAAAGCAGTAAGAACTGAAGTCAAGTGCATTCCCTGCTAGGTTCTGTTATTTCCCACAAGACTTTTCCATGAATAAACCTACCTGAATGTATCTAATGTATCTGATACATTCAGGAATATACTTCCAGAATATATCCTCTGATCAAGAGGTTTAATATAGTCCTAGGAAAAAAAATTATCAGGATTTAGCTTTGATCTGCCCCATCAACAATTAAATATTTTCCTCTTGTTTAATTAAAAACTACTCCCAAGAGGTAAATGAAATGACAATTTTTCAAGGACAGTTTAACAGAAAACTACTTATTGCACGGGTGTCACCACAGAAGCTTCCAGCTCTTTAAAATACAGACAACATGGACAGAGTTATACAGAAACTGTCCAAACTGGGGCCTGGAGCACTTCCCCCATGAAGACAGGCTGAGGAAGTTGGCATTATTCAGCCTGGAGAAGAGAAGGCTCTGGGGAGGACTTACAGCACCTTCTAGTATCTAAATGGTACTTTCTATAAGGGCATGTAGAGATAAGACAAGGCTTTAAACTGCTTTAAACTGAGCATGAGCTTAGGTTAGATATTAGGAAGAAATTCTTGAGTGTGACCATGGTGAGGCACTGGAACAGGTTGCTCAGAGCAGTTCTGGATTCCCCACCCCTGGAAGTGTTCAAGGCCAGGTTGGATGAGGCTTTGAGCAACGTGGTCTAGTAGAAGTTATCCGTACCCATAGATTATTCACTTTAGGTTTCTCGGGGTCAGTAATCAGTGTATGTTGAATATTTTTCTTCTTCATTTTGCATTCCAGCTTTGAATCAATTTTTTGATTGACAAAATGAATTGTCTGTGTTGATGGCAATCATTAATAAATTGTGTCATCCGAAGTAACAGGAAAATAGACATTTTACTATTCTTGACCCATGTTACATAAAACCCAGTTGACGATTCCCATGGAAGTTCTCCTCCAATTTAAGACAAGGTGACATGGGAACAAGCAAGTTACACAGAGCTCAGAAAGATGTGACAGCTGGTTTTCTTCCATTTCTGCTGACTTCCATTCAAAAGAAAAACTTTTCTTGTCATGTACTGGAGTGATTTGCTCAGAAGGGCAAAAAGGCAGATGTGTCTTACTGTCCCACATCTTCTAATGTGCTTTCAGGAAAATGGAAATACCTGTTTTTTACAGTATCTGTAATTGAAATACTGAAGTGCAGAGATCCAGATCCCAAATGAACAGCACTGACTAAGGAAGTAATGCTAAAGGTCAAATAGAAGGAAGAATGTTACTTCTGTCTCAAAAATGATCAGAGCTGAGGCAGGTGAAGAAGGGAGTAAGATGCATACCCATATATCTCTCCATTCAGGTGCATAATACCCCACTGGTGCCAAAAGAAGGATATCACTCTTTTAGCATTAAATGTAAATATTTAAACCACTGTAAAACATGGGCCCATTGGATCAGGGCATATTCCCATGTAAATAGTAAATTCTTGAATTTAAATATCTGTATTATGAAGAGTGTAACATATATTTCTATTCCAAATATATTCCATGGAATCCACATAATTGAGGCCTGAAGCTATGGAAATAGATAATTACAAAATAATGATCCATGCATTATTTCTTCCACAATCTTTTGATTTACTTCTCTGTTCTGTTCAGAAAAGCATTCCTGCCACTCCATTAACCAGTCAAGTCGCAAATCTCTTCCACCAAATTAACAGCCTTTCCTTTAGAAGAACTGCCATATGTGGCCGCAACTATGTGTAAGAAAAATCCAGAATGCTTATTGCACATACAATCTGAAATTACTACTACTGCAAAATTCAACAAATGTGTCTCAAACCAGCAGCCTGAGGGGCAGACTGATTTCAGAGTTTCTCTGAAGAGCCCTTGAGCAAATTCTGCCACACTGAAGTTCAAGTGTCCTTTGTACAGGGATACACAAATCACAAACTGTGTATGATGGTGTACAAGAACTTAACTTACACTAGTCTTTTGTCTGGCTTTAGCAGCTTGTTGGAAAATTCAGTGATGATTAACAGAAAGCTCAAGTTAGGAGGCAAGCATTTTCCATCTGCTCCAGTAGCTCCTTGAAAAGCAAATTCAATCCCTTCCCTATTGAAAGAAAAACAGAAAAGAACAGAGTAATAAAACAGATAAAACAGACAAAAGCAATGACCATGAACAACATGATGTTACACGGCACATACTTGTGTATCATGGCTATAGATTCTCTAGATTTCACTTGGTCCCAACCAAATGTTAGTGAAAAGCGACGAGCAAGTTCTTTGATGTTTGCAAAGGAAGGAGAGGAGAAGTCCACACCATTACTGCTGTCTTGGCTTTCTGCATGTGTCTGAAACAGCTGCAAGAGAAGTCTCAGATAAGCAAACACAGGTAATGCTACAGGCAAACAAAGCACCAGGCAGACAGAGAGACTGGCACAGCAAGCAACAGTCACCTCACACAGACAAAAGCCTTACAGAAGAGCAGGTAAGACATGTGCTTCTGAAGCACTGAATGGAACAAGGACAAGGAACTGACACAAAGGACACTGGTGTGCTCATAAGACAGGCACAAATTTTAAAATGAAAATAAAAAATAATGTGCATAAACAGAGAACTAATTCCTGAAGATGATAGTCCCACTGACCTCATCTCCTCTGGGGTCTTCTGAACCAAGCCCCAGAGGCCTAATTTGCCTGAGATGCTTTCAGAGTAGCACAGTGCAGACACAAAGCAGCAAGTTTGGCAGGACCATAGTCCCATTTTGGAAAGTAAGAGTAGGTCATCAGTTAACTGTGCTTTGGGGGTTTTTTTCCCTAATAGAATATGGAAGTGGCTTGGTCCCATCAACCTGTTAACTTTCAAGGTCAATCAAAGGCCAAAAAGGGCCTGTTGTCTATGTGATACCTAAACACAAAGTCCTGACTATGTCAGCAGAATATATGTAGCCAAATGCTGTTTAGACTCATCTAGGCTCAGATTTCAAGGGCTGGTTCACAGATCTAAGCCCCCGGCAATGTGTGTGAAATAAGCAGAGCTCATGTGTCAGTATCCCCAGGAGAAGCCTGCTCTCTGGATTAGAGCAGGACTCTGGGCTAGGAGCAGCTCTGGCCACGGGCATAGCTGGCAAAAGCAGCTGCTAGAAGAGCTAACTGGCTATCAGTCAGCAGCTGCAAGCCCCAGCAACTGGGACCTTTCAGAAGAGCTGCAACCCACTTTCCTCCAGAAGAAAAAAAAAAAAAAAAAGCTGAAAATACAGGGGGAGGTTGGAGCTGACCAGACACAGGGACATCCTGTGGTTCAAATTCAGAAGGAATTAAGGTAGTCCATAAAACACAGCATAAGATCCTTTAACATTTTTTAAGCTTAAGAGACACTGTGTCCCAGGAAACATTTCATAATCTCACATCAGTTCTAACATATTATGCACTTGAAGATTAAAAACATGACCAAAAAATCGTGGACAAATGCACCTTTTAAAATAGGTGCAATGATTCGAAAGTAGCTTTAATTATTACATGCAAAAACAACATACATATAGAAAGTACAGGAAAGGAAGTAATTTCTGTCACTAGGTTTTCCAGTGATTTTGAATAATTATGGCATGGGAGGTAAAAATCTTCACTGTGAATACAGCTATCATAAGAGCCCTTAGCCTCTTGCTTTCATCTTAACCTTACCTGCTGCAGACAGAGAATCAGCGTCTTGGCACTCTGAATTTTGTTATTGTACCTTGTCTTGCTTAAGGTTTCTTTAATTATGTCTCCAAAATCACTGTAGGTCTATTAACGGCAACAAAACAATTGAGAGTTATCATTCCCCTTTTTTAGCACTGGGAGAACAGAAACCACATGATTGTTCAAGTGACAAAAGAAGTTCCTAAAACACTCCCAATATCAGAACATGCAAGTTAAAAGATGAAAACTTGGACCTTTTATAATATTTAGTATGTAAAGCAATGGTATGCTCCTTTAAGAGTAATGTGAGGATCAAAGTTACACTGAAATTGTTAAGTATTAACAAGTATTTGATTGTCAATTCTTAATTCATAATTAACTGTAATTCTTTAAAAAGAGCAAAGCCTCATCAGCAGACAGACAGTTTTCTGTACTTTAGAGTGCTTGCCAATAAAGCAAAGAACAAGATTCATATTCAGGTATTTCCAAAGTTCTGTCAGTTGACTCAAGAAAACTGCCCACTCTGATGTTCTTGGCCCTCCTGAAACCCCCTTCAGAGTGGCTGAAGCTCTACTAAACCTTGGTAATCTAAACCCTGGGACTCATGTGACATGTAGGCACCTGCATATGCACTGTGTGAGCTGTATGAATTAAGCTGACCACTTCAGTGTGAACCTCAATAGATGAATCACTCTCCAGCCATAAACTGCTGCTCTGCAGTGGCCTCTCTGGAGAAGCTGAGGAGCACATGTCCAGACAGACATGTTCCTCTCCAAAATTTTCAGTTGCTTTGTCTGCAGTGAGGTACCTTTGTGGAACCAAGAGAGATCTGCCCCACTCCTGCTTGGTTCTATAGCCCTTTTGTGATTATTCCAGGACTCTGAGCCATTAACACCCTATTAGCACCCTATCTTTCACAAACACTGGAGACACTTTCAAAAACTAAAATGCACTGATAGAAAAAACAGCCTTATCTAAAACATTACCTTCACATAATACTTATAGATCTCAGCAGCTGCAGTCATCTCTACCACATTATACACTATTAACTTGCAATATGCTGCCAGAAGACTCCGCTTTTTGTGCAAGTCGTCAAGTTTGCAAGTTTCATCCTTTCCCTCTTCTGTCAGATCTAGGGAAACAAAAGCATTGAAGCTTTGTTCTATTACTTTATTCAAGGAATTTCAGTTTAAATGACCAACTTTCACCTAAATAGCACAGACTCAGCTGTTCAGTAACAGATGCCAGCACTCATTCCTGTGTACATCAGAAAACACAGGTTTATTCCCATTTCAAAGCTGCAGGTGATAGCAGTGAAAACAGTCTTCTTCCAGAGTCTTCTACTCTGATCTTCATAGGACTTTGCCATTTCACTAGTCAGAATCTCCAAGTACAACACTGCTCACAGCTACAGAACTCAACCAGTAAGTAGAACAAAAGGCACAAACACACCAAATGGAAGGGACCAGAAAAAATGCAACCACATTTTTTTTTCCTAGAATAAAACAGATGGTAGAAAAGAGCACATAACTCATTGGAAACCCTACAAAAGTTGTCACACACAGTCAGCAAGAGTTCCACTGAAATTCTCCAAGTTCCAGTGAAATTCTCCAAGTGCTTATCAACAAGAGTGAAAGGAAGAAAAGTCACTTAATAGCATTAAGAGCATATTAAGTGTCTGGAACATGAGTTAGTTACTAGCTGGATAACTCATGGGAAGCAGATACTCTTAACAGTATTCCAACAGGGCTACAAAGGTGCTTGGGGAGAATTTCATGCAGCAGGAGAGGCAAGACACACTCTCTCCTGCTGCACATGCAAGTGATCAGCTACCAAAAGACTTCAGTCTCTGACCTGTAATTTTGATGTGGACTGTTTCTGCTTCTAGAATGACTGTGGGCCTGGAAACAAACATGAGGCAAATGACTGATCAGAAGTATCTGACAGTTAGAGTTTCAACTGGAACAAAACAGCTGCCAGCTGTGCAGCCAGACAAGTACACATTGCATCACAAAATTACTTGTTCAGGAAGGAATCTGCAATGGGATGGCAGGGATCCTTTGTGGGGAGAACTGAGAAATTGAAGGCATCACAGAACAAAGGTTTAAAAAATATCTCAGGCCATTTAATCCAAAGCAGGATCAATTTTATCAGTTTCAGATACATAACATAAACAACCTGAAACATAACCTGCTTCAATAACTCCCACAACCAGGGTACTACAACTTACTTGTGCAATCTTTTCTACTGTACCTTTACTAATTCAGATTCTCTTACTATTTCCCTGTTGCAATGTTGTCCATCAGTGGTTCTTGCATATACACCAAGGACCTAAGGAAGTGTGATGCCCAAAACTGAACAGAGAACTCCATCTCAACAGCTGAAGGAGAGGAGTTAGAGAGAGAAATCTAGAACAATGCTTGTTTTTTCAAAGCATGGCACTTGAACTTGCCCTCAGAACCACAAGGAACAATATATTTTCAAAACACTCCCAAAAGAAACCAGTCTTCATAATTACAACCTCAATACAGCATCCAAATGTGTTTGAAAAAAGGCAGTAGAGCAACAAATTCTATTTCCCACTGGACTGAGAGCAACCCTGAGGAAAAGGATTTGGGAATGTTGGCTGAGGAGAAGCTCAGCAAGACCCAGCAATGTGTGCTCACAGCCCAAAAAGCCAACTGTGTCCTGGGGTGCATCCAAACCAGCATGGTGAGCAGGGTGAGGGAGGTGATTCTGGCCCTCTGCTCTGCTCTGGTGAGACCCAAGCTGGAGTGCTGTGTCTCAGCTCTGGGGCTCCAACATAAGAAGGCTGTGGACCTGCTGGAGTGAGTCCAGAGGAAGGTCATGAAGATGCTCAGAGGGCTGGAGCACCTTGCCTATGAAAAGGGGTTGAAAGAGTTGGGGTCCATCCACCTGGAGAAGGGCAGGTTCTGGGGAGAGCCTATAGCACCTTCAAGTACCTAAACAGGGCCAACAAGAGAGGTGGAAAGGGACTTCTTACAACAGCACGTAGTGATACAATGGGGAATGGCTTTAAACTGATAGAGGATAGTTTTATTTCTTAAACATACAGAAGAAATTCTTGACTGTGGTGATAGTGAGACACTGGAACAGGTTACCTAGAGAAGCTGTGGATGCCCCATTCCATGTTGAAGGTCAGGCTGGACAGGGCTTTGAGCAACCTGCTCTAGTGGAAGGTGTCTCTGTCCCTGGCAGAGGTGTTTGGAATTAGATGATCATTAAGATCCCTTCCAACCCAAACCAGTCTATAATTCTGTGAAATCTGCCCCACAGCCCCAAAATCAAAATCTACTGGTTCTTTACTCTGATGGCTTAGAAGGACCCATGCACTGACACACTGCAACAGTACAAGGCCTTCCTCTAACACCACCACCTGGACCATGGAAATCAGTCCAACAAACACTTTTACTCACCCAACTCTGCTTTACTTCAGCCCTTTTCATCATACAGGTAAGTTGGCATCTGTAGTCTCTGGTTAATCCTCAGTCCATAAAGATCAAGAATTACAGGTTTTTTTGTTTGTTAAGGGGCCCAACCAGAAAAAAACTAAAGCAACTCACAAAACAACAAGAGAAAGGCCAGCCCTTTTCCCTGATACATTCACTGCAGATGACAAATGATAGCAAAAATGGTAGATTGTTTCCCCAGTGATTAAGATGTCTAACCTTTTTTTTCCTCTTCTCCATCCATGAAAACATGTTTCTGGATAAATGAAAACAGTTTTTCCTGAAGTGGTGTGTTAGGAAGATAACCTAGAAGTCCAGCTGCTTCTTCATTATTATTTGAATCCAGGTGACTCAAAATCAGCAACCAGTCACAGAGTATCATGAAGGCCTGTACCAAGCAAATAAAACCAAAGAAGGATTTAGAGACCATGTTACTTTTTGTGCCAATTCCACTTTGCACGTCCATCAAACACAATCAAGTTTCCATCCCACTTCTTCCTAGCAAACCAAAGATTTCTCTTTGTCTCAGTTCCCACCTGTGGTGAAATGCCTCAGCTAAATCCTTAAAAAACTTGTACATTAGGATGCAGTGTATACAAGTATCATGCATGGATACCACCTAAAGATTTTTGAAGTTCTGTGGGCAAGAAGAAGAGCTGAATTATGTTGAAATACCCTTCTTTTAACACAAGAACCACTGGACAATTTCTCCATTTCTTTAAGTAATATTCATAGCAAAACATTAATGAAGCAATGATAGCAACCAGTACACTGATATGTCTAATCAGAAAACACAATGATTCTCATTCAGACTGAGGCCTTGATTCTGCAGATGCACTCATGCAGACAGCACTAACTTGCAGCATTTTAACTAACCTAACTTTAGTTTTTATTTAAAATAAATATTTGAAGAGTGAGGTTTGTATGTGTTATTTCTCTGCTAAGAGACAAAAACATAGCAAAAATTTAATAGAATGAAACACCAGTATGAAAAAAAAGGCAGGCATTTAAAGGGAGATCTGAGCACAAATGCTCATTAAATGATAGAAAAACACAAACCTTTTCCCTTATATCTTTTTCCTTATGGTGTAGGAAGCATGTGCAAATCTGACTGAAACGTCTCAGCTCCCTTCTTAGTGGAAAAAGAGTCTCCTAAAAATACATTTAGGAAAAACAAAAGGACCAATATGTTAGAGACTATGATTCAACAGAGAATTACAGAGCAAACAACAGTTGCATCTTTCTTCCACTCATATTATTCATTTAAGATAGCACAGCTGATGACATGATGAAAGAAGCTGGCATTTCACAGAACAGCTTACTAGCTATGAACAACTGCATCTGTCACAGTTGCTGAGGCCAGTGGAATTCAGCAAGTCACAAACTCTTTGTTTCTCCATCTGTAGGGAGGGCAGTATGTATTCTCTTATTCACTTCATCTTCTCTGTATAAAGCAGTGATAACAATGGAAGTAGAGTCATAAAAACCTCTGCTCCATCCCACCTTATGTCCAATGTGCACTGCCTTCTGGAGCTGGTTCTCTCTCTTCCTCCCCCAATGACTACAAAGGGAATAGAGTGTAACTTTGGCACTGAGAAACTGAGGACATCACTCTTTGTTAAGATGAATCCAGCATGGGAGGCTATCTGGTTTGCTCACAACCATACAAAAGACTTTCTGATCCTCCACCAGGTCCCAGCTGCACTGCACTGAGCTCTGAGCCATCAGTGTAAAAGGGATGCCCTTACAAGAGAGCCACATTTCATGCTATGTAGCTCTACATTTATAAGAAAAGGGATCCATCTCAGGACATGCTGAGGAGAACCACGTGAGGGGCAATACATTGTCTTAACACTGCTAGGGGAGGAGCAAGAGGGAAATAACAGAGCTGCTGTCTAGGAATTTTTTTTTTTTTTGCTCTTGGAACTTCTCTATCTGCCAACATCCAGATTTGGCCCTGCAGAGCAGGCCATCACATCTGCTTCCAATCAAAATCTGCTCCCGTATGAAAGGCCAAATTAAAAAATGTGCTGCCCCATTACCAAGTCGAGCTAACCATGTCTGGAGTGAAAGGCAGAACACATCAGAGCAGTGAGAGATGTGGACATCCATGCAGGAATGGAATGGGATGGGAATAGACAGTGAATCAGTGGCCAAATGGGTAAGCTCCCAGCTAGCATTTCTCACACAAATGCCCATGTCAGCGCCCTGTCCTGTACGCGCAGGAGCACCAGGGAACGGGACACAATGACAAAGCAGCACTCAGTGGAGTCAGAAATCATCATGAAGAGGAGCCCCACAGGGTACACATTCACACATGAAATAAAACATAAAAGAGTTCTCCTTTCTGGTGTCTTAAACTAGGCTTTCTTCTGAAATACATGCTAGAGCTTGGTACTTCATAAATTATGAAGCGAAGTAAATGGTTGACCGATGAGAAAATTACCACTTCCCTCGACCTTTCTGACTGAAATATGTAGGTAGGTAAATCAAGAAAATAAAAAAAGAAACAAAGTTACAGAATGTCCTGGAGTTTTCATTGATGTTGCTTAAAACAAGAAAACAACAAACTCTTTGGCAGTGAGACAAGTTCCTTATCTCCATCAAGCCCCAGGAATTTGATGCACATGTTTTGCAGTAAAAATAGCAGTGAACCATTGTTCCCACAGACTGAAAAAGCACACACAGTTTAAAGGAAAAAAAAAGAGAAGACAGAAAATGCCTCAATTCAACTTGGTTTCCTCAAGAAAACAAACTATCTTCTTGTAAGCTTGCTTTTTCAAAAAAGCTCAGAACAGGAAAATTATCTGCAACTTCTATAAGCACAACTCTGGGTTTCAAAATTACATCAGTGACCGACCTTGGGAGAATTTTCTGAAACTGCAGCTAGTTGCCACAGGAGAGAAAAATATGTGCACTGGAGAGCTGGTAGGATAATCTGCAAATAAAAACACATGTCCTTTATTTACATTAAAGGCTCAGCAGCAAAAAGCTTAGGACTAAACAAAGCATTCAAGCCTGCCATTCTGCATGCTGCTTGCATGAACACTTCCCAGTTGTATTTAGATCCTTAAAATAAATTTAACAAGTTTACATCCAAGCAAGAATTGCCCCCTGAGAAACTTAATTATGAAGGTGCTGCTTCTGCAGAACTTCTCTGACATCTTGATGAGTTCAAGGGAAAGCAACCTACATATCAAAAAGTGTGTTCCTAGAGGCTCACTTTAGCTTAGCTCCTTGGGATTTCTTTGAAGCCTTTGATGAAAGGCAGACTCCTCCAGAGGCCAGTTCAGAGCAGAAGCCAAACCTTGGTGATCTGATGCTCCATCTAAAGGAGTCCACTTTTACCTGCTGGCTGCAGGCTCTCTCTACTCAAGTAAACTTCACCCCCTTACAAAAAAAACCCAATTTCTCTGCTGCAAACAGGGGCTGGTTAGCATTCATAACTGCTGAGGTATTTCACCTTGGAATCCTAGAATACACAATTCCATCTTCACAGAATGTTTGAGGTGAGGCAACCAGATAACCAAAAGGCTGCAGTTGAGACAAATGGTAATTTTAAACCACTACAACAAGAGTCAATAGGTAAGCAACAGATACAAAGTATTCCAATTTCTGGCTACATGCAGTTAAAAGGGGTTCTTCAGGGCCCCAGCAATTTCATATGTACTGAAACTGAGACTATACAATCATTGGAACTACTGAACATGACAAAGGATCAATCCAGATGTCAGATGATTATCACAGTTCTGAAAAATCTCCAGAATTAATTCATATAAAGGCATGAATTTTCAGATTCCAATAACATTATACCAAAGACAGCCTCAGTTTCTCAGACTGAGAAATGGACACAGTATCTTCCTGTCTCACAGGACATTGATATAAGATTAATACTTTGTATTTCTTTGTGCTTTCATCAAGAAAAACATCTTTCCATGTTAAATATTAACTACTCACCAGAACAGGCAAACTGCCATGTTCCGTTTCAAATACCAGGAACCTTAAAGTCTTGTCATACAGATTCCACTTGGTGAGATCATGGGCACTACAGGTGAAAAAGAAATAATAATTATACACTAAGCAAGAAATGAAGACTCACCTGACCAAACAGGTTAAATGTATCCTATTTCTGCCTTCATATTACATACAGCAACAACATTAAACAACTAAATATTAATTATAAGGAGGAAAAATTAGGTTTTCATCATCTAACACTGCAGCCTTTAGACCATAGCTTTACAGTCTGCATTCCTACCACAAAATTGCAGTGCTATGAGGAGAGGAAAAAGAAGCTTGAGTTCTGTATCTTTTGCTATACTTTATGCATAGTCTGTAAGTGCCCAAAAATATCTAAAGAACAATTTCCTCAGCCCACTCTAAAAGACTGTTGCTAATAGTCTTGAGTATTCTCAACTTAACATTAGACTTCTCTTTGCAAAACCACAGTAGCCCCAACACACTGGACAGGTAAAAGACACACTGAGAAGAAAGCCCAATTCCCCTAACCTCTGTGCTGTCTTGCACGACAATTTAGCAATCTCTGAGAACCAAAGTTTTGAGAAATCATCTTCTAACAAAAGAAGATCAGATAAACTAAAAATAAAAAGCAGATTACACCTGCTGCAAAGAATGACTGCATTCACTACACCCTCTTCAGACTGACCACCAGTATTGCCAGTAAGGCTGTGGAAAAACATCCAGCTAGGACAGAGACACCACAGAGGGGATCTCTCTGTCCACTCCAACATCTCAATTCTGTAGCATACACTTCTCAGCCACATTAGGGCTGATGCTCAGTAATGAGTCCAAAATTAATTCCATATTCAAGGGCACAGTTCTATTAAGAAGAAACTAAACCGTGCAGCACCTCCCATAGGGATCATTTTCATTCTCTTGCAAAAATCTCCAATAAACCCAACAAGCAATTCTCACTTTGCATGTGTAAGGTTGACACTTTAAGTATATGGGAACATAAATTGTGTAAATAAACATCTCACTTATGAAAAGCCGCTACTCTTCGCAAAATAGAGTGCATCCGGGAAATTTCTTCTGCATCTGTACAAAATCCTCCTTCCTAAATCATGAAAGTTAGGGAAAGAGAAAGGAATTAGCCAGTGTGGGCCAAGGGAACTACTGTGTTCTCTTCCCAACCAACCCACCAGCTTGGATCACTCTCCTCCAGCCCTGCTTTAACCTTTACCTTTAACCATGCTAGTCATGTCTTGTTCTACAGTCAAAAGAAAACAATGTAACTGCATAGAAATTTTGTATAAGGCAAAATCCCCATCATTAATAAACCAATGGCAGCCTCCCTAGACCATAGTATTGCTAAAACAGAGTAAAAAGTAGCAATTAGTCTAACATGGTCCCTCACACAGTTGCTAAGGATCTCTGGAAAGCTAAGTGTTCACATGGTGCTGACCTTCCTTGCTTCCAGCTGCCAGATCACATTCAAAGATAGCTAAAAATATATTAAATACTTTCCCATAGATGCAATTGCTGTAGTTTCCACAAGTATACTATGTGATTCTAGGGGAGGAAATATACAACCAGGAATTAGAAGGGAGGAGTTCCAGGAGAAAAAGCTCTTTATTTAGATATAGATCACACTACAGAGGAGTTGAAGAATCCCTGGTCTTGCACTTATCTTGTTTCTCATAAGTACGCATTCTCCCACATTGACATAGATCTCTATTTAAGACCAATAAAATTAATCCAATCTAAGGTTAGGGGATTTTTTGGCTTGACACATTTTGCAATATCCCTGTGTCCAATAAAAACCTGTCAGTGTTAACTCTCATACCATGGCATGACACCTGTTCATGATGGCACAGTTGATCAGATCAGCTGCAGGCTTCTGTTGTTCAGCTCAGCCAACAAGCTATTCATATCCCCACCAGCTGTTTCTGCTTTTTAGACCTAATGAAAAGCTTTGAGGGAGACTGCAGTCTTCTTTCAAGGGGAAAGTCATGATCTAGAAGACCCTCAAACTATACAATCTGCATTACAGACTGCTGTTTGCTTTTTTTTTCCCTACATCCAAAGTGACAGCACAAAGGGCATCCTATGCACAGTCAAATATGGAGAACTACAGAACTGTACCTTTTTGGGAAGAGCCTCATCACCTGTAGATTGACAGCACTCACTAGCTGATTTTGCACATAGTATCTTTGGCACAGTACTGGAGTAATTGCTAAGAAAGCAATTTCTTAGGACCAGAATATCTGGTGTAGCAATTTTGTTCCTCGCAAGTACACATTCTCCTACACTGGAACAGCAAAATAATTCCAGTCTGAGGTTAAGGGACCTTTTGGCTTGACACATTTTACAACATCAGTGTCCAAAAAAAGCCTGCCAGAAGACATAGAATGCCCTGTTGGTGGTGTGACAACCTTGTTTATTATTTTCTCAACTCTATTCCTGCCAAAACATATAGATATATGTGCTTCATTAAAATGTGAAGAACATTCTTTTCAGAGGTGCAAACCCATCTTTTAGAGTTCTGCCTCCTTCAAGCAGAAATGCCAGGCAAAGAATAGTTCCACATCCCCTTTAATTTTCTTTGTCTTCCTTTTTTTTTCCTAGGGAAACAGTCTGCTTACCCATCAACAAGTCACACTCACCTTTTGCCAGAAGCAATCTAGTAGCTGGTTAAGCTGTTTCATCAACTCATCTATCATTTGAGTTCGAGCACAATCCACCTGGCTATAGATGGCAATTTCTTCACGGCACAGGATATAATAAGTCCTGGAGGAAGCCTCGAGGACAGACATGTCAGAGTGTTTGGCCACAATGTCTTTTATCTCTCTCAGCAAAGCATCCAAATGCTGCAGGTGATAAAATGAGTATTTATAGGTAAATTGTACAAAAATCCTCTTATGCTTTAAATCCTTTCACTAGGTCCATATATCCCTATAAGTCACATAAACAAGATGAAACAAATGCCGGTCTATGGAGAAGAGGGGTAGAATTAAAGGACACAACTTTTTTATTTCTGTTTATAGCTCTCTTTCATCATTATGTCTCTGGATCTTCCTAACGAATTAAGAAACTGCTTTAAGTTCTACTTTAGCAATACATGGCTAGCAGTACATAGGGAATAGAAGATGCCTTTCCAAAGGACAGGTCTGTCTTCAAACAATGGAAGTTGTCTCTGTCAGCAACGGAGAATAGAGAATGTTTTGGATCATGTCAGTGACAGGGTCTTCACCCTTAGTGGGAGGAGGTAACTTGTGCCATTCTGCTGACTCGCTCTCTTCCAGTTCAACTTTTGGGCTGAAATTAACCTCAGAGTGTTTGCCTGCCTGTAAACATCCCTGCTTAAGAATACATTAAGCTATTTCGAGGATTTCATCTATCCATTTCTGACCGTCCCTTTCCCATCAGCAGATATACTATCTCCATTCTTATCTTTCAGTTACTGTCATTCCCCAGCAGCTGGGAGTCAGACTTCATGAAGAATGAAACCTATTCTGTAGTAAACTCCTGGGAGACACCAACTTAAGACACATGGCATAACCCACCCTCCATCCGGCCAGGAATGAAAAAACCCAGGGCTGGGTCTACCACACAAAACCACAAATCCTTACCCACCAAGGCCAGACACAGCATATCAGAACTGACAGGCACTAAGGCTTTTCTTTGCAGCTCCAAATCAAAAAGTAAAGCCTGAATAAGACCACTTTCCTTAAGGTATGAGACCATTTCCTTGTATTTCAACAATTTTCTACTTGTCCCAAATCCCAGTAAACTCCCTACATTGTCACATAAACTTAGCGCATTCCACATGACCCGATTACCCCAATTCCTATTCACCTTCTCTAGATGTCCCATACTGTAAACATCTAAATCGTAATACTGAGGAATCTGCAGAAGATTTGCCACTTTTTGTGCATCTGTTGAATACTGCAGAGAAAAAACAGGATATGAGTACATTGCCGGAATTTTAATGAAATATTTAACATGCATTCACAGAGCAGCTGTTAGTTACCTTTGCCAAGAGCTGAGGAAGCACCATAATAAAGTGTTCAGTAATTTTGGTAGAATCTTCCAATTGGATTTTCTTCTCTTTTACTGACAAAATCTGTAGATAAAGCATTTGGTTTCAATTATAAAATCTCTGGGATTTGAGTGGAATCTTACATATAACCCAAGCTTAACTCATATTGCATTGTCTCAAGCATATCGAGCTAAGATAGAGACACTTTTCCATGAAGAAAACCACATGCCTTCTTTTTTAGTTAACCTTAAATTAGGTGTAAATTGCTGAGCAGCTATTTGTCATGGATAAAATGCTCATTATTTGTCAATAACATCCTTCACGTGGCTCTCCTCTAATGCTCATCTCCTTCAACATCCACTTCAAATAAGATCTAGAAGTGAAAAGACATTGCAACGTTTCAGAAAAATAAGCTGTTTTATTTCCTAGGATACATCTGCAACTAGGAACAAGCTGTCTGGCAAAGTACATAAGGCAAAGATAATGTGATGACAGGACAATAAATAAGACTAAGATGCACTGACTTTTTTGGCTGCACCTCTGCCCACTGGAGGATGACCTTCAGCTGCTTCTCTGACTGTTGCGAGGATGATTTCGATGAGAGCACTTTCCTGGGCATCACTCAGTGCTGGAATTAAATCAGTCTCAGCATCACACAAAAGGAAAGTGAAGATGCAGCAACAACTGATGTAAAGCCTACTCATTTACCTGAGGAACTGTGGAAAGATACTAAAGAACAAGAGATGCAGTGTTGCTAAACAAACAACTAGAGAGTGTATGACTTCATTTAAAGGAAGTTATTTTCTACGTTTACTGAGTACCATTTAATCCCTTAATGGCTAAACTTTTTGGGGCAGTTGGGCTTGCAAAAATGCAGGCAGTTTTTATGAAGTCTCCTACTGACTAGTGTCTCATTTAGGACCAATCTCCTTTGAGTACCAAAATGCTCTAACTCACTGGGTCTACAAACTGATTTTAATCACACAACCAACTCCAGTTCTACAACAACTGTTCATAGAACCATATCATGATTTGGGTTGGAAGAGATTTTAAATTTAAGTTCACTTCAAAATAATTCTATAAAACAACCCTCTAGTGTTAAATGTCAGTGAACTCAATACATTACTCATTTTCTTTTGAGGTAGGAGGAAAAGCCTGACAATACCTGCATTTCAATCTATTAATACTATTAGATTGTAAGGTTTTGGACAAAGTGAACACTACATAAGCATTATGGCTTAATGACAAGTATTTATTGCACAGGTTCTAAACTAACATTACATAAATACAGAATACTGAATAAAACAAAGATGTTGATCTAAATATTACACTAGCAGTGCATTGAGTTACATCTGCTTTGTGACATTTGGGGACGGCAATTTGGGACCAAAAGGTACTGCAATATGAAATGATCCTAAACTAGGCAAGGTTCAAAGAATAGCATGGGGAGATACATTCAGACAAAACCAAATTCTTTGCTTACCCACCTTCTCCAACTGCTTCAGCGTTTTTTAATAGAAGAGTGGTCATGCACTCCCAGTCCTTCAGGAATTTGCCTGCCCAGTCCCACAAGCTGTCTACTAGGTATGCAACGTGTTTGTGTAGCTAGGGATTAAAAACACAAGCTTATAGAAGCAAACACCTCACTAAAAGAAATACAGCTTTGTATGTTCCTCTCCCTTTGTCCAATGACAAAGCTCTGTCATTCACACATATATTCACATGCAGTATTCCAACATATTTAGTTCAAGGCCAATCAACATTTAAACACCACGTGTTCAATCTGATACAAAGCAGGAAAGTGGGATGAAAAATCAGGAAAAGAAGGCAAAAATATTTAATTTTCTCTTTTAATACAAATTTAAATTTAAATTAAATAGCCTCTGAAACTTGCTTCTGTATTGCTTTATATTGCTGATTGTAACAGCCAAAAATCCAGTCACAGGACTAGAAACAAGTCGTCTATCCAATTCTTTGCAGAAAGATTCAAAACTGCTGTGCCTGAGACACTTTGGCCAGATAGAGATCTGCACCACTGCAAAAGCTAAACTGTGAACTGATTATCAGCACTTACGCTGATAAAAATCTCGTAAAACTATTGGTTTTGGTCAGCATGGAGCCATGGTACAGCATCCCACATCTGCCTCCAGAAAGACATGGACACATTCCAAAAAAACCTCACTTGGTGGCATCAGTCTTTCAGGTTGTTTGAGGAAACTGCCTCAGCACTGATTCTCTCCATTAGCACATTTGTAAATTAGTTTTTAATACAACAGAACAGAACTGGCTTCATTAAAAACTTAACCTAGAGAGTAAAAACATCATACACTTCAGAGCTCACCAACAGAAATTGCTTTCAAAAGCAAGAAGATAACTGATTTAACATGCAACATCGGATTTAAAAGGCTTACTGCAGAGGCTGTTCTCACCTCACTCTCCAGGAAAAAGTGTATTAATCTTTTCAATTGGTCAGTGCTCGCCCCAAACTTTCCTCCTCTTTTGGGCTGAACTTCACCTCCCTCATGACTAAGCAGCCTGCCAAAAGAAAAGCAAGTCAGTCCAGTTTTGCCACATTCTCCTCACACTCATTTACCAATGTAACACTAATTCTGTCAAGATCACAAGGACTGTATTTCTCTTAAGTATCTACTTGTTTACCCTAAATCTCATCAGACTTTTTTACAAGATGAAAGGAAAAAAGATGGTTTTCCATTATGAGAGATATGCTATCCCTGTGGATGCAGAGACTATTTCAGACCATTTCACAGGTACCCTGCCACCCTTCTGCACAACAGATGCAGATTCCACAGAATTGATCATACAACGAGGTAGGCTCATTTGCTCATGCTTGAAAAGAGGCTTGCTCTAGGCCAAATTTAAAACCTTAACACCACAGCAGAGCTATTACTACACAGCCACTATTCACATCATAGTGCATCTTGGAACTGCAGCTTCTTAAGGAGAGCACAGTATCTTGCAATTATAAGAAGCAATCAGTGTCACAAATACAGTGGAAAATCTGTTCTTCCTCTTCTGTCTGAAGTATGAAGCTCAGTATGACACTTCCATTTCCCCCTTTATCCAAAGTGACTCTGACTACTACCCACAAAAAGTGCTAATCCCAAGATAAATACAGGAAGGCCATCCCTGCAGATTAAGGTAAGGCCCAAACAGCGTGGATTTAAGAGCTGGACCACACCACTAAATGTCAGCAAAAGCTTGTGCATTCAGGAAGAGTTTCTGCTGCTATACTTTATGCCAGCTCAGTAACTCACGTTAAAATATGCAGACATGGAGGAGATTTTGTGCAAACCAAGAAGAAGGAGCAGCAGTGGTATAAAGCATAAGCATTTATACCAAAACTTAGCAGTATAACCAGGGAAAGGAGGGCGTCACTAACATCTCTTATCACACCAAAACAAACATTCTATACTAGAAAAAGGTGCTGGAAAGAAGCACTGGCCAAACAAGAACAAGGATGAGATTTACAGGGTCAAAGTGTCCACAAGGCACTGGCAAGCTGGGTAGAAAAACTAGTGAAGTTATCAGGGCAATCACTTTGGTAGCAAAATGCAGCAGAGTTCTGAGAGGAGAAGCATCTAATTCATGAGAGCATATCTGGACCAACACAAGAGACTAAGTCTAGCAGATGTAACAGCAGATTCATCAAAACAGAAGTTTCTCTTCATTTGTCTTTCTGTTGGACTTAGCTCCACAAATTCCAGAATGCCAACATTTCAGTTAGACAGGAAAAGACAACTAGGAAGAGATTCTGTATGTGTGGAAACACAATTATTATTTCTGAATGTTTCCCTACAAAATCCTTGCCTAAATATTGTTACTTTCATTTCTTTTTGTAAGTCAAGACTATTTCTCTCAGCGGTAGAGACAGAATACTTGTCTCTTCCCTTTTTAGCATGCCAACTCCATACAACTTCATGCAACCACTGTTATAAGAAGCCCATTTGTAAGAGTTACTCCTGGGGAAGATAAACCCTGTATTTCATTAACCTGACAGGAAACTGGGAGGGCTTTTTAATCTGTTGCATCTCTCATTATTCAAAGCCTTTACAAAGTATAAGGCAACTTCCAAAGGGAGGAGGCCATTTTTGTGATTAATCACCAAACTATGAAAATCCAGCAGATGCCAGGTGACAGATTAGCCTGTAAGAAACAAAACAATAGGAAACTAGAGAGAAAGAAGGCATGTTCTCAACACAGCATGCCACTTGTGGATCAATTAGCTTCATATTTCCTGTGTTAGTCTTGCAACTTTTCTCATGCCTATTGTTTCAGGGCTGTGCAGGAAAACGTGCAATTACCCCCAGACAGCATTTCTCTTCTGATTACCAGAAGAAAGGTGGCACACACTTTCAGCAGAAAAAATAATGCTTAATGTCCCCCTTAAATAAATCCACCTTCATTCCAAAACAAATGAGAATATGCAAGAAGTAGGCAGGCAGAGATACCTTTTATAAAGGAATTCCCCAGCTGCTACTGCAAGCGGCCGGTGAGTGGTATAAACAAACTGGTATAACATTTCACAGTCTTCAGCTGATAACACATCCTCACAGTTCCTAGGCAAAAATAACAACAGAAGTTATAGTCCAGGTTTATCTGCAAAGAATAGTCTGAATGTTATCTCCAGCTTTTACTAGACTTGATTCTCCATAACGTGCAACTTGTGTACACAGCTATGTGTAAATTTTTGTAGGGCATTTCTAAAAATGCTCTCAAACAAAACTGGCAGTGTTCTTTTACTCACTGTAGAGTAACAGAGGTCTGTGTAAGCCATGACAAATCAAGCCCACTGTATAGACAGGAACATCAATTTAAAGTATAATTACAGTTGACTAGTGATCACAGTAAAAAGAGTAATAGTAATAAAACAGGAAAATCATGCCTTTGTTTTATGCTTAGATGTTCACCATAAAGGATAATAAACAATTAGAAACCTTCATTCTGTAATACAAATTATTTTTAAGTTATTTATTCCAGTATTTTAAAACGTATATTCTATGTCACTAGAGTCCCAAGTAAAAAGAAATCAAAACGCATTTTTGATGACATGCTTATGGCTGTGACCTCTCTGCACAAATGCATTCAAAGTCATGACTTTTTTCATTCAGCTACAATCTTGAGGACACCATATGCCAACTACTACCCATAGAACACAGATCTCTGAGAGGTAAAAATGGTATTTATATCAAATATTTACAAAAAAGAAACTGAAGCATCAAGGTTGAATAACCCAGTGAAGAGATATCAGAGCAGTGAAGACTAAGGAAGGATTACAGTTTCCAAACAATGTCACTGGACTAGGCTACTTCAGAGAATGAAAGAGCAACAAACATATGAGATCCTTACACTTACTACACCCAAGTGAGAGGAAATGGTTTTTATTGATCACTGCATTCAATCCTTGAGTTGTAACATTTTAAAACCATCTACAGCTGTGGTCCAACACCCTCTCTACAACTGAGGATTCATACTATTCTCTTGCTAAGAGTGACATCAAAAGAAAATCAGCAGTCCCTTCCTATGCTTGCCCATTTGTCTCCAACCCATGGCATCCTTTAGCATCCTCACAAGTCACAAAGCCCCAAAATATCCTCCAACTTGACTGAAAAAGAAGTGAGCTCACATTAGGTGAGATTATCACTGGAGCATCCATTAAAAAGGCCCTTAAATGAAAGTGCTAATGGTATGTCTCCAAAAGTGATTAATCAGTCTCATAGGATAATGTGAAATAAAAGCTGCCTTACACACTTAAGGCAGGTTTTGGTGGACTCCTTAAACATGCAATTACCTTGAGCATGTATTTGCAGTAATAGAATATATAAAAAGTGTAAAGGAATACATATCAAGAAATCACCATAAAGGAAAATATCTATAAAACTATCTACAGAACTGGAAAAGTAGAGTAAAAATGTGTTTATTGATGTTAAACAGTAAAAAAATGAAAAAAGTAAAATGGTTTTATGGTGCATTAGAGCATATGAATAAGCAGTGGTGTGTCCTGTGAAGCCATGAATGATCAAATTTACTAAACTTCTACAAGTTTAACAAGTGAGAGTAAAACAAAGAATGACAACAAAGAGCCCTTACAGGAATAAAGACATGATATAACAAGTATTAAAAAGCTATGGGGAATTTACAGAAAAAAATAGCAGTCTGACAATGTTTCTTTCATTCTTTTTAATGTCAATCTATTATTCTAGTTTTTTTAAAGCACTAGTTTCCATGAAGATATCTTTGTGATTTTTTCTCTAGATGTATTTTTTTCAAAACCAGTGGACAGCTTGGAATATAAGAAATTTCACTAACATACAATGATCTAGACTGAACCAACACAGAATCACAGAGCACTGAGGCTGGTCAGCACCTCTGCAGATCATCTGGTCCAACGCCCTGCTCACAAAAGGATCACATACAGCAGGTCAATGTGTCCAATCTATGAAGTCAAAGACTCTACAACATCTCTGGCAAAGTTTTACAGTATTGGATCACTCCCTTAGTGAAAAACCTTTTTCTTATGCTTAAATGAAATCTCCTGTATTAACATGCCAGTCAAGTGCATACATTTTTTTATATTTAATTTTTTTCTTCTTTATATTTCAGTTTTTCTCTCTTTAGCACATTTATAGAAATAATGAATGCAATACCTGAATGTTTATATTTTAGAAGAGCTCCTTGATTAAATTGTTTGGATAGCTTGAAGAGCTGAGCAATACCTATCTCTTTGGATAGAAATTAAGGACTTTTCCAGTACTAATGAAACTGCTTTTCCACAGGTATTTTCTATCCTTAGAAAAAAACCTGGGGAATCCTGGTAGACACCAAGTTGAACATGAGCCATCAATGCTCTCTTGCTGAAAAGAAGGTGAATGGTGTCTCAGTCTGCATGAAGTGTTACCAGCAGGTTTGGGGAGGTGATCCTTCCCCTCTACACAACACTGGTGATGCCACACATGGAGCCTGGCTGGGCTCCCCAGTACAAGAGACCGACTGGGGAGAGACCAAGGAAGGGTCACAAAGATGATCTGGGGATCATCTCTACTGGGACTGGAGCATCTCCCCTTTGAGGAAAGGTCAAGGGAGCTGAGACTGTTCAGCCTGGAGGAAAGAAGGTTCAGGGGGATCTTGGCAATGTGTGGAAGTACCTGGTGGTGGGAGTAAGAAGACAGAGACAGGTTTCTGCTGCTGGTGCCCAGGACCAGAAGCAACAGGCAGAAACAGAAACACAGGAGGCTCCTTCTGAACATCAGGAAATGTTTTTACTATGAGGGTGACAGAGCACTGGCACAGGCTGCCAAGGGAGGCTGTGGAGTCTCCACTGCTGGAGATACTCAAAAGCCATATGGATGCAGTCCTAGGCAATGTGCTCTACATGGCTCTTCTTGAGTAGGGGGTTGGACCAGACAACCCTTCTAACTTCACCCATTCTGTGATTTCCCATATCCCAACCACCCAATTTTTAACTTTGTCTTCTAAGAGGTTGGGAATTTACCCATTACATTAATCTACTGCAGCATTATTTCCTCCCTCCTTGAGACCTGAGTAGGTGAGATGCTGCTCCAGCTGAGAATGAAGCACCCCTAAACAGCAGAAAAGCAAAGGAAGGGAGAAGAATCCATTTTCTTTGCAGCACAAGCTGATAGATACTCCTGACACCACTTGAGCACCTGATCTTCTCCTTCTTCCTTTCCTGGTGGGAGGGAATACCTGTGTGTACTACCAGTACTATTACTGTTCAACCACTACTCTGAGCCACAATGAGGTTTAGGCTCGTAACTCCCACTGAAATGAGTGCTCAGGTGTTTTACCTGCCTCTGCAAGCAGCAGCACTTGACCACACCTGCTAAACTAAACCAGTGCCTTTCTTTTTTACATCCAAAGGAAATCATCAACCACACCAAAAATACTTCAAATACAGTAGTAATATTGCTGCAAATTTACAGCCCTCAGAATGCCAAGCAACAGATAAAGGTTAAGCCAGAAGTGCCTGCCAGTGTTTAGATGCCTAAAAATAAACAGGCATGGCCTTCCACATACCAATCTCATGACATACCATTTTCTCTGCACTTCAGTGTGAACATGTCACAAAGAAGAAACTGGACATTCTAGAGGGAGATCACAGCTCCATTTTGTTCTGCATATGACACCAGTTGAAAGAATCTGTATCTTGCTTTTTGTTTCATTTTGTTGCATGCAAGAGGTATGACTACTGGAGTAGCTTGACTTGGTCTGTGCTGTTGCTCATACAAAGGATAACCATCAAAACCACAAAAGTAAAATAAAAACACATCTGACACACTTTACAGAGTTTTACACCAGTCTTTGTTTTTAGTGGCTGTGCATGGTAAGATCTGGTACACATTATGGTGATGACAATCCAAGGTATAGGATCTCAATCAAAGAAGAATCTGCTCATTTTGCATTTAAGTTAAACATCCAAATCTGCAGATGCATTGTAAACACAGTATTTGTGCACAGAGCACTATCAACCAAAAAAAAAGTATGTTGAAAGTATTCTAATGTCTGAAATAAAAATTTTAAGTACGAAAATCGTGTACTATTAACTGTTCTGCAATCTCACTCTTGCTCCTCTGCTCTCATTGCAGGTATTTCAAGACACACTTTGGTGATCAGCAAAATGACAATATGGTTGCCACTCAAATGTAACAGCAGTCCTTTCCCACCCACTGTACAATGGGATTAGCATGTTGCAATACACTGTGATTATGCTGAGGCAGACTGATGTGTTTTGTGTTTAAAACTCCGTTTAATTTCTAGTTACATTTAACTGAAGTAAATCAAAAGACTTCTTCCCCTGGACTATTTACATATTCAAGCTAATTGTAGATTTGTGCCCCTACCCACACCACCTGTAACCTTTCCCCATGCATCCACTGTGGTTACCTAATTAGTTTTGCTGCTCTTTTCTAAAATGGCTCTACACTTTTAGGTAGTTAAGCACACAAAAATTAACAGAATTGTCCAGCAGTAGGCACACTAAACTAATTTGCCTCCTAAAAGGCAATGTTTTTTTTACCTTGGTCTCTCATTGTCACTCATGTTTCTCCCTCTTTATTTCCTTCCTAGTTCTATTCCCTGTCAGATCCTTTGCAACATTAATGCTAACAATTATGCATAATTCAGTACCATTAATAATTTCTATTATGCTAAACCTTGTAGGCTCATTTCTGTTTCAGGACCACATCATGCTGTGTAAAAACAAATCTACTAGCCCAAAGACTGGCATTCAATTGAGACAACATGCAACAAACAAGAAGGAAAAAATCTTAGCTCACAGAGATACACAAGAAGAAAATACAAATATGGATTTGAAAAAAACTAAGTATATGCATAGCAAGAGAGCTCTGAATCAGCACTGGGATTTTTTTTTTTTTAATAATGTAACACATATAAGTGAATTGAAAAGATCAGTGTTTTCACTGCCTCCCATGCTATCAAGAGAGAGGCTGTAAAGGCACAGCAGCTTTATGGGGCAGTAGTACCCAGAGCAGTCAGTGTATATTCCACAGAACTGGAATGCAGGGCTGGTTGAGAGATGCTCAAACCTGTTACTACCATACATGGAGCACAGCTCTGCTGCCACTGTAAAACATCGCAAAAACAGTCAATTAGCAACAAGGTCTTGCTGCTATGCTGACCCAAAAGACAACTATGGAAGTCAGTCAAAGAAAGTTACTGACATAATATTTTTTTCCCCAAGAAAAATTACCCAACAGAGTAATTGGAAGAAAAAAAGCTACTCCTGGCCTTGCTTCCGGATGACTCATGTCATGACAGAACAAAATATTTATTTCAAGATTAGAGACATGTTCTGAAGGTCAGTAAATATACCAGTGAAGATTTTTTTTAAATTAATTATTCTAGATCAAATATAGGGAATTCAGATAGAGATTCTTGCCAGTGGCTTTAAAAATTGCTTTCAGAAACTTGATCTGAAAGGTCTCTCACATCTCACTAAAAATGCAAGTTGGGCCACTTGAATTCAGGTGCCAAATGTGCAGATGACAAAAATCAGTTATTCAAAGAGAAGCCAAGACAGCATGACAGAAGTGGCAAACACTTTATTACACCAATGCATACTAGTAGCCAGGCCATTTATACAAGCTGTCATTCATGACTTTATCATCCCCTTTAAGGCAGGGGAGTTGCTGTCCCCAACTCAGTTTCAGGCTTTACTGCATGTAGCAAGCAGGACTGCTCAATATCCTGACACAGGTTTTGAGCTATGAGACACACTTATTTGAGACACATTAGCCCTGCAGGTCTTTGTTTCTGCACTGCCAACAGCAAGTCCTTTCTGCCACTATTGTAGCTACTAAGGCATCAGCTTTTCCCCTGCTAGGAAAGGATGTTGATGCAGGCTTTTATTAAGAAGCCTGTACATGTGAGGGGCTGTAATGTCTGCATTCTCTTTACACAGAGTTATAGACTGGTCAGCACTACTCTTATCAAAGAGAAGAGCTGTTGTTGAATTTGCTTATTGAGTCCCCAACACACATTTTCACCACTTCAATAATTAAGCCAAAGGCAGGGCTCAGAGCAACTGGGAGGAGGGGGGGGTACAGTGGAAGAAAGAAGGATGGCTATGCAACAGATGAGCAAACAGAAAGAAGAGAATGTATTTGCTAGGTCTCTACATAACAGCTTAATTAAAAACAATTTCATAATGTATTAATTTTACTTATGAAAATTGCATCTTATGATGGAAAAATATCATACAGAAAACTTTAGAAGGCATTTATTCACACTGGAAACCATATTTAAGCAAAATTCAGGAAAAATTGCTTCAGGGAAAAAGAAACATTGATCAAACTTTTATAGCTGCAGCTTGCATTAATGAGAACATGATCCCTTATAATAAAGCCAGAGATGATAAACAGCTGCAGTGCCAATATAGCTCTTGTTAATTCAGATACAGAACAAGTGCAGCCATAACGGGTGTATGGAATCTTTGTACTTCAACAATGGTGAGCTGCTCCTCCTAGCACAGGGACATGTTATCCACAGACACAGCATTGTGCTTTGTTCCAACAGCTATGCACCATGAGGAACCAAGGGATGGAGAAATGGACATTGTGAACACAGGAACAGTATAACCCTGACTACTACTAGTGAGGCCCAAACAATGGTACTACCTTCAGAAGAGACTGCAGTGCTCACAGCATTGTATGCTGTTCTGATGTGCCTATTGAAGAAGGCCTGGAAAAATGCCATTCAAACCAGTGGAATGTGAAGTGAGACAGGAGACTATAAAACAGCACCTCAATATACAAACATACTTGAAATTTAATGTAAATATCTACAGTACCATATCAGTTGGACCACTAAGGTCTACATGTGCCTCTAGCAATGACTAATACTTCTGGCTTATATAGAGAGGCCAATCCCACAAAGCTACTGGATAATGTCTCATGGAAATAAGCATCTGCATCACCAAAATTCAACTTACACTCTCAGACAGAGCAGACACTGAGTCCTAACATCTCAACTGTATTATCAATGGAATGCAGTGAAATTTTTATTCCCATTTTGCTTTTAAGAAGAGGGACAGAAAATTTATTCTACATACATTTTACAAATATAGACATTTCTAAAATAAACATTCTGCTCAAGGATGTATCAGAATAAGATTTATATACTTCTGTAATACTAACTGTAATTCTTCCCCACACTTCCAGCTTGCCATTATCCTACCAAATCTATGGCTGGCAGGTAAATTTCCCAAGAAAACAACTCTTCTGTTAGTCTTCCACCTCAGTAAAATCACACACTTGCTCATTTCCTGTCTGTCAGTCTGCTATGGGCTCAAAGGCTACCAGATTCTCTGCCCTGGAGCCAAGAATCTGAAAGTCCAAATTCTAGCAACAGCCTCAAAGCTCAAAGCTTCCTGCATCAGGTGAAGAGACAGGGAAGATGGCTGAGGTCTCCAAGCTCCTGGTCAAGGCCTGGCAATCCTGGGACAGAAGATGGGGCAGGGACCCCATCTTCAGTGGGAACTTCCCCCAAGATACTCAAATGCTCTTTTTGAGAAAAGCTACAATTAAAAAAGGTGGAATTTCCTTTCAGAGGGAAACGTAATGATATAAAAATGTAGTTTTCAGATTGAATCTCAGCATAAGGGTTTTCTTAACACTGGCATTTCCCACAGAAAGAAAATGTCACGTCTTGAGCAGCTTTAACTGTAACTCATATCCTGCCAGAAGCAACTGTTTCCCAACAAGTAACTGATTACAGGAAGATTCATCAGGTTTGTACCTGGATCTTGTTGCCATTAAAACAATACAGTAAATTAAAAAAGAAATTATTTACTGTGACATAAGCATCAAGAGTTTCATGGCTTGAACTGCTACTTCATGGTCCTTGTCCAGAGGCATGGACACAATTCGATCCTAATGGATGTAAAATGACAATAAAAAGATGTAACATGGTTTGTTCTCAATAAACATGTATTTTTGCTACAGCTAGATCATCTACACTAGTACAGCAGAGATTTATTTTTATTTCAGCAGCTATTTCCTAAGAGACATAAGGCAACTTGATTACTATCAAGTAGTTCCCCAGCCCCTGAAAATTAACAGCATGTTAATTTTTTAACTGAATTAATCATGCAGTAATATGATATGTTTTTACACATGTAATGTATGCATTCACAAGAAATTAACTACACACTACAAATTAAAAGTGACTGACAACTTGTTTCTAAGATGTTACTACTGGCACTTCAGTATGTTAAATGAAGGTAAGCCTCAAATTACAAGCATTATCTAATCAGCTTCTCCCACTAACAGTAAAGTGCCTGCACCTACACATTACAGAAGTCAGTGCCTTGCTGAAAAGACAGAGTTTAAGTCATAAAGATACCTCATGGCATAGCAGCAATATTGCTGACCTCCAGAATTCACAATATTGTAACTTAGTACACATGCAAGCAGCTCAGAAAACTGGAGAATTTCCCATCCCATGAAAGCAGGAACTTGCACACCTCAGTGTGACCTATATCTTTAAGATATATTAGACCTTTAAACTTGCTTGATTTGGGAATAAGTGTCCCTGTTTAACATATGGTTTCTAAATCTCTACCTTCATTTTCCTTTGCACCTTCCTTTTTCTCACAATCCAGTTAGAAGGTGTCTAAACCCACAAATCCTGAGCCTGAACACTCAAGGGTAACAGAGGGAGTATTTGAAACTCCCGTTTGCAGGAAATGGATTGATGGTTAGATGATTACACTCACCATCACTGAGAAAGCATGATTTAAACTTTTAAACTGGTATTTTGTGTGTAGCTGTTTGGATTTCTTTTGTTTAGAGGGGAAGGAGTTGGTTTTGGGTGGGGGTTTTTTGACTGGGGATGGAGTTTGCAATAATCCATTTATACTGCATCCTCCACACAGGGAGATCACAGTATAAACAGCCTGGAGCTATTTCATCACTCTGTTGAATACCAATCCTGCATTTGGTTACAGAGCTTACAACACATAGAAAGATAAGGGACTACCACATAATCATTTGAAACAGCGGTCAATCTTAGATAGCTGAGTTTGATTCTGAATAATTTATTACTAAGATACCAATATTAATCTATTTCATGTTCTTTGAGGATATGTGATAGGCATTGTTCACTATTAGCAACTGCTTTGACACACAGGTAAGCCCTGCACCTTTTGCAAAAAGACCACAGGTTGCTACCACATGCAGGGCATTGATTTGTCCTGACATTGAATCATGTCCTGACTCACAGGGACTGAGATATCACTCACATCATCCTGAGCTTTCTTATTCAAATACTGAGAAGGTGCAACCCTGCTAGGGTAAGAGCAGCTGACAAAATCCTTAGCAAGGCCAGGATTAAGAAAAGTAAAGGGCTTACTCCTTAAATGAGTCAGGATATTGGAGTATGATAAAGGCAGAGTACAGGGTCAAAGAAGCCACAAAACAAGCTCAAAACTATAGTGTATCACCTGATTTGTTCAGAAAGGAGATAAGGGATCCTTCTTCAAGATTCATACTGACATGGTAGATCAAGAGAGAGATATTCCCACATCAATGTGATACATGGACAGCCAGTCCACTATCTACAACGTTTACCCACTGTCAGGGGCAGCAAAAAGAGGATCTTTAGCATATGAAATCCTTTGTCATCTGCCAAAGATCCTGTAAAAAACACCTAGGCCAATCTGGATAAATGGTGGAGATAACTGACCACAGTGCATGCTAACAGCATTTTGTGTGAACTAAAGTGAAATGGAAGAGTTCACAGAAACAAAGGAAAATATCCCTGCAAAACTCCTTCATCTATTCAGTCAACAAGGCTGTTTCTGCAGGAGTCTAAGTTCCTCTCAGTTAAGAGAGTGGGGAGATCAGCTCTGATCAAAACATCAGGCCCTGTGTATACACCCAACCTAGACTTTAAAAACCAGCAAACAGTAATTTATTTACCTTGAATCTGTTAGTAAAGAGATCCATCCTGGAAACCAGTTCTTTTCTGCTATAAATTCCCTGCAGTCCCAGAAGACACTTCAACCGCACTTCAGCTTGCTGTAAGACAAAGAGAAATTGGCTAACAGTAAAATATATGTATCTTTGTTAGTCACTATCAGCATTTGTATCATGTAAATAAGAGTTCTTTGTGGGTGCCTACAGCAGACTATCCAAATGCTGCCTCATCTTCTTTATTAGTGACATCAGTACCAGTTTGTTTGTGTGTACACACGCTCATCTCTCTCTCACACACACAGAAGAAGCCTGCAGTGAGCCAGACTCAAAGGTAACATCAAAGTTTGTGTTAGGCTCCCTAAGAGTAAAAGAAGCTCTCACAGACCACAGTTAATAGAAGCAACAGAATGCAAAAGATACAGGGATTTTGCTATTCATCTGTTAAAGATACAAAGACAGGAGTAAGGGTGACCTACTTAGTACAACCAGCATTCTCCCATACATCAGGACTTTGCTTGCTTCTTGTCAACAGTTGACTGGGACAATTGTTAAACACAGACAAGGAGTCCAAGAGTTACAGATTTCTCTAGATTCCCAGAGGAAGAGGTACAACTTAGAAATGCACTGGCTTATCATTGGGGATTCTTAGAGTTAAGTATCATGCCTTCTCCCTATTTCTGCTTTACACTAGAACATGGTATTTCAAGTATTGTAGGAAAAGGGTTGCTTTGAATTCAGCCTAGTTAGTTAATTTAGGCAAAATATATTTATCCATACAAGGTGTTACTTCATACTGTTAGTACTGCTGCTTCATAGATGCCTCAAAAAGAAATCTTTTCCTAAGCCAGCTTTTCAATTGTTTCATGCATATTGTTACATCATTCAAAGGACAAAGCTTTAAATGGAATTAGGAAAGTGATATTGATGATCCAACATGGAAAAATCACATTTTCTGCAAATTTATAATGCTAAGCATATCAGCAGAGACAGTAAGATGACCTGCAGGCTTTGAATCCGTCTCTTCATATTTCTTTCTTAACTCCTCTTGCTAACAATAGCAGTAAGAATAAACATGGAAATCCAAGAAAGGAGACCACCTACACAAAAGCTATCCATTGCTACAAGTTCCTGTTCACCTGCTGAGATGGAAAGCCAAGGATCATACCCAGTGGCAGGCTTTGACTAACAGTTTTGCTTTAGACAGCTTTTTGCTAGAAATATAAAATGAAAGATCAACAGGGAACAATGTACGTTGCTCTCTAATCTGCCCATGACACACCAGCAGTATTTACTCTATACTGTACTTTAATTTTAAAGTGTCTTGTTGGAGTCCAGGGCACAGAGAATGTTTCTCTGCCTGTTTTGGGAAGCCCTGATCCTCAGCAGAACACTGCTTTTAACCTTCGTCCCTGGAGAAGGCTCAGGGATGAGTTAGAATCCACAGGTGTTTGAACTAGATAGCAGTATGTAGTAATGTAGCTTATCACAGGGTGAGAAATTTAGGGGTTTAGGATTTTAATGCAGGAGTATACAGGAGGCAAGATGGAGAATTTTGGGCATTGTCTCATCTCCTCCTTGTTCTTCTTCTACTCCATTTTCTGTAGTATTGATGGCACAAAGTTACTGGTTAGAGAAAGCCGTAGCATAGGTGTTACGTGAATAGATTAATAAGAGTTATTGGTAGAAAAGTAGAAACAAAGTATGTTTTAGAAGATAATTGGACTAAATAGCCTTAAAAGATTAGAATCTGTGTGCCTACACTCCATTTTGTGCCTTGCTTTCTGGTGTGCTAAGTCTGGTGCACAACAGTTCTGATAAGAGAAAAATAAACAATATATTGAAGACAGAGAAACCAAGAGTCTCATCCGTTTTTCATCCCTGGCACAGAACTCGCAAGGGGAACCCCCTCACAGGGCCCACGAGGAGGGTTCCACACTGTTGTTGGTTCCACCAGAAACCCAACATCTCTGAGGAAAAGACTGTTGTCCACATCTGCTGCTTCCTACCACCACAAGGGCTGCCCAGCACAGAACTCACTCACAGACAGTCCCAAGGTGGCACTCATCACTGCACACTGGCACAGACTCAGCTCAGCCAATGTACTGCAAAACTGGCTCCAGCTGCCCTTGCTTCTTTGTCACAACACTCTGCTTGTGAACAGAGACTGAATTTGTGTGTGGAGAAAGGGACAACAGTGTGCACTGGTTTGCTGAATGGTCATATAGGTCTTGGCACGTGCCTGGTAATGTCATTTGTCAGTCAGGTGGAGTCAAGCGTAGGCCTGCAGACATAGAGTGTAACACATTATGTACCATCTCCCTTCTGAGGTATCCTGCTCCCACCCAAAAGCTCTCAGCCCCACCCCCACACATGTATGTTTCTTTAAGTGCTGTGAAAATTAGCTCTAGTAAATAGAAACAAATAACAACCTCTATGACTAATTCTGTTATTTCCCTATGTTTTCATCTGCATTTTCTCCTTCTCAACCACCTCCCGTTTTCTAAATTCAACATGCTCCACAGTTTTGGAAGGATGTGAAGTATTGTTGAATGATCAAAAATATCTCACTACCTTCAGGTTCTTTCAACAGCAGCATCAGTGAACACAAACACCCAGCCACTTACTCCCCTCATCAGAACTACCATTCTAATCTCGACAAAAAGCCTGCCTTTTGGTCCTTCAAAGCTATGACAGAGTGAAGGGAAATTATGTAAGCACATTTTCAGGATACTCTGAACACATACACTGTCCCTCAGCTGTATAACAGCACATTTTGATCCTGACCTGATGACAGAAAACATCAGTGAAGTGGTGGGCAGCTCTAGTGACCTCAGAGAGCTCTGCACAGGCTCCAGCACTGCTTGAACACACTCAGCTATGAGATTTCAGCCCCACCACTATCACAGAGATGGGGCCATTCAATAAACCTTACAAATACAGGCTGGGACCTGGATGGTTTGATAGGACTGCTGGGTCAACACTTCCCAGATTATTAAATGGGAAGGTCTACTTCTGAGTTACTCCTGGATAGCAAAGACAATCCAACTGTCTTTCGAGGAAAAACAATTTTAAAAACTGCTCTCCCTTCCCAGCCCCCCCCAAAAAAATCCATGACAGTATATAACAACACTGCAGCCCCTGTTGGTGCTCTTGTTTTGAAATCAGGCAATTTGACAGTGGCTGCAAATCACAAAGCACAGCCAGCACTGCAGCCACCAGTAGTGGCACACTACCAGGTCTCAGCCAAATGCAGAATACGGAAGACATCTCGCTTTATCTCACTCTGCCTGCATTGCTTCCAGATAAAAAAAGCCTTAGAAAAAAACAACTATTTCCAGTTTCCAGTAAATGGCACTGGGTGAGCTGTGTGCATTGATTAGGGACACCAGCTGTTAATCTTCACTGCAGAGTACTGCAAATGAAGACACATCATCTTAAAAAAAAAAAAAAAGCCTTTTTCTTTTGAGAATTCTCCAAACAGAACATGTACTAATAAGATATTGTGATCAGATAAAATTTATGCAGGAACAAACGACAGCTCTTGATAGATTTGTCCTCCTAAAAACCCGACAGCCACCTGCAGAGGGACGGCGCGAGGCCGGGAAGGGGAGCCTGGCGCGCCCCCTGCTGGCCCCCTGGCAGAGTACAACGTGGGTCACCCGGCACAAACATCGCCCGCAGCTCGCACAAATCCCGGGATTTGTGTTCCGGGATGTACACAGGAGCTACAGACACCTTCAAAGGCGGCCTGCAGAAGTACAGCATGTCCATTTCGCTAATTAGCCGCTCCCCATAAATATTCCTATCCCCCTGGAGTCTCTTATGCGTTTTGGAAGCAAGAGAAGAAGCGTTTTTTCACAGAAGCACAGAACGGGTCAGGTTGGAAGGGACCACAGTGCACCATCCGGTCCAACCTCCCTGCTCCAGCAGGGTCATCCTAGCACAGGATTGTGTCCAGACAGTTCTGAACATCTTCATTGAGGGAGACTCCACAACCTCTCTAGGCAATCTCCTCTAGGGAACAGTCACTCACTCAGTAAAGAAGTTCTTCCTCATGTTCCAGTGCAACTTTTCTGGGTATTCAGTTTTTGCCCATTGCCTCTTGTTATACTGCTTGGTGATTTGGACTTACTAACTTCTTTTGGGTTTTTTGTTTGTTTTGGTGGTATTTGGAGGAATTTAAAGTGCCTCTACTCAAAAGAAAAAACAAATTAACTATAAGGAAAAGGTGAAAACCCTTCGGAAAATGGCTGGACTTCGTGTAAATATTTTCTGTATCTGTCTTAACTCCAGATGAGAAATGCAATATTGAGGACTATTCTACTACAGGCACTATTTATTTGTTCATTTTTTATAAATCCGAACAAAATTTTAAACATCAATCAAGCCTAAAAGCAGAATTTCCGTCAACATTTAACCCTCTCAAAGTACAGAAGCCATCTTACAGTTCAGAAATAACTCTCAATTCAGTGACATACATGTATAACTGCAGTGATATATGTATAATTACAGTGATTCACACACAACTGGAAAAAAATGTTCTGTTATTTAGTGTTAAAATGGCTTTTAAAATAAAACCTGAAATGGGGAAGAAAGTAAATTCTTTTTGTACCACCACAGTCTTAAACATCTACTCTCAAGAAATTAAATGCTAGGATTCTTTACAAAAATTTTTAAACAAAAAAACCTAATGTACTGCACCAAGTAAAAAAAATGTTTAAACTTTACCTTATCATACAGCATCCACCCAACATATTTTAAGTAGCTATCATTCAAAAAAGCATCTGGGTATGTTTTAATCCAGCTGCCAATTTCTTCAATGCAAGTTGCTCTGATCTCAGGGATAACATCGCTGTGAAATTATAAAACCATAATATTAATACATTAAAAATTAACTTAAAAACCAATTATATTATTTGCGATATCTTTATGTTCTGGAATTTCAAAAACATGTATAATTCAAAATATTCCAAGTATCTTCATAATATTATAAGTTACTCTTCAACCAATACTTAGACTACTCTTAGCCACAAACTATTTTGCAATTCTGGATATCTTCTCATTCACAAATGCACGGCTCTACAGCCAGCAGGAAGAACTGAAAGAACACACTCAGGAGGTCCTTTTGGAAGCCCAGATTTTTAAAAATAATTTAACTGCTACACTTTCCTTGACACCACCAGTGCCTCCAGGATGTTTAACTTGATTCTCGTATCTGTACAATCTGACAAGAGTTCCTGGGGAATGCAGATACACATCACAGCTTTATTTTTACTCTTACCGGTAACGGTTTAGAAAGGTCCCTTTGAAAATAGCATTCATCATGTTCTGTATCTCTAGAAGCTTATGCTCATACTGAAATAGAAAGAGAACTGAATGTTAATATTGGTCCCACAATTCACTACGTATGAAAAATTTGCATCAGGGCCCTTGGAATACTACTATGATGCAAACTATTGGTGTTTACACATGGTACAAACACAAAATGAGTGGTGTGTATCTGCACTAGCAACTGGCCTTTTTATGGCTACATCCTGAGGAAAGATCTATTGGATACCAACTGCTAGCCTTGGGAAACAAGCTACTTGTTTGATACAGTGGAAATCACAAAGAAAGATACAGCACAGCTATTCAGCGATCCTCACATACAGATCCAAATTCTCTTTTCATGTACTTGAACAGAGATGGAAAAAGTGCAAAGGAATTTTCAAAATACACAATAAGCATATTTAAAAACTGAATCCTGAAAATGTAGGTAGGAATTTCTGAAAATCCAAGTCACCTAATAAAAATATTCTCTCAACAGCATCAGGAAGGGTGAAGAGTTTGGGTTTCCCCTCCAACAAACCCATTTCCTCTGTCTTTCCCATAAGATCAGACTTACAATGGTACTAAAATATCCTGTCTCACCCAAACACTCCTCCCCACAAAAAGGGTATTGTCTCTGTAACAGAGAAGCCCACAGACATCTAAAGCTCAGAATAGAGATAAGTGATTCTAAGGTCAGGAGACAAGGAACTATACCTGATGTTCATTCATCAAGTCACCTTCTCCCTCAAGCCACAGTTATTTTTTACAGTTATAGCTCTGCCTTTGGGAGTTGAAAAGGAGTTGTCTTTGAGCAGGGAAGAAAACAACAGAAACTGAAAAGCAAAAATGATACAGGCCATCCCTGAAGTACAATCAATTTTTATAATGCATTACTTACACAGACATGACACTTAGCCTGTGTCCTTTTTGATTAATTGCTACAATTTTGGCTTGTAATTTGTAGAAACATATACAAAAGTGCACTCCCACAGCACCAGAGCTACTGAGTCAATTAAATTTGTGTGTAAATCTGTATTTTTGTGAAGATCAAGGGCTAATGACACCAATTTAGAAAATGACCAGTAGGACAGACATCACAGGTTAACACTACATAGGGCAGTTTTTACTTTAATCATGTTTGTACCACTGAATCCAGCCAGTCACACCTGCTCTGCACCATGCATTAGATAAACATAAAAACCTCAAAGAACTGCAGGGACCCAAAAGCAAGCAGCCAGAAATCCTTTTACACTTTCACAAATCTCCCATACAAGACACTTCTCTAACCTCTTTCCTTTTTCTCTCTAGCTGGTCAAGCCTGTAACTGGTCCTCTTGCCACTTATCCTCTTCTTCTCCACCTCATACAGTCTTTGAGCATTGTGCTTGTTGACATCAAGGTTCAGATGGACGCTTACAACTGCTGTCAGAAGTTTCATTGCTAAAAAGGAAACAAACCCAGAACAATTAGCTTAGCTCAGTGATCTGCAGCATAAATATATCCACCACTTTACCACGAAAAGGATATGGTTAGCCAAATCCAGATTATATCAAAAACACGAACACTACTAAATTATAGTAATTTGTTTTAAAATACAGTGCTTATTTTAAAGGCAGACAATGATCAAAAAGGGAAAATTAACTTCTGTTTCTGGTGATTTAAAACTTTTGGTCAGAGAAGTAATTTACTGGGCAACTCTCTTGTAAGTTTATGTAAGTCTGACTTTTCTGCAAAAGAATCTAGAATTGTGGAACGGCTGATTGTCAGTAACCAAAAAAAAATTGAAAGAACAGTGAAGCTGGCTCCGAAATGGCTGGGAATCTTAATATACTACTGGAATGGACAGAAATTCACATTCCTCTAAGGATTGCTGGATGGTTTGAACAGATTTCAAGTCAGTTTTTTGAACCCTCAAAGCAAACAGCATACTTTAGAATAAATTATACTTGAAGTGCTCTTTGCATGGCAAAGAAGGCATTTAGTGGCTTTAGGGGAAAAAAGTAGTAGCTTTAGTATGATCACACTGCATGAAACAAAAATGGGCAACAAGCAACATTCTTTTCAGCACAGAGACCACAAGAATAGCAGTTCTCCAAAGGAAGCTTCTTAAGGTGAAGCATCTACTGCAACCTCATCACATTAGTTAGTGGAGGGAGAAAAACAACAAAACAGAAAACTGTGAAAAATCAGTTACTGCAAAATACAACACTCAGAACGGAAAAATTCTGATGTCAGTCATGTCAGGCATTAAAGAAGATTTCTTTATAAAGAAAAAATTGTGTTAGATCTATCTTATCTAAAGCATTCTAATTCAATTCAGATACACGTGGGAACAACAAGCAGTTTATATTATAGACGTTCATATAACATACACTAGGAGGAAGGTACTCTCAGTGCATAAGAGAACTGCTCCAGTAAACAGTTTTTCAGTTTAGAGTAGTTTTGTTAGTACACAAGTCAATAAAACTCAGCATCTTTACAGCAACTCTGCAAGGAATTTTACCTGCCAAAGTGCTTGTGTGCCTGAATGCTCTGACCATGGAATCTGCTAAACCTGTAAGCAGTGAGATGATGGTGTCCATCAAGTAGTTATCATACAGGATGCTGCACTGGCACTGCTGGACAAGCACTGCAATGAATTCACAGAAATTGGCCTTGAACTTCTTCCAATAGGGTCCTGTTCTGATCAGTGGGTAGTCTTCATTGTCCTGCACAAGAAAGACAAGTTGGGAGAAAACACACTAATTAGTTCTGCTTGTGCATTCACATCTCTCCCACTGAACAGCAGAGCGAGTCTTGACGACAGTTTCACTTCATCCCCTGTAACTTTTTTCATAGTTAGTGTTCCAAAGTAGGGACAAGCAACTAGGACACCATCAAGCAGAGATACAAAATAGCTTTATTTGAGCTACACTGTCATAAAAGCTCACATTTGAAAGCAATGTATGCAAGGTAGCTGTGAACAGACAGGAGGGAGAAAGTGTGTGAAGGCAGAGCAGAGTAAGTAACTTTCACTGGCATAAACCATGAGCACTCCTGGCTTATTCTACTTTCTCACAGGTAGCAGTGCTTCCCCACTTCCCTATCCTTCCTTTTCCTGCAAAACTATGGTAAAATCCATGCTGAAAATGAAGTAAGTGAGAAGTGAAGACAAACAACTGTGGTGTGAACAGGATAGGACTGCTTTCCTCAGCAGCACTGCCAGCTTGAGCAGTTTATCAGTCTAAAGCTTAATGCCAAATACTCAGTCATTCATCTATACCACCTGCACCTGGGTCTCCATTTGTAAATGGCAGCCTCAGACAATGTATATTGAACGTTTATTTCATGTACACCTCACAGATCCCAGGAATGGCTCAAAATATGAATTTACATCTTCACAGTTACCATGTGTGAGTGGAGTCAAGGAACTCCAAAACTTCACTCACTCTGGAAAACCTCTTCCTGAAGGCAGGCCACTGCTCAGCTGGTCCTTCACCAGTGGGCAAACACCTTCTCAGCCACATTCTAACACAGCATCACACTCAGCATAACCTCCTGTGTTTATAAAGTACACTTCATGCTCTTCTCTAGTAACTATGTTTCCAAATCATATGGGCTGCTGCTTTCTTTAAAGAGAAATGCAAATACAGAACGATCACAGGGCTGGCTGCAACCCAAAGCACATCAGGAATTTGGAATATGTTCCTGACCAGGCTGTAAGAGTCAGTTCAGAGCCTAACAGTAGCAGCAAGTGCCAAAACAGAAAGGGATGTTTTCAGCAAGTTTCCTGATTTAATGCCCCATGATTATGACGTGGACAGTAGAAAGACCATTTACAACTTCAGGAAATACCTACTTTATCACCATAGCTTACTCCTCAATCTGAAAAGCAGCACAAAATACATGAAGACTTCTCGTTTTTTAAGATCATTTCTACTGCCCATGTTTATCACACTGGAATACTCTTTAATGGTAACATGCATGCTGTAACCATATACACAACATGAAGGGCACACCACCTAAATTTAGGCACCTAACTTGGGATTCCCTTACATTCCTTTCATAACCACTAGAGAAATAACTCTGTTCCAGAAATCAAGTCAGATTAGGCCCTTAACACAGGTTCTTCCAGAGAACTATTCGAATCACTCAACAGAGTGATGTGAGCTCCTGCTCTGACTCAACCTGGAAATGTTTCCTTCTTTCATACAGTCTACAAAAAGAGAGGAAAGTCAAAATGAAGTGCCAACAAGGAGTTCAGATAAATTCCCCACAGAAAAAGCTATACTACAGTTGTGGAAAACTACCACAGCCCTACCATGTCCATTGGCCACGTAACTGTCAGGATCCAAGGATAGGCCATGAATTTCTTATACTGCAACCCAGTTTCCTGTAATGCAGGAGACAAAATTTTGAAAGCTTGTTAATGAAATGGCACAGCTAATTCATAGACAAAAGCACCACAAAATATGCAACATATTTCAAAGGCCATTAGAACTTCAACCAATGTGTGTTACAGGTGGCCCACACAAGCCAAAATAGTACAAAAAACCTAAATCCTTCTCATCTGGGTTTTGGTTTGTTTTTGTTGTTTTTTGGTTTTTTTTAATAACCTATGACAGAAGAAAGACACACTTTTATATAAAATTTGAGTTGTCTTGTTACTAATAGGAGACAATTTGTTTCCAAAATTTATAAGCAAACATATACAAGGTACAACCCTCATTATTAATCCTAAAATATGCCTCCTCAGGAAGTCTAAGTATATAACCCTTTTCAACATTTGGTACTTAGATGTAAAACATGTAAACCCTAAAAAAAAACATTCTGAGCTTTTCAAACTAGAGAGAAATATTTTCAGCACTAGTGTGACTTGATTCAAAGATGTTTTCTCAACTCTGCAATTATTCCAAAACAAAAGGCATTAAATCTAGAGCTCTTTATCAGGTTCAGTGAAGCACAAGTATTTCTATCCCCATCTAGCTGAACAGTTAAGCACCAAAGTTAACTCTTCCCTTCTTAAATGTCTGCCAACAAAATGGGAAAGAAAGAAAAACTACATAAGAACAAAAAACTGCAAGAAGTAAATATCACAAACAGGAACAAAAGCAGAAGAGAAAACAGATTATCTTAAAATAGAAGAAAAACAAAAAACAGTGCAAAGACAAGACTGTCTCATCACTGAGGAATACCATGGCTCACAAAGACAAAATAAATTCCTCAATGACCAGATTAAAGCCATTCTCTGCTTCTAACATCAGTACAAGTTTTCACAGAATTACAGGAAGACTGAAATTGAGAGGGGCTCTTTGAGATCATCCAATCCAACCCCATCTGCTCCAGCAGGGTCAGCCAGAGTAGGCTGCCCAGTGCTGTGTGCAACCAGCACCTCTGCTCTCAACCCCTGGATATGAGGTTAGCATAATTAATGCCATTTTAAGGGGCAAGCAGCCCTTCACTGTGACCAAGCAGGTCATGTATTCATTCCCTTTCCCTCGTTACCAGCCCCTGAAGGTCCTGTGAACCAAGCAGACAAATCAAACAGATTAATTTCCCTGCCTCATAGCCTCACAGTTCCTGGGTGCCAGGCCAATTACTCCCTTCCTTACCAAACCTGTAGGTCCCAGGCATTCAGCCAGGCAGGTGGTGGCAATGGCCCAGTCAAAGAACAGGGAAGCATCACAGCACCCAGAGCACTGTCAATAAAATCAAGGTACTGCAAGGTCTAAGTGGTGAACTTTGACCAGAACTCCTACTGGACAGTGAGACCTGAGCTATATTATAAATTCTATATTATTCTATTATATTGATTCTGCTTGTAGAAATCCCATGCCATTTTAATTATAAATTCTGCTCTATAGTAACATACTGTTAAGAAATATAAGCTTTAATTTTAACTACAATTGGTGCCATCATCATTCCGTCAAGGATCCCTCAAAGTACACATCTTTTCCTTCAGTGTCAGGTGATGCCATGGGCACTTAAATAATATCTTCAGAGACTCCAGAACCTCTCTGGGCAACCTGTTCCACTGTTTGACCATTCTCTCAGTAGAAGTTTTCTTGTGTTCAGGTAAAATTTTGTACTTTTTAGTCTGAGCCCACTGCCCATCTTGGCTTGCCTTTGTGCTCACTGTCTCACTGCACACCATTGAGTGGAGCTGTGCTTCCTCCCTGTCGTTCTGTCACATCAGGGATTTTAACACATGGGAGATTCCTTTGAGCCACTGATCACTTAATTAACTCATACTTCACCACCATGTCCATGAGGACATTACGAGTTCTTTTCTTGCCATACTAAGCTCTATGAACATTTCCCACTAACATTAGTAAGAATTCTAGGAAGAAGCATTGGTACAAGAATGTTGTGCTGCAATCAATTAACTGAACAGCAATGCCATGATTGAATCACTCAAATCATCATGAATGAATCCTCTGATTGCTAGAAACAAACAATAAAAATTAAAAGGCAAGATGATATATTGAGCAGATATCAGGCAATATTTTCCACTCTCATTATTACTTTCACTATTATTGTCACTAGTTTTCAAAAAATGTTTTTGAAATCATAGTAGCCCCATATGGCACTACTTCTCAACTAACTTAAACCACTAACTTACATTTTCAGCTTATTTATGAAAAAGATAAGAGAGAACTTACTTTCTTTACAGAGCATGGAGAACACAGCTTATAAGACAACTGTAGAACCTGCCTTTCTGCCCACCAGGACAGGTGAAAAGGTTACAGAGCTGCAATATTTCCAGGCTGATGGTAACAATAATCACATCTTTGTATCTGCCAGAGTGCCTGCATTATATCATGAGCATTATTCAGGGCTAATTTAGTTGGCAAAGAAGTGCCAGACTACTAATTCATATGGCCAGACACATATAGGTTCACTTCTGTCAAAAAATTAGCCCAAGTGCTACTACACTTCTAAAATGAAGAAAACCATGCTGGCAAATTCATCCTCTGTGGGAATTTCTACAGCATCTGGTCTTTGAGAGACGCTCAATTAAAACAAGGCTGATGGCTGCTGCTTGACAAATCAATTCAGAGGTGACAAATATGAGAAAAAAAAGCACAGGAGCAACTGTGAGAGCACTGCAAAGATTTAATGTTGCCATAGTTAGTCAAGGAGCAGTCAAGCAGTGAAACAGCATTGTAAAGCCATGTGCTTTTCTTAACAATCCATCAGAAATGAGATACTCACTACTGTTTTCACAATTATCTAAAAGTCTGAAGTGCGTTTTTCTTCTTCTATATGACATAATACAGTTATTAAAAATCATAATTGTCAGTAAAGCAGAAAGAACACATGCAAATAAAATATCATCTAAAAATATCTTTGAATTAACGCATCAGTAATCCATATTAGTACTTTTTAAAGGACCTATCAACCAAATACCACAGGAACCATTTACCTGCTGCAGTGCTGGGTTATATTTACCTCTATAAAGTCATTAGCAAAAGAACTCCTAAGAGAAAGATTCAGGAAGGCTGCAGTCAGACAGCTCTAGTAAAACTCTCAAAATTGAAGTCACTTAAAAAAAAAAACATATCCTGCTGCTGCTAAAATGGGTCATTACGACAGCAAATTTCTCTTGCAAAAAAACAGGTTTATTTTACTAAATTAATGAAGTGGTACAGAGCTCCTGATAAGCAACAAGAATTCCATCCAGGTTAGCTATTAAGGTAGAGCCTATTGTTTATATAAAAAAGACACACAAAAATCAAAGCTGTGCCTACCTTATCAAAGGTCTCTGTCATTTTTCGCATGACATCCTTCTTGTACAAACTTTGAAACATCTCTGCTGTTACCATGCCTAAAAAAGTAGTGTTTTAAAAAGAATTACTGACAACTCTACAACACCAATGAAGTCCAAACCACAGTAAGGACTTTATTAAATTTAGAAACACCGAAGAAAGGGGAATTCTGTAATATGTGTGTACACTGGGACAGGCAACGTATATACGAAGAAATACATAAATTAATAGATAGGAAAAAGTACTGATGAAGCAAAACTGAAATTCCCATTAGAGAAGTCTGCTCTGTGCTGTATGGAAAGGCTATTTTCTCTGTTCATTCATTTATTCAAGTATTGACTAAAATTTTGCCCACTGCTAGTCAAAAACCTCAAAATATTTCCCATAAGAGAAGGCATATTAGTCAAAGACCGAGAAAAAAAAAAAAAGACATGCAAAAAGTACATTTCTAGCTGCTTAAATACACTGAGAAGTTTCAAACTAACAGGACAGCCTTCTTAAAACTCTTACTTGCCTTCCTAAAGCATTTCACTAGCAGACTGTCCCCAGAAGTCAGTGGCTCTCAATGCCTCCCAGTGCCTCCATGTTTGTTATGAAACACAGAGCTTCACAACTCTCTAGTAAAAGAAACTGCAATAAGGCAAGAAATTGCTTTTCCAGCCACCAAAGCAGGGAGTTGAATTTGCTAGCTGCTTGTTTCCAACCAAGAATACTAGCAAAACAAAAGATACCAGGAAATATAAAACAAATGACAACTGAAACACTGGATTTTAATTAGAGCACTCATCAAAAGCACTGTCCCTGTGTGAGGATTCTGCAAAGCAATGTGACATGCCACTTCAGAAACCTGACCTTCCAATCCTTGTTCAAATACAACTCTCAGAGCTGGAATGCTACAAGCACAAAGAATGTAACCAGCAGCATTCTCTTCTATTTCGCCTGCCCATCTGGAGTTCGTCTTAACGAACAGTACAGATCATAAGTACATGATTTACTGCAGAGAAAAATTCCATTTCAAAAAGCACTCTTCAGACTCCTCTCACACACAGACAGTGGAAAGGGCTGTGAAGAAGGTAAATTACCTTGACAGCCTGAGCACTGAATGAAGAAGTTGATGAGATCCAGAAGTGCCACATTCCTGTCTTGTTTATAAGCTTCAACCCAGTCAACTACTACAGACTAGAACAGATTAAAGAAGCTCATTAGTCAGGAGATGAACACAGTTTTCTGCACTCCACCAAAGATACCCACAATAAAGACAAAAACTAACACTGTTCCATCTCCATTAAATTACAAAACCAAGAATAAACTCCAAGCAATTCTCTTCCATTTCTAACAGTTCTAAAAGACTCTTTCAAGTCTTAAACTGCTTTAGACAATGTTGCTTTTCACAGATGCTTTGCTTCCTGTTAACAGGGAAAATTACTACAGTTTTACTAAATGTAATATTAAAAAAAAAAAAAAAGTTGTCCTCCTGAGTTCTTGATAACACTGAGGTAACAATTTAATTTAAAAATTAAGAAATAACCACAAACAACAAAAAATCCATACACACATTTAGCCTCTGCACCATCTAATAATTAGTAGTAAATTCTACTAGCAATTTACCCTGGAAGTTCTCTTTTTCTCTAGCACTTGATTTGTGCAGTAGGTTTGAAACAGTTAACATACTAGCATAAGCCAAAAAACAACTCCAAATTTCATTTCTAGGGCAGTACAGCCTACAGCATGTAAGTGACATGGGTCTCCTGGGACAAGCCATCATGGCTTCAATCCACCAATAGTTCCACACAGGTCTAATAAATTCTAGCAGCAACAGAACTCAAGCTCTGCTGCCTTTCCAAGACCTTCCCATGATGGTTGGCACAGCAGAAGCCAAGCTCTTCAGGGAGTTCTACCGAAGTGACCACAGCTGTAGCATGACAAAAGCCATCCACACAAGTATCTTGGAAAAACGAAGGTTTCACATCCAAAATATAAATGTACTTTTCATGCATGTGTGCACACACACACACTTTGCTTACAGACACTAGAGACATATCTATAACTCTACACAGAAATATTTGGGGCTCCAGATTTTCATACACATGTACAAAGATAATATATACATGTGTTCACAGAGTATGGGGAGGTGGGCTTCCTCACATTGGAGAAAATTGATAACTATAAAGATGAACAGGGAACCTGGCTATTATGCAAGCTACTGGCAAACTGCATTGGAATGAAGGTAAAAGATTCATAGTACAAGGCAAGCATAGAGGGGGAAAAAAAAGGAAAAAAAAAAACCCAAACCTGATTTTTCTGAATTCTGGGCAACTAAAATTTGCTATTGATGAACCTTTTACACATTTTTTAAATAATTATCTTTTTGTATGCTAAGGCATTGTTTTAGGAAGACTGGTTTAGGTACAATTTCCTTCCTCATTTTAAATATCTGGCAGCTATCTCTTCCCTAATTTCTTGAAGCTGCAAGATGTTCTTTCCAAGAGCCATACTCACAGCAGTTTTCCAAACAAACATGTTTCTTCCCCAGCTAAGCCAAAATTTAAATGTTCCACAGTAAAAATAATGGAAATGACCACTGTTTATTCATCTTCCCTCCACCAAGTGCTTTCAGAACTCAGTGCTAGGAATACCTGCATGGCCTGCTTCCCCATGCTAACCACTTCAAATAAGGTAACTGCCTCAACCACTTCTCCATTCTGCAGCTGGCTCACTCTTCTGCTAGCAGTAGAATTCCTCCTTATGTTTTCACACTGCTCTCGGACCTTCCGCTTCTCTCTCTGAAACGAGTCAAGTAAACAAAGTATGTGAGACAGCACAACACACAACAGACACTCACAGATACAAGTTTATTTTGCTCTTATTGTAATCACTTCCCCAAGCTGCTCAGTTTTATACCCCAAGGACCCCAACAATTCCTTACCAAATATGACCATACTAAAAGGGGATGAAAGAAAGGATTTATCAGTTTGAATTTTACTCTTAACAATGAGTCATAAGCATAGGAAGATATAACAGGAAAGATTTTGTACAGTTGCACACTACCCAGAAGGCAGTTTCCAGTGGCAGCTGTCATTTCTGAAGAATAGAAGGCATGCACAGAAGCTCTTCTACATCTTTTGACTCACAGGTTAAACTCACTACCTGCAAATTAACATCAGCTGCACACAAAGCACAGAAAGTAAAAGCACTGACTGAAAAATGAACTGACTGTTCAAAAGGCAGCATTGACGCTCTGCTGTCAATGGAATTTGGGGGCCAAGCTGTATCCAGTGACCAGCTTTTAGATGCACTGTGATTGCTGTATGCAATACTCAATTTTGTAACAACTGAATGAGATACAAAATAAACTACACAATTTAAAAGAATTAGAACTCTTAAAAGCTTTAAAATTGACTTACTGGTGTTTTCAGGTTGCCATTTCTCACACAGGTTCCATTCTGCACAGCAGACTCAGGCACAGCCTCATCATGGACAGCATTCTCTCTAAGGTGTAACAAACATGTTGAAGGGGTTAGCAGTGACCACTCAGAACCACACACTTCAGGACAAAACCAGAAGAAAATAAATCAAATACATGTATTTTAGTATTTTTAATTCGTTGTTTGGAAGTGTTGATATTTTGTCACTAAAAGCCAAACAGCTAACTTTAAAAGTACAACAGAAATCTGGAGCCTTTTTCAGACCATTGGCTTTCCTGTAATATGTGCAGCTAATCAGAAAACCAGCAAAGCTATCAAAGGTATCAAGGAAGTATAAAGTAAGTAAATGAAACAGAAAGCTGGTGTTGACTGAATGCAGGCTTTGTTAACTTAAGAACTTTGCACCATGAACCAATAACACAAGTAGGTATTCACTCTGTGGGTTAGCCCTAAGCTAAACAAGGCTAAACATTTGATGGGTCCACATTTTAAAATGAGAGGAAGAAATTGGTTTACTTTGTTTATAAAACATGCTGAAGAAAAAATACACATTAAAAAACTTCATTTTCAGGTCATTGCTAATATAATGGAGGAACAATTTTTTAAAGATGCACCTTCTGGGAGATCTGAAGCCATACATTTATCTGCAATGAAACCATGCCATTTTTCATCATTCCCAATGCTAACAATGTGCTTTGCCAAAGGTTTGAGTAGACGAGCTGGATCCCACTTGTGCAGCAGGTCCAGTACTGGAAGCTGGCTGCAGTGGCCTCCTTTAAACTACAGTGGCCAGGACATGAAGCCAGTTGACTTGTACTACAGGAAGGCACAAAAAGAAATTAAACATGAGAGCATACAATTACTTCTGTTTTCATGACACTACTGCAACAAGAGAGTGTACTAACACAAGTGACCACTTTACAAACAAAAAAACAGTGTGTTACACCATCAGATACAGTCAACTCTCCAGTATCCAGTGCTGGCTAACAGACAGAGAATTAAATGTTCCATGGATGCAGAGCCAGCTCAACTCCACCTAAGTTTACCAATGCCAGATAAGCATTTTCATCATTCTTCTTCCCACGATTGTTTTGCAAAGCAAATTCTGAGACTGAATAGCATCAACTGCAGGACCAAGGTCCTGACATTATTTTGTTGGTAGAAGCAGACAGGTTTTCTTTAAACATGTCTCTATTTACTTTTTTTGATCTACTGAGACACTTCAAAAAGTGATGGAGAATGAGGCTTCCAAAGACTCCTATAAAAATTCTATATAAATGTAAAATTGCACAAAAATAAATAAAATTTCTAAATACAATTATGCATATGCTTACCTTCCCTACAGAGAACAGTCCCATGAAAGTTAAATTCCATTAACTACTAGTTATAGAAAAGTTCAAAACGTGTTTGATAGATGGAAGCAAAGAAAATAATTCAGGATGAACCAATCCTTATACCAGCTGTCTAGACTTCTGCATGTGAAGAGTGAGATAAACTGTAGCTCCCAGCTGAGTCAGAATTCTATAAGCAATCATTCACAAAAGTTTTCAATTTTCTTCTTTGATTCAAAATTGCAAGCCACAGAGATTAAGTATCCCAAGCACCACCAGAGACTTCCCAGCTGAAAAGAACAAACTGCAAGGGACAGCAATATGTATTGCTTTTCTGATGCCAGTTTGCTTTTCTCAGATCCTCCTAAAGACCACAAAACCAAAAAGAATCCAAACATGTTTGTCAAGGAGCTGTTTCTCCTTTGTGATTAAATCCTTTCACTCCTGATTTCAAAGCAGAATGCATCACTGTGGGGCTGGACTAACAGGTTCTTACTTGCACTGTTTCACTGGAATTACAACTCAGGTGCCAGCCAACACCGTAGTCACACAGGTTACAAGTTTCTGCACTGTACCTCAACATAACACTCAACACACCTTCAAAACCTTTTCTGAATTGATTACAAGTACTATTTAGCAACTTACTCCATCCCATAATGAAGATAAATGCACTGCATTTGATTAGAGCAACTATATTTGAGTCCAAGTTGGTTTAAAACATTTAAATAATTCAAAAATCAGAGCTGCCACAGGGCAGTTCCATCAAGGACTTGTCTGATCACGTACTGCTTTTAGTATCTCCGTCTAGAACATACTTCTTTGAAGGTTTAATTCATGCCTCTCTTTCCCAAGAACATCCTGAAGGACAGCTCTCTTGACAGTATCTACTGGCCTTGTGCTACTTGTTTAGTTCTCTTATACCAGACAAAATATATTTGTAGCAAAAGGGGCCCACAAAGTAAGGAAATGCCTGGCACATGGAACAACATGTTACCAAATCTCAGCAAAACCTCCAAGAGTGGGAAGACCACAGATCTACAGTTCTCTCACACTGGGCCAAATAAACGCCAAATAAAACACATCTGATGTGAAATCTGTTAGAGTAACTGTTACACATGCAACTAAACATCTATCTTAAGCACTCAACAAATTTAACTAAGCTCTAAATACTAATATTAAAAAGGCATTTAGTTTCTGAACTGTTTTGGTTATCAGTGCATCACAGCACATAACTATGCCTCAGGAAGCACTGGGCAACAACAGAAAACTTACACAAAACTAGAGGTTTTTTTAAATTCAGATACTATTAATATTCATGTTTCCCCTCTCTCTCTCTCTGTTTATTTTTTTTTTCTTTTTAAAGCCTTTATTATTGATGTTTCCAGTAAGGCTATTCATAAGGCAGGTACAAACATTTGCAGAAAGTAGACCAGCACCTAGAAACTGAACCCCATGAAACCAGTGAGCAATTAAATGAGATATTTAAATGGAACTTTGATCTGCACAACTACATTTCTGTTGAAGAAACTTTTAAAAGAATTAACACAGCCTATTATCTTCTTAAGCAAAATAGGAACTACTGTACCTAGTTGGGGGAAGACACAGGAGTCACTTATGCAGTGATCCCTATACATATCTCAATTTACCATCTTTTCAACTATAGGAGTGCAATGGTAGGTTTGACAAATTTTGAACTAGCAGTGGGTTTTTTTTCCTCCCCTTGTTATTCTACGCCACGTTGAGCACTTCTGCATGCATATATACATTCACTGCTTCATGCACTGGAAGAAACAGCTCTCAGCCACTTAGTTTGCTTCCATCAGCAACCAGTAAGAAAGCATAGCAGAATATAATTTCTATTTCCACGTTTATACCCTGTTACATATGGCTCAGAGACTCATTTTTACCTTGTGTTCCTGCCACAATATTGTCCTTTCACTAGCACTTGAAGTATTACTGATAAAACACTTGAAGTACGAAGGAAGCCAAGCCCCACATCTAATCCTCAGACACAATACTACTGTGATAACCTTCTGAATTCAGTTTTCTTATCTTAATAAACATTTAGAATACATTTGGTGACTCATACTTGAAAAGAAAACCACCTCTTTATCAAGGAGGCAATACATTCCTTTTGCTGTGTAAAAGGAACAATTAATATATGCTACTTAAAGAATCCTACCTGTAAATTTTTAAAATTATAAATTTCAAAACAACTGGTTCATCTTTTAGAAGCAACACAAGAAGCTCCACTAAGCAACTGCCAAATGCCTGCCTATCACTTCTGAAGGTAAAAGGCTGGTTTCAGATGAAACACACTAGAACAGACATATGGGAAGCTATACATGTCACCATGGGCTTCAACTCTCTCAGCTTTCATTACAGCATAATGAGGCAAAACACGTGGAGCAAACGGGCCCAGAACGTGACAGGATCAGAAAAGACTGGGCTGCAATGAGTTCAAAGCACACAACAGTGGATATCTAAGAAGTATCAGTCTTTGAAACCAAACAAGAAATGCGCAAATGTTTTAACTTTACCTTTTATTTATTTATACTTATTCTAGTAGAACTTCTAATTACCATTGTGTAAACAACGATATGAATACTTTAGCTCATCTCAACAGACGGCTAACAAATACATTATAGAAGGGAGAAGACATGATGGATCCTTGATAAAAACAATACAAAATATATAGAAGCAATGCCCCTATCAACGCCTACAAGGAGCTTACAGATTACTTCGCACTCAGCATGCCCAAATTCTCCAATGAAAGGAACACATGCACTGACAATGAGTCTTCCCCTTTTTTTTTTCTTAGGGCAGGGGTGCACATTAGCACTGTGGTGAATAAGGCACAGAAACGCCTGCAAAGACAAGGTCCCTGACAAACAGCATAAAACACTACATATTAAGAAGATGGTAAATAGTACATGAAAGGAAACGTAACGAAGATATTCGTAACAAAGCACAATACACAGCAAATCCCTTTTTTCCCCTTTCCCCCCAAGATGACACACTATAGACTGCACGGCACAAACCCAAGGGACAGCACCCTAATTTACCGATAGATTTCACAGGCAACCTGTGCCAGGTCTTACTTTTGGCTGGGAAGGTTACTGGCTGCGTTGGGCTCCGCTATCATTTCCGCTACATTATTTCAGCAGCACAAACAAGCTGGCACCACCTTCTGAGGAAACTTCACCGAAATCGAGTGTTAAAAACTTAACAACCCTTCGGCTTTTGCGGGAGGAACAGCGACCGAAAACTGTCAAAAAAGGCACACAAAGAGACTTAATTCCAGGCAAACCAGGGCAGAAACAGGCCCCACCCCCCCGCCTCCATGCCCCACCGGCCGCACAAGAGGATGAAACAGAAAGGAAAGAAATTAAACCTACCGACAACCCCGCCGTCCCTCCCGGGCGCTGCCCAGCGCGGCCGGCCCGGGCCCGGTGTCAATCACGGCGGCCGCTGGGCCCGGCG
>VWZP01009272.1:0-54540 GCA_013396995.1 Dicaeum eximium
TTACCACAGGCTTTCAATCTGCTCATGGCTGTTCTTCAGACACAACTTTCCACACTCATTATCCCACTCTTGATGTAGAGGGCAGCCCCTCTGCCTCTCCTTCCTCTCCTGTCCCTTCTGAACAGCCTGTGCTCACTGATAGTCACACTGCAGTCATGGCACTCATCCCCACAAGTTTCAGTAATGGCAAAAAGGTCATAGCTTTCTAGCAACATGGTGGCTTCCCACTGATTGTGTCACCCATGTGCCTGCATTGGTGTAGAGGCACCTCAGCTGGGCTGTCAACCATGTCATCTTCCTAGAAGAACACACCTTAATTCCTTTGAAATAATTATCTGGTGTTTCCCTGTAGGCCTCTATTACCTCAGGAGTCCCTGAGTCATGTCCATGAGATTGCAAGTGTGCTGCAGCATGGCCAGCACGGTTCAGAGCCAGCAGGGTGTAGGTGCACTTTGCTGGGTGCCAGTTTCACTCCCAACGCTGGTATAGCCACCCATAGGCTTGTCTCTGCCAAGGCTGATGTCATCTCCTCCCCCTTCAAACCTAGTTTAAAGCCCTCTCAATCAATCCTGGCAACTTACAGGCTAGAATCCTTTCCCCTCTTTCAGACAGGTGAACTTCATCTCTCTCCAGTATCCCTGGTGCTGTATAAACCACTGTATGATCCCTGTTCCTTTTGGCATTCTTCCCTGGTACCAAAGGAGTTAAGAAAAACACCATCTGTGCTCCTGTCCCTTCAAACATCTGCTCCAGTGCTCTGAAGTCCTTTTTGGTTGTCTAGGTCTTCTCTTATCTAATTTATCACTGCTGACCTGGAGAACCAGCAGCATGTAATAATCAGAGGGCTGAATTAGTCCAAGAAGTCTCCTGGTGACATCTCTTGCATACTTCTGCCTTAGTCAAATCATGTGATCATCCACAAGTATCTCGTGCCAGAATAACCAACTCATCTTGTCAAGGTATAGGAGAAGTTGCCACAGGTTTAAATCCTAATATTAGCTAAGACTGGGCTCTTCTTCAATATTCTAAGTAAGTGTTAAGCAGTAAATAATCTCTCTGTATATCGTTTGATCAGAAAGTCAATGCTATGACGCAGAAAAGCTTTTATAAAAGTTGAATTTAAATATGGCTCAATAAAATTATGTCTACCGTTTTTCCAAAGAAAAAAAAATAGACAATTATTATAATTTGAATTATGTTATAATCATGAAATTTCAATCAACCTCTTCTCTTTTCCTTTCCATTCCTATTTCAGATGACCCTCACAACCTTTTCAGGGTCTTAAGTGTGAAATTCAACACTAAATCTTACCATTTGCTCAGACTTTCTCCTCTATTTCTTCTCTCATTTTTCATCTCTTTCCTTTTACTTTCACCCTTCCAGATCCATGTTTTTGTTTTATTTTTTTTCTGCCCCCAACATTCCCTTTAAATCTCAGGGGCAGATTGTAAGCATTGCCGAAAGAAACATTCCCATTGTTGTTTGAAATACTTAATATGACTGCTCATTAGTGGTAGCTGTTTCACAATCTAGCCAGTGTGATTTACCTTGCTTTCTTTTATAAGAAAAGCTACTGATTTCATCTCTACAGCCCACATCAGTTCTCAGCTTATTATTTCTGCAGAGAGGAGGAGAGTGAGAGAAAGACCCTGAGTGCTTATTTACTTTTCCATTCCCTGTTAAATAAAATCTTTAGGCTTCTGATGTAACAGTGGCATTCAGCTGATAAAATACAGAGGCTTACATCTGAAATAATTGTACTTTTCTGCCCGGTGTAAAAAGAGAAACATTTGCAGGGCACAACTCATCCTATCAGAGTAAACTTCTAAAATGGGTCAGATTAATCTCATCTTTAGCACCAGCAGTTATCCAAAGGTTCTATTTTGAATAAGTGGCCTCAATCATTAAAAATTTTTTCCTGATATTTCTTTCTTTAAACATTCTTATTAATAAGCAAACAAAAAGTGCTAAACAAGTTACTCCATATCAGAGAAAGTCTTCATATTTCCATACAGGACCTTTGTATCCTTTGTAACACTCAAATTTTCACAGGGATTCACAATAGAAAGTAAAACTTGTACATGCTGTGTGGGCATATAATCGGATCAACCTCATGTCCTACTAAATGCTGAAGAGCAGGGTAGTAAAAAAAAGTAGACACACCGATCATGGTAAGTTGTCTTTTGCACAGAGAGCTTACCAGCCTGGATCACAGCAAGATACTGTGATATATAAAAAGAAAATAAGTGATAGCATTTGAGTGGCCTCAATTGAGTGATCAGTATTCTTTTATTTGTCTTGACATCTTAAACTTTCAGATGATGACTCAAGAGCTGAAACACTCCAGCTAAAATACAAATATTTTTGTTTGGAAAAATTCTTGGGTGCTTCATATGAGTTATATTACAGAAGCTTCATATGCCAACTCATACTCCATATCCTATGACAACTCACAAGCTTTCCTCTGATTAATATTTAGAAATATGTATAAACCTTTCAGCTTTGGAAGCCCAAAGTTCCACTGGGGAATCCAAAGCCCATGAGAAAACAAGGATGTGATGTAACTGAACAGTAGTTCTAGTGAGTCACCACTGAAGAATATCCAGCTATATTATTTAATTGTGGAGACATTCTCTTCTTTGCACTTAGAAAAGCATTGAAATTTCAAAAGAAGGACACTTCATTAAAAATTATACATTAAAACCTGGAGCCTAGTTCTCCATTATAAACAATTCTGATTTATTGTTATAAATGTACCATAATTAATAACTCACCTACAAGACTATTTTTTCTTAACACTTCAGAAAAGCCTGCCCATACATTAGAGAGTGAAGTTAAGCATTGAAATGTTATATGAAGTTGGCTTTAAATTAAATTCTGTCATCATATATTTGCTACCTGTTCATCAGGAAGTTTTACTGGATCTTTCCCTTTTTTGCTTTGGTATTTTGGTGGGTAATGATGTTGGAAGAGATGTCACAGAGTAGAAAAAGTACTGGTAATACAAAAAGAACATTTAGTACAAGGAGTACACTAAACACAACTGACTTTTGATCCCCAGGCTGTCAACATAACATACCCTCACAGAACTTCCATTAAAGAGCTGGTAACACCACTGAAATATTAAAGCTCCCTATGTACTCCTCAGTCAACAATTCAAATTGAAAACTAACCATAAACTGCTACATGTCAAGAAAAAGAGCAACTGAGAAATGTTATCCAAAGTTTGTTGCAATGACTTTTTTCCAACAGCACCTTATTTTATTGAAACACCTCTACAATGTTTTGCTGAGAAGCTGTAAGAACTGACTTGTAGTATTATCCAGTTTTACTTGACAACACCCTAGTATGTTCCCACTGATCTGGCCATAAACGTCAGTGACCACCCTGTGGGAAACCAGAATAAAAACTCTCTGGACACAGTAGGAAGCCTTTCTGCTTTTCATAGCTTCAGAACCACATCCATAACCAATGAATATTTAGAAATTACTGAAGAAAAGGTCTGGTTATTTGGATGAAGTTCCAGTTTGTTGAAAGACACTTAGTAAGGCAAATGCTATCAACTATGCATCCTTCCTTTGCTCCCACAGGCAAGGCTGAACACGACGCATATCCTCACAAAGATTTTTATGTTTCACAAGGAAGATTTTCTGAAATGAATAAACAACAGCATGAAGCAAACAGCATTGGAAATACTTTCAGAAATAATACTTACAAGGAAAGGCTGAAGTTCAACCGAGTCATTATATATAACTAGAACAGAAATTATTATTCTGTTGTTTCTCAGATGGCAATTTCATCACTTGCTGCCTTGTCAGTCTTTTCAGTTCAATTAACTAATCAAAACCCAGGTTAATAGCTGGCATAAGAAACATTCCTATGAAAGAGACAGATGTGTTTCATAGTGCTTGGTGTATCATGAATTGCCAGCAGCTCAGTGAGAACTCCTCACTTGTAAAGAGTAAAGGAGTTGTCTCTTCTGTGAGCTCAGTTTCAAAGTGCAAATCCATGTATAATTTTATATTCTTCCCAATGGAGAGAGACATGAGGGACTGAGAATGAATGTTTAACCTACATATAATCAAGGTACCCAAGGGAATTTTTTTGTATTTTCTTAATTAGGTCAGGATCCCATTAAGAATTACTTCTACCTTCTCATTAATGTAAATTAAAAGACTTTCTGCCTGCACTTTGGGTAAACAAACAGGCTGTCTATTTTGGAAAATCTAGTTTGGAGGGGAGATGAAATATTTTGTTTGTTTTGGATAGTTAAAGGATTCAAGAAGGATAGTTAAAAGACTGGAACTTTGCTGTAGTGAAGACATGTGCTTCCATGAGCTTCTCTGCCTCCAAAATAGGCTGTTGTCATAAATATAATTCTGTATAAATAGATTTGCATTTTCTCATTAATTGAATTAGCTGTCTAACTATCTTGGTTTAGGTTCTGTTGTTTTGTCAGCAAATAAATCCTGGGGACTGCATAGGGTTTTTTGTATTTGTTTTACTGACTTAAGCTAGGCATCAAACTTTGCCCTCCCGGAAATTTAACGTTGGTGATAAATAGGGAGAAGAAAAGAAACAGAAGACATACATCTAAATTAATGTTCAAAGACAGGAGAACAGAAGTAACTGCAATTCAAACCTGTACAGATTAGCCTAGCAATACTTTACAGTCAGCCAGACCAACCCCCTGCATTGCCCATTGCCTGCCATAATTTTTGATTTCACTTATTTCCAAGATTTTGAAAGTGTAAAGTCTTCACAAAGGATGGGATTAGGATAGCAGAGTCATTTCACATAGGTTAATAGAGCTGCTTAATATTAAAGTTTGTATCCGTTTTCATCACTAAAAAACCTGAGGCTTTTATTTCCACAATTTGTGCAAGAAAGTTGTTTTTATTCTCTCTCTGACAGGAATGCACATTATGACACAGTCTGGAGTTGCATTCACCACTCTGCATTCACAGCACGCTGTCATGCCAATCCTCCCCTCCAGCACTAAGAATAAAAATGATAATGCTTAGGAATTAATCACTCAAATTACTTACTCAGAAGAAGTACTGCCAACCAAAACCATCTCTCTTCCATCAGGTTTGCCTATGTTTGAGCGGCCTAACAGGGACTCTCACATGAACTTGGGTCCAGCACAGTCTGAAAGTCAAATGACACAAATTGCACTCTGTGTTTCTAAGAGAAATGGCTGCAGAGAGAAACCAAGACAAATAGCCCAGGGAGTGTTACAACCTTTGAACAATTCCAATTCACTCTGTGAATATTTACTCTTCTTTTTTTTTTTTTTTCCTCCTAATAAATATTCCTTCCCACGCTTGTCATTATGCCATGCAAGATCTCACAGTTCTTTTTTTTAGAACATATGGTCCTTTTGCTACCTACTCTTTCTCTAGAACTCCATTTGGAAATTATGCATAAATACATCCTGTTTTTCTCAGCTAGAAGAGTCACCCTGCTCAATACTCTCCCTTATTAATACCTTTTTACTTGTTATTCCAGTTGAAGGCATGAGAGGAGATATAACATTTTCATTTCATATCAGCAAGTGAGAGGTTGGGGTTTTTTTTATTTCCTCACCAAACACCAAGATGTCATTATACTCTTAAAGTCAGTATGCTAAGATTTCAGCTCTAGGTCTCATTAATCCATCTCAGTCCCACCTCTATTTAAATAATTCCTTAACATCTTAGAAGCAAACACAATTACAATTTAAAATGAGACAAACAGACAGGGCAAATCAAAGCTTTATTGCCACAATGTATGATTATGCAATAAATTCAGAGTGGTTTTAAAAAAACACTGAAGTAATAAAAACAAAGAAAGGGGAAAGGAGTCTTTTCATCATCAGGATTTGTATCTTTTAACTACTCCAGTTCTTATTAACAACTGAGATAGGTAATGGTTCACCATATTTTTAAAAATAAATAGCTTCCTTGATTAAATGCAAATGAACAAGCTTTTGGCAAAAGTATTTGACAAAATCTTGTTTAGGATCTGGATTAAAAGTGTGTCCATCAAAAAAACCAAGAATACCTCAACATTAAAAATATGAAACATTCAACAGAGGAGATCACTTCTTTCATGAACAAGCATTAGTACCTTTCCAAGCTAACTGTTTCTACATGGTGAAATTTTTTGGCACCACATATCAAGTTCTAAATCTAACTGGTGGTTTGAGCTCTATGATCAGTAAGAGCTCTTTTGTAAGCGTGTTGTGTTTGTTTAATCTTAGGGGTCAACTGGAGAAGCCTGTTCCTGGTCAGCAGCTAAGATATTTTAATTTCAGATTTCTCTCTCAGCATTTTCATGAGACAATGTTTTTTAAACTGCTGTTGCAAACACAAGACCTTCCACTGACTGATCATATTTCCATAGGAGGACAAGCCAGAAGCTCTATCAGACTTCATTGTTGTAGTTCTGCTCTTGTAGCATGGGGATAATAGAGCACAGACCTTCTTTCCTCTCCACCCAAAATTACACCAGAATGTGCTCACACTTATTATTTAAGCTTGCACTTATTAGGGCTTTCAAGAGCAATACATTTCTCTGGAAATATTCTGAGCATGTGTCTCTTACAAAAAGTTGATTTTTTATTTTTAATTTACAGAAACTTTTAAAAATGTGTCATAACCACTCCACTGCAGAGTGGAGTGGTTATGAGACACTGTAGAGACTGTAGAGACGAAAGACTTTTGATTATTTTGTGTATTATCAGGCACATCACATCTCCATTTAAATAAAAGCTATTATGCCTGATACTTCTCCTTTATTCACATGACTTTGTGTTACTGTGCAAAAACTACTCACCTTAACCCCCTGTAAAATAGTTAATCCTCTGTGTGGGGTTTTTTCTTCTCAAAGTCAATGCAAAACTTATGGTCAGTGTCAGCACCTGAGCCTTCAGTATCTTTTTCCAGAGTGAGACATCAGCCCAGACATCACCATCATTTTAAGGAACTGATGTTTCAGAACAGAAGACTGCAGATTTGGTAAGTAATTGATAGGAGGCACTAAGAGAGGCTCTTACCAGAGGACTGACGTATTTCTGAAACTGTAAAAGCTGCCATTGCTCTGATAATCAAACTATTCAGCAAGCTAGCAGATCATATGTTTTTTAAGTTATTTTATATTTCTTTTACACTTTCACATCCAGAGTTTCACATGTATTTTTCTGTTAGCATGGAAGATGTGTATTTTCAATAGTGAATCCTTCTGAAGAGAATATTGTCTGATTTATGTAGCTGGTCCAACAGCTGAAATTACTAAATATTTGCTGACAACACTGTATTCTTTAAGGCATTCATGTGTCCTTGTCTTGTACTTGTGGTTTGTGTACATGTGTGCCTCAAGAGCCAGCCTAACCCTAGGGCTAGAAAACTGAGGGACAGACACCTGTTTCAAGTCTGAATAAATAACTGATGAATATCTAAAAGAAAACCAGTTGTACTTCACATTTATATGTATGAGCTCTACATTCTTAAAAATATCTTTGTATTCATGAAGTTTCAGACTCCTAAGAATTACTTCAAGGACATTTTGACAAGTTATTTTCCAGAGCTGCTAACCATTATTTCCAGTTTCAGTTGCTGCACTTTGTCAAAAAATAAAAGATTTCTTTTAAAATGTACTAGGGAAAATATACAATTTAAAATATATAATTTTAAAAATGGTTCTGGTATCATTAACAAAATGTCATACTGAAAACTGAATGGGCACCTAGCATCCTGTGCTAATGAGCCAGTGTTAGTATTTTTCCACAGTATACTGCATTGGCAGAGTGCTGAAGGGTCATGTACAGTTCACATGATCTACATAAATTGTGGAAAATTAATACACTTTTGGAAAAATACAAGCAATTTTATAAGTGATATTCAGCTTTTGGCATTCCTTTTCTTCTTCTTCTGCCATTATATTTTTGAAGAAAGAAGCAAGTGTAAATGATATTTGCTAGATTCCCTCTTTGAGTCTCACCAAAAGCCATTGTATTATACACAACTATAAACAAATAAAGATGACTTTTTACAATACTAATATAAAACAGAGTGGAAACTGCTATGGAGATTTTCAGTTCCAGTGTACTGAGAAAAATGAAAGCTCATTTCATGCAGATAATCTAGTTGAAGCAGTGACTGAAACAAATATAGATATAACAGCATCACTGCAGGAGAGAGTAGAGGTAACACACTGTCTTATTTCTCCAGTGAGTTTGGCTAAATATCATTAGCAGAAAACCACTTTGTTCACACAAATTAATTACCCACAAGTTTCTTTTCTGCTGTAGTACCTGAAGGGGAAGTTGGCAACACCCATCTAGAGAACCAAATGTCTCCTCTTGTTGCAAGTATACATCAGAGAAAACATTGTTACTTTGGGTTTTGTTTTGTTTGGTTGTTTTGTTTTTTTTTTTTTTGATAAGTAGCCACCATTCTTTCAGGAATTTACAAGAAAAAGCAAATTAAATCCATATGTTTTGTTTTCCTTACAGTAATAGAAGTTGGGGAGGAGGTTAAAAACCTTGTCCCAAATTAACATCAAATTGTCCTTTTTTAATGCATTGCTGCTACACATCCAAACTGCTTGTGCAGACCCTGTCTGTCTTGCACCTGACGGCACAGAGTGTCCACACCCACTTTCCATTCAAGTTCACATATCCTTGCTGTCTCTGCACTGCCTATACCACTTCACAATCACAAAATCACAGAATCACAAGGTTGGAAGAGACCTTTAAGACCACTGAGTCCAACCCATGCCCTAACACAACTAAACCATGGCACCAAGTGCCACAACCATTTTTTAAAACAACAAACATCCAGGGATGGTGACTCCACCACCTCCCCAGGCAGACAATTCCAGTACTTGATCACTGTTTGTGTGAAAAACTTCTTCCTAATATCCAGCCTGTATTTCCCGTGATGCAGCTTGAGGCTGTGTCCCCTCGTTCTGTCAGTGCTGGCTGGAGAAAGAGACCAACCCCACCTGACTGCAGCCANGACTCAGCACTTGGACATATTAACCTCCATCCTATTGGACTTTGCCCATGCACCCAACAGCTCCAAGTCCCTCTGCAGAGCCCTCCTATCTTTCAACAGGTCGACACACACACTCGCAACTTAGTGTCGTCTGTGAATTTACTGATGAAAGACCCAACAATCAAGAGGTTCTCATTTGGTTTAAGCAGGAAAGTCTTTCGCAATTTCCTGGAAGACTCTGCTGTGATTCTTGGTTGAGATCCTGTCATACACATTGCCTCCTCCTGCTTAGGAGGGTCTGTTCAATTGCTGCATTACAAAAGCCTATGTCAAGTTTAGGGTATATCATTGTCTCCAAAATAGTGAGTTTAAAGTGATTGCTCACAAACTATTCTACAGGGAACTCCTGATGTTAGAGGTATTTCCCTGGCATACACCACTATTGCAGTTACCAGTGCAGATGTTCTGATCCCATAGAGTTACCACTTTTCTCGATAGGTTGTGACATCAAGCCTTGAAGTCTGACCATCAGAGAAGTGGGAAATGCTCACAGAGGTGACTGCAGCCTTTTAATTTAGAACTGAGGTCTGGTGTTTCTGAGAGAGAGTCACCCAAGGAATCAGAAGACTTTGCTCAAGCATCATACAAGGTGAAAAAATGAAAGGTCAGTGATGGACCCCAAAATATGAGTTTTCTATGTGTGAATGGACAGATGGGACTTTCAGTAAGACAGACAAATTAGCTCTTTTCTTTCTCGGTTTCTGGTCCTCAATCTTTCACACCGGTATGTTCCAGCATGAATCCAAAACATACTGCTGGGAATAGTTTCTTGAGAGAGATGCTGTGAATAAGTCAGAGTCCCTTCCTGCGCACCACTCCCAGTACTGTTCCTACATGCAATGAGCCAGAGTCCAGTTTGGTGGGCTTGACACAGGTCTCTCATTACTTCAGGTATCACAGACTGGAAAAAAAGAACATCAAACAATGACAGAAACTGAACCTCATGGTCAGGCTCATAGCAGGCAGAAATTAATGTGCAAAATTCTTACCTGTGCATTGACATGCACAAGGGAAGGCTGACTCAGACCAGTGTCACACAGTCTGGAAGTGTCTTTGCTACATTGCAAACACCAAACACCTTCTGGGAAGTGATACTCTGAACCACTGTATGCTGAGACAAGCTTGTGGTGGACTAACCTAACACAAATCTCTTATGCCAAGAGAGCAGAGACAGAACCCCTCCTGCCTGCTGCCTTCCACCGATTTTCTACTAGCTGTCATTTTCTCTGCTCATCTTTGACTGCTAGGGTGAACTTCTGAGTGTTTGCTGAAACACAAGTCCATTTTTTTCCTGCAAAATTTTTTTTCTTGTTGGAAAGGCAAGCTAATTTTTCTTTCATTACTGTGGTTACTCCTAGTTCTTCTGTAGAAAGAACAGAGATAAATTTCCCAGGCTTGGCCTGAGAAACTCAGAGGAAAGAATTATAAACTATATCATTATCTTTCTTTGCACCTGTTATTTACAATAGTTCTCCTTCGGAGTAGTCCAGTCGTGTGTGGGGTGCTCTCTCTATCTAGCAAGTCAGGTGATAAAAGACTCGCTGGATTTCTGCAAAGGGGGCTCTTCTTATAAAGTTTGTTCTCTCACCTTCGGAACCTTGGAGTCTCTCATTCCGTTCTGGCAAGACAGTGATAATGGCTTCCTCCTTGTGCAACACATTACTGCATGGTATGTTCTCATAACTATCTGAAGAGTTGGTAACTGATAAAACATTTGTCAGATGGAAATTAATTCTCATTCATTTAAGCTTGTTTTCTTCTTTTTCTTTCTTGCTTCTTTTTAAGGGGGAAAAAAAGTAATGATAAATGAAAACCCACCATTGATAAAGGCACACATAGAGAACTATTTATTCTGTCACTATCCTTTTTTATGTGCTGCAAAATTCTAGCAAAATAATCTGGTATTCCACTTTTTGTTGATGAATGAATGGCTTCATTTGCAACAACCCCCTACTTGCATTCTATTCTGAACCCCAGTTTTATTTCCAAGAGCGAGATAGGCATAGTGACGAGTAAATTATACTGAATCAGAACTAGTTTTCGTCCCACTCAGACGTGTGGATGTGAAAATGTACTTTTAAGGTTTTCACAGAACAGCAGGAATATTTTTTGAGCTATTTTGAACTGCTGAATTGCTGCAATTATCTTAAATGGCACAGAAAAGTTCTACTCCTGCTCCATAGGTTTAATAGGCTGCCGTGCTCATGGCGTGTAAATAAGTGTTTGTTTAAATTGCCGTGCTGCAGCGCTCCCAGCATGGGCTGCCAGCAGCTATGTGGAGTAAGAGAAAACACAGAGGACATTGAGCACCAGGGAGCACAGAGCTCACCACAAGGACGAGGCTGGGAGCAATGAGCTCTGCCAAGAGCTGCCACGGTGCTGTTAGGCAGAGGGCAGGTGTGCAGCAGCATCCCCAGAGCAGCACGAGGGTGGGAACGCCGCTCTGTGCTGGGTGCGGGATGGACACTGAGAAAGGGATTGTCTCTCCACCCAGGCATGGCATCCTAGCCCACTGTCAGCACCAACACGCAGCATTCCTGCTGAAAGGCAAATTGTGCCAAAAGGCCACAGAAACAGCCCTGTTCCCAATGTTATTTAAAAGGATATTGTTCCCAAATTATACTGATTTAACCCACTACCTCACCTCTGCACTCAAGCTCCAGAGCTGCCGGGAGGAGCCGGAGAGCCTGGGGCTGTTATCTGTGATTGAAGACCCTTGAATGTTTGGCTGCAAAATACTCAAAGGAATCATTATCTATTACATCAGTGTAGTACAGAGCACGTTTATTAATTATGGTGGAACTTCTGAACTCATAAACAATTCTTTCTTAAAACAATGTATCCATATAAGCACTTTAACATTTGGCTTTGCACCATGAGAAACCACAAAAAATGTGACAAAAGAGAAATTCTGCAAAACTTGGTTTTCAAAGTATAGGAACATCAACCATCTTTAATCCAATTATGTAATCTGTCATTCTTGATTTTCTGTTTACAGAACTATTCAAGTTAATTCAACATCATTTGTTTGTGCCAGTAGCTCAAATTTTCCTCTAGTTTTCTTCAATCACTGTATAACTACACAGTTTAGACAGGTTTGCAATATGGAAGAGAGAGGAGGAGAGGTCATTAAACCATGTATGATGATAAAAAAACAATGCAAACAGGTTTCTAAAGTGGATAGCAGAAATTCTTCTCCTTGAAAATTGAATTAGTTGCCTTGAATAGTATTTCTCTGGACAAATCTTTAATTTTACAAGAAAAGCATTTTGTCCTGTCTCAAACACTGCTAAAAATTTGTGCTGTGTTCTATTTTCAGTATGAGCTGTATCTGTCCATGCCCAGATGGAAAATGTCCCTGTGCCAGCACCACACCCTGTGGTGACAGTGGCATGGGGAGGAGCACGAATGCCCAGCCAGGCAGTTTCTGTGGTCTGGCAGGACTGGGAAACTGCCTCAGACCATGGCAGCCCATCTCTGTCAATCCCAGGGCATCTGTCACTTAATCTTTGAGAATAATACAAAGATTAATCTTGATCATCTGGTTCTATTCTTGCTTCAGTAAAATTTCTGGCAGCTCCAGAAGCACAAAATTGCTCACTATAAAAAGCCAATATCTTAGGATCACACAAATGCTTAATGGCTTTTAATTCATTTTCTCAGTCCTTTTGCAGGTTAGATTGTGGGTATGAGTCCTTCAGATAGATTTCTTTCCAACAGATTACTTCACTAAGAAATTCAGTAAACTATTATAGATTACATAAGTGACACAAGAAATCAAATAGATTTTTGACAACCAAGAATCTAATTCCCATTGGCATGACAAGGCAATTGGCTTCCCACTAGCTTTTAAATCTATAGTCCTATTCCTCCATGGTGTGCTTGGGGGAACAGTTCTTGCTTCAGGATGAAGGTGACAGAAGGTGCTGTTATATTTTCTGAAATCATAATTATTTAAGCACCAAAATGTGAAGTTTAGTCTAGTTGTAATTTTGTAATAGTGAATGTGGTTGTCATACCCTGGAACTTTGAACACATCAGCAATTCATTCAAAAATTACCTCTCAAAATAAATATTTAAGATAGGTGAAAGAATATAGTTCTTCTGCTCTCTGAGACTTCCCATTTTTAGTGTGTCCCCTTTTCTGTTTTGATGCAACTGATGCCTTCCCAATTCTATTACACTGATACAGACACAAAGTGACAAAAAACTCCTGACAGTGATTTTGCAAAGAACAGCATTAAACATTCATGGTAATTTATGCTTCTCTGTTTCTTTTTCTGCAGCACTTACAGGTCATAGGAGTAACTGGGCATTGAAGCCCAAAGGAGTAGTCTACCTGGAAGACTCATTCTCTAATTAATAATTCTGTTTTGGAAGAGGAATGGTTTTATTATTTTAAAACAAGTTTAGACAAAAGTGGCTTCTTTTTACAGGAAAAGCTGTGGCAAACAAACAAAAAACCTGCTCACAACCCTGAATTATTTTTTGTGTTTCCAGACAAATGATGTATTTCATAAAATGTTACTGACTTGTTTTAAATACCAGATCTGCTAAAATGTTAGTGATAATCAACCCGAGCCATTCTATGATTCAAAGATAACAAAGGACAGAAAAAAAAAAAAAACAACTTCCTTGTCCTTGAGTCAATGGAAAAGCCAGAAATAGAACGGAGCAGGGCCCAGCCTATGAGTGGCATCTCAAATACCAGAATGAGAAAGGGTTGGAATGACTGGCATGGAAAGCCAGCCCTCATGGGTAGTTCCCACACAATGGCATCCCCTGGCGAGCAGGAAATATCTCCATTATCTAAGATCCTGTTGCATGGCAACAGCCAGTGAGTGTTGACTTGTTAGCAGTTCCCACTGTACAGCAGAGTGACATTGCCGACATAATAAATGCTCATTTGAGGCAGCAGAAGCCCAAGATTACTTTTAATCTACAAATTAGGCTTAGATTTTGACAATTTAGCAAATAGATCTCAAATAATAGGGAGCAACACTCAGCTATAAATCACAGAAGCACTTTAATTCATGAGAAAACATGCAATAAAAATGGAAAATGTTTCAGGGTGGATAAACTATGAGATATTTTGTCATTATCAACATGCGTTGATAAGATCGTGAGTCATGCTATAAAGACATTTTTTGAACCTGTATAAGCAAGAATTTTTTTTTTTTCTTTGTCATCCTAAGATCTAGATTTTGATCTGAGGTAGCAGCATCAGATATAGGCATCCCAGGAGATGCAGCAGAGGTTAGTTACACATACGTCTGTCTATCCACTGTGTTGACAACAGGAACTCTTGAGTTGATTCAGAGTTCTAAAACTCTATGCAGATGTGAGTGCATGAGCTGAAAGCATATTTCAAGCTAAATTCTTGGGTCACCTAAGTCCTTAATATCTTAGACAGGGGAAAATTTGTAAGACTTAAATGCCTGGTGTAAATGTGTTTGTCCTTCTGTCTCATATATCTATGACTTGTATATCTATGCACTCTCAGAAATCTAAATATCTTGTTCAGTCAAAATGGTTATGTAAAAATAGCAGCTCTGCCAGTGTACTTCCTACCTGTATTTCATCTCTCTGCATTTCAGAAAAAAGAAATATATTCTCAAGAAAAGCTAAAATTCTTCCAGAAGTGTGGACTATCATCTTCTGTTTCACATATTATATTACTTGAATAAGAAATAATTGTATATGCAAGTACTGACTGCAAAGTACTGACTTTTATTACTAAGGTAGAAAAGACATCCACTGGGATTTCAGATCCTTGATTTTCAGCACTAACAGGGAATAGAATTCTTTCTACTCACAAGTTAGGCCAATTTACAGTGAAATTAATAAATAACCTGCAAATCAGCCTTTCAGTTTCACGTCGCATTATAAACCTGCATTTAAAAACAGTTAGACTTCAAAGATCATACCTCATCTCCAAGGGGGGGTTTGATATCCTGGTACCCAGATGAATGAAGGCATATTAAAGAGGGGTTTACAATTCGATTCAAAGAACCTCTTTGTGGTTCAGTATAGATGAGTAGAAGCAAAAGGACAGAAAATGAAGGAGTTTATTTAAATTATATTCAAACCACCCCTTTGCTATGTGTTTTTGCAAGTTTCTGAGTGAGAGGAAGAACACAGCAGAGCAGGAATTCCCACTTTCTGTGCTGAGCAGTGTGTGATGTTTGGCTGAAGGACATCTACAGAGACCAGTCCTAAAGCTGAGGGGAGGAGGCCTCTGACGGGGACCCAGCTCCCCACAGCTGCTCCAGGCTTCACCATGGTCAGTCCTGCCATCAGATCAGCCCAAGGAGAGGTCCAGGGGTGCTCCCAAGGGTGCTGGCTGGCATTGCTGAATGTGTGCAGGCACCCTCAGCCCCTCACACCAAAACCAGAGGGTGCCTGCACACATCCCTGGGGCGGGGGCTCAAATTAGAGAATACAAACACACAGCCCCTTTGTCAGGATGCCACTTGGGACACTGCAGTCCACCCACCTAAACTGTTTAATTTGAGGTGAATTTTCTCATCTGAGAAGGGGAGACCTCAGGCCCAAAGGGCTTAGATACATGCAGGGACTTAACAGCTCTGCAAAACTAATGAATAATCTAAATTAGGGCTTTCCTCAGTGGGAATTGTTCTCTTTTGCCATAAAATATGTAAATATTAATTGGATTTGAGGTTTCAACTCTGTTTTTTAATTTTCTTTGTGAATCTCCTAGTCAATGGCTCCACAATGCTTCCCTCTACCCAATGAATCTTTAATTATTCTGCAGGAAATAGAAGAGCTTCATTACCTTTCTTATTCTTAATATTAAAATAAATTCATTAAAAGAAAGAAATGGAGAGGAATTCATTATTCCTCAAAGGGAAAATGTGAAATGAGTGTAATATGAAACATATCAGATATTAAACATGAGCATTTATAACAATCTTCAACTAAAAAGTATCTATTGATTTCATCAGAGTACATCTGAGTTCAGACTTTTAGGAATGAGACCAGAATTCATACTTAAGGACACAGTACCAGAATTTGGATTGAACCATGAGGTCAAGTGAGAAGTTCTTGCCTTAGGCATGGTGCAAGCCTGTCTCCACCAAAATTTTACTTCTTCAAGGAGAATTTCTGTCTTAAGTGATATGAATTGTCAGCACAAGAGAGGTGCAAGAGACCAAAACAAGAATAGTATAGGTAATTCAATATCAAAATTATACTAATAAGATAAGGTTACTGGTTACATCCTGAGGGAAAATTGCCATGGCCTGGCAAAGACTTTGTAACCATGGATGATTAGTGAAAACTCCAAAATGAAACCTGCTCCCACCTGTTTGAAACTGGTTATTAAAAATGTTACTATCTACTTTGTGTGCTCAAGTAGAAACCTACAGCAGGGATGTCTGTGATTATTACTCTGCTCACAGAGATAGGGTATTTTAGGAGTAACTCCTTTTTTCCATTTTTCAAATATTACAAAATATCACAACTGCATGTTCTCGTGTTGTTAACATTTTCTTGTTGATGAGTAATTAATATAGATAATAAATAATTATAATGGTAATCAGTTATGACTCTGCTTTATATTTCATTTTCACTTTAAACCCCCTTTGTATGCATATGTTCACACTAATGTCCTCCTCAAAATTTTGTGCAAGTATCCCATTAGCTAAAAAGCTTTGAGTCACCTGGGTTATGTTAGCTCTCACAAGCCCAAATCTCAATCTTATATCTGACTGGACTTTTTAAGATCACAGTCACTCTTCTTTCTTTGCCTGATCAGGCACTTTTCATCAATGAGAATCCTTGAAAACAACACAGTTGAATAAAGTTGAAAATAGTAACTTTGAAGAAAAGGAACACTACAAGAACATATGAGCCTGATGATTTAACTAGGTCATACTATTGTTCAAGTCCCCTGCCTCCAAAAGCTTGTCAATGCATCCTCTCTCCATTAAAACTCAATGCAACCAAGAGTGTCACAAGTAAACATGAGAACCTGAGGAGGCTGGGAGCCTGATTTTCTTGAAGCATTGGAAAATAGGTATATATGTTCACTGTTACAGCAGACACTATGTTTTTTGCTTTGGGCTAATCCATTACATTTTTTTGTATGTTTATCTTCTTTTTGAAAACAAGATTCCACAATCTTAATAAAGATCTTAATAAATGTATGTTATATTTATATTGCAAATAGAAGAATTCCTCTGCTTTAAACTTCCCTGAATGCAGAATTTAGAACAGAATGTGCTGTTCTTTCACAGAAGCAAAAAGAAATGTTCAGTGACAACATTTATGGTCCATTGTATGTCATAGAAAGATAGCAGAAAAACTCTTATTTTGGGAACGCTTGATACACAGGCACATAAAAAGTGAAGAGAAGATCCACCACTAGCACTCAAGATGATAGCTCTGAAACAAAATTCTAACAAAATATCAATTGTACAAAAATTAAGGAAGAAAAATCAAATTATTTCATTAAAAAAGGAAAAAGCAGTAATGCAGATGGTTTCTGCAGACATAAATTCAAGAGAGTGAGTAAAATTTTACTGAATATACCAGGAGAGAAGTTTTTGATTATTCTCTCTTCCAAAGACGTAGCAATTTTTACACTGATCGATAAAACCACAAAAAATATAAAATAATATGTCTTTGTGACCCAGAAATGATCCAGTAAGGAATGTTTCAGACCCTTTTATCACTGCATTTGTCCAATACTGCAGGGGCTATTCTTCCCATTTACAACCTGCTCATTAGTGGATAGAAAGGATTGAGCCTAAAGCTAGTAGTGACTTTCAAATAAGACACTTGAGAGCAGGAGTGTCAAGCACCTGAGCATGGATGCAACACAAAAGGCCTAGAGTGGTTAGAGAAGTCAAGAAACATCTCTAAGTTCAAGCTGGGAAGATATAGTGGATCCAGTGAGAGGCAGACGATGGATGCTTGGGCTCTTTCTTCTCTGAATTTCCAATCATCTATGAAATATTGAATGAAAAAAATGATGGAGCATTTCAGCAGAAATGAGCTGAAATAAATCCAGTTTGCTTTTAGCACAGCAATCCACGAAGAAGCCATAGCATGATGCTAAAATGCTAATTAAATTGACTTTCTTTCTTATGACCTTGGCAATGCCAGTGCAACTTAGATCTTCATAGGCTATGGTTCTCCATATCTCTTGAACTGAAATGTGAGTTTCAGTTTGCCATGTTTTTTCAAGTTCTCAGCAATATGATGTTTTAAAATACAAGGGTCTTCCTTATGTCTTGACTTCATCATCTTGCAGTAAAGAACTCTCTGGAAAATAAGGTGTAATTTGATCACAAAGCCCGTATAACAATGTTTATGTGCATTATGAGTCTCTAATTACGCTAATTGTGAATATTTGAATTCCTCAAGCACAAATGTAAACGTGTATGTGGAGATGGCATTGACAGAAGAGCTGAGCCTTACTAATCAGTTTCCTAACAGAGATGTTTCTTGCATCTGTGCAAGAAAATGAAGTTATGAGACTCAAAACAGACCAACTGCAAGAAAAAGCTTTAAAAATATTATGGTGATTGATGATTCCCAAGATGTAATAATTTCACTGCTACTCCTCTTAAATCTACGCTGCATTATGGGAAAGAGATTATTTTATCATTACAGGGAATCACTTCATACCAAATCATCAGGTTGGAAGGCAGGCAGCCAGGTGGGAAGAAGGGAAGAGGGATGGAAGGGAGGGAAGGAGGGAGGGAGTTAGGGAAGGAGTTAGGGAGGAAGGGAGCTAGGAAGGAAGGGAGTTAGAGAGAGGCAGGCAAGCAGGAAGGAAGGACGGAAGGATACAGATTAAAATAAAAATATTCACATGTCAGGGAGATCTGAGATACACTGAGATTGATTAGCTAAAGGATAAAGCAAGATGTTTTACTTGAAAAGCTGAAAGAAACCTTGGCAATATTTGTTGACTTTGATGGCACTTAAATTTAGTTTTCCTCACTTGAGAAAACACAGGAGCAAGGTTAGCAGCAAAGCTCAGTGCTCCCACAAAGGTCCACAAATTTCACTGGTTGTTTGTCCAGGTAAGGTGAGCCAGGAGCTGTGGGCAAGGACAAGGCAATAAGGAAACAAGGCAGGTCTGCTACCAGTCAAGGGAATTGCAACATTAGTTTGAAAGCAGCTGGGATCAAGGTTGTGAGCACTCACATCCACATCTAGGCTGTGAGCACTCACATCTACATCTAGGCTGTGGATGCCTCAGCACAGCACTGAGCTGCCTGTCCAGAGCCATTACTCTCTGCTATAGTAATACCACCAAAAGGCAAAGAATACCATAAAATATTAGCAAACGAAACCCTACTTAGCATCCATAAAAGTTATAATTTTTCCTCTTAGATGTCTTCATCTTGAAAAGAGGTCTTCCAAAAATAACACAAAGGCAGCTGTGCAGCATATTTATTAGGGTCAGATACACAGATTCAAATGACCACTTGAAAGCTAATAATATTTTCTGAGATTTAAAAGAGTCAAATTCAGTACTTTGAAGTTCTTTTTTTTTTCACTGAGTATTTCAGCACTTTCTGTTCCCTGAGCAGCTGAGAAGAGAGTATGTATAAAATCTCAGGAGGAAAAGAAAGTAGGCTGTTGGACTTTCCCATTCAACTCCAGGCCAGCTCAGACATCCAAGCAAACCTTTGGATTTTCAACACTTCTCTGAACTGAATTTCTCAAATTTTGAAGTTTGCTCATTACTTTATCAAGCTGAAGTATAATTTATGTTTCATACTCATATACTGTGTAAAAACTTCAGAGGACTTGCAAAAGTAAAAATAGGGGCTGAATGTGGTTATGAAAGTCTGTTTCCTTCATCCATACTCCTAATTGATCTTGCTGAGTTCATCAATGGGCTCCACAACAAACTGTTGCTCTGAATATGGCAAGCTCTTTCTGTACCAAAGTGGTGAAGGTAGAAATACACATCTATTAAGAAATTTCCTTCAAAATAATCAGTCCTATACCATCAGCAAAAACCCAACATTCATTGTATTACACTGAGTACATTGAATGCATTCAAATTAGCTCAGGCAGTTTCTCCACTACTTATGCAATTGCAACTTTGCAAGTTGAAATTGAGACGGTTTCAGAACTTCATACTTCTTAGATGGCTTTTGAAAAGTGCTCAATTGCACAATAAAAATCACTCTGAGCATATATTGCAGGACAAAATCTAGGGAGACTGCACTATGAAGCAGCAAGAAAACTGTTTAAAATTACACTATTTTGAAGACCTTCTCCAGATGATAAATAATGGTATAGACTGGTTTACATTTTAGTTTTATATAACCTTGTATTATGTTACAAGCTGTAGCCCAAGAAACACGTCCCCATGTGCAGACTCCTTGCTGTAAGAACTGCTCTGGGTCACCCCTCAGACAGATGAGTTTCTCTGATCCTGAAAGCTCCTTTTCTTCCTAAAATGTCCCACTGACTCTTCTGCCACCAAATCACATCTAATCATCTGACAGACCGAGAGCTGGAGGAGAAGTTGTGAGAGATTTTCAACAATTCCTCAGGCAGCAGTTCATTCCAGGTCCCTTCTTCTGGAGCAAGGCTGCACAGTGCCTCATCCACAGACCTGGACACATCTGCATAAACCAGACACTGCTGGGAAGCACCAGAATAGGTGGTATTGGTATTGGATATTGGGTGCTGCTGGTACAGGCAGGGTCTCACCCTGGCCCATCTGCTGGCACCATCCTTTTTTTCTGCCACTCAAGACCAGGATGGAGAAAAGCCTCTTTAAGAGCAGTGGTTAAATTTTGCTGTCCTCTCCTCTATGGCTGTTAAACCAAGGAAAAAGAGATTACCTTTACTGCAGCATTGGCAGGCATTTCATGTACTATTTCTCCTAAAAGCCTGTTTTTCAGTAGTCCTTTAAAGAAGCTTATGATATCTTGATTTTCCTTCAGGCCTCTTCCTTCTGCTGCCTGCAATAGACCTTTTGTTCTTATTCTATTTTCTGTCTTCATACCAGCTTAAACTCACTTTATGCTACTTATACCTTCCCACATCAACACATGATTACGTATTTCTAGTCTCCTTTGTGACTGTAGAGAAACACCTAAATATAGCCTCCCTGAAATCAGATTCTCAAGGATATTGTTGGTTAAATATTGACCCAAGACTTTTCATACTATACTACCCATCCACACCTACTGAAATCAACAGCATATGTCATATTTCTAGTACTGCACCAGAATTCTGGGTAGGAAAAATACCTGTGGTCACTCATGGTTTGATGAAATCAAGAGTTTAATTTTTTTTATTAATTTCCATTATAACACCTTTATGAGCACTAGAAGGGCAATGTGTGGACCCCCATGTGGATTTGTATTCAACAGGGTCCGTCTGATAATGAATAAGCATGGGAATTGCAGGGATGGAAAAGACTGAGGGGGACACTTCATCTTCATCTTTTCTCAATGCCAAAACACCTCTCTGTGGCTTTCTGCCAGAGCAGTGCTTTCACATTCAATAAGAAACTCCAAGGGAGTAGGCTTTAAGCACTCTCTTAACAATGAGGTATGCCCATTCAGGCACTGAAGCAGAAAGCATGCTGAAAAAGGCCAGTGTGACATGATGAGGTCTATAAAACTTTTTTTTGTGCGAGTATTTAAGCTGATGGGAAGAAAAAAAAATAATTGGAGCAAAATAAAATCTGTGGGTATTTTTTCCAAGACTCAAATTTCCCTTGCAGGAAAGAAAACTTGTCTCCTGCTTCAAATATATTGCTACAAAACTAAGACTGTTCTGTTTTCTTTTTTTTTTTTTTTTTGAAAATGACAGGAAAAAAATACAGATTTTAATTTCTATTGTAAAGAATGTGACAATGTGGAAAGGATATTCCACAGGTAGATAGAAATTGCCAAAAATCCTTGTTAGAGTAAAAGCAAAGAAATACATGGAAATTTTCAAATGTTAAAATAGTCCAACTCAGTTTCTTGTGAATGCCTTTTAGAACTAGCCATGAATCAGCCAAATGACAGCCTCTACAATTATCAAGGGCATGCAACATTCATCTGATGTCATCAGTAACTCCTATTGGATTAAACATGCTTTTCTTTCTGTCCTGTATCTCCTCTCAAGGCAGTACAGCCTTGCAGCTGTTCTATATTTATTACATATTTTCCACATGGTCAGCTCCAGATTTCTATTACAGTCACAACACTGCACAGTGTTCAGGGTAAGACTGTATGTGCTTTTATCTCAGAATTCTCTCCCTAAATATTGTGTCAAAGCTACAGAATCTCCACTTTCCTTCTTTTCCATTTCCACTGAAATTGAGAACAAGCTGCAGACAGAGAAAGACATGGAACTGATGGTCTGCAAACAACTCTGGAGCTCAAAGGGTCCAGGCAAATTCTTCCACTCACGTACGCTACTGCCTGCACAGGCAGAGGCAGGAAAAGCATCAGGAAGGAAAACACAAGCTGCAGGTCTCTGTCACTGGTACTACCCTACACCTTCTCCTGTCCTTCAAATTTTAGCTAACTTCCAAATGCCCTTTTATTAACCCAGTTAGTTTTTATGTGCATACTGATATTTGTTCCCACACTGTTCTGAATTATAAAAATGACCAAAACTCCCACTTATTGTTAGCACTTGGCAGCTCTAATCATGAGCATGTTAAGTTTTACATTGTAGAGGTTTGCAATTTTATAGTGTTCTGTGCTGGATAAAAATCTTATGACAGCTGTAATGAAGGGGAAATGCCAACACATAGAAAGATTTTATTGAAATGTTTATAACAGAAATCATCAACCATCTACCAGCTCAGGCTAGGAAGTAGAAAAAGCTATGTATAAATCAATGCTTAATTCAGAACATCAAAACTGTATGCAGCACAATCTGTACAACTCATGAGGAACAAAATATGTCAGGCAACATTAGCAACAGACAATTCCAAGATCTGTAGCAAGCTGAGGCACCACATTATAAAATTTCTCCCAATCCACAGCTCACTGTGAGCACTGGCAGGCAAACATCATGGGAATTGCCACAGGTATAATAAATCGGAGCACATAGAGATCAGTAATTTCCCTGCTCTCCATTAAATATCAGCCAGATAGGTTTAGGGATGATACCCATTTGTGAAAATCAGGTATGGTCAAGGTCTTGTTGCGCTGGACTGCAGAAGCATCTCCTCAGCCTTCAATCTGCAGGACATACCCCGTCATCAGGCCCACTGCTGTGACTATGAGTGAGTCTGCTTGGCTGGCTTTGGCTTCCAAAGCAGCAGAAAGGGAGGACAGTCTCTAAATGACAACAGAGAGGTATAAACTTTGGCAGCCAAATTAACAGGTGAGAGTAAAATTCTGTCTCGTCCAGGCAGAGGAATGTCTTATTCCAACAGGACCTTCTGAGGTGTTGCCCCACATCCATCAATCTGCCTTTGTGACTTTGATCACAAAAACATTTTGGCAAGCTCTTCCAAGAGACCTTCAAACACAGGTGCACCACCAGTATCTTTGGTATCCTAGCTGCTCTGAGAATAACTAAGCCTAAAATCCAGCTCTCATGTACAGCACAGCATGACACCCAAATTACTACAACGGCAGGTTTTGTTTTATGCCTCCTCCACCATTACCTTGACAACTGGTCTTCCAGGTTCAAAAACACATTAGAGACCAATGCTGAGCAATTTGGCACAAAACTAGCAACTCACTTCTGCGAGTTCTGTGGCTTCCCTTGTTTATATTCTGAGGCTCTCAGACACCTTTTCCCTGGCTCTGGAAGGGCTGCCTGTTCATGTCAATGCTACAGATCTATTATTGGTCACCCCACTACCTGAATGATGTAGTCTGTAGACTGTGCTCTTTCTCCTGCACTATTCTGCTGTGCACATGCCCATAGTAACGCACGTACCATCTGAATATACCAAAATTCTTTAATTTCTGTCTTTCACACATGTTGTACATGCAAAAGGATGCTCCGGAACCTCTGTATATCGTGTAGTTGTGTAAAGTGTTGTGTATGGTGTTGTGTATAGTGCTGTGTATAGCTGCCAGGGTCACGCAGTCCTGAGCCACCCCTATTTTCTGGCTGTGATGAATACACGGAGGTGAGCAGTGTGCTGACACACCTGCAGCCTCAGACACATGAGTGCCATCAGGCCTGCTCTTGGAGCAGAAAGCTCTGCTTTGCACTGTGGTCAGGAGGATGGGAGGAGTCCCCAAAGCCAGCATACTCAAGGTAGCCACTACATGAAGGCATGGGAGTTGGAAAAGAGACACTTTCATGGCTGAACTCACATGTTGCTCTTAGACTGGCTAGGGTTTCCTACCTGAATTTGTCTCTGGAGATTTATAAACCACTGGAAATAAGTGAAAAGAATGAGCAAATTCCCATTCAACTCAATGAGTCTTGGATTTTTATTCCTGAACATTTATCAAAGAAATTTCCTGAGCCATAGATAGCTCAAGTGTCAGCCATGATAGATACAGAAAGATAAAGCAAAATTGATCAATATCTCTTGTGGTTGATTCAAGATTTCTAAAAGTGTTCTTTTGTTCCCCATGGTAGTTTTTTTGTGAAATAAAAGAATCCTTTTAAAAGAATGAACAAAGAATCCTTTATGAAAGAAAAGGATTAAAACCGTGAATCCTTGCTTTTATAATGTACTTTGTTTTCCAAAATCCTTCTCACACCAAGTTCCTGCAGACAGTTAGCTGCAAAACAAGAAAAGATGCTCTTCACTCTAGAGAACAGCAAGGAGTTTCTCCCAGTGAGTAATCTGTTACGCTCTGAAAAATTCCAGACATACAGAGGCAGCACTGGAGTAAGACAAATGCACAAAATCCATACCAGGTCATCCTCAGATAAACTGTCAGTATTTACCACTCAGACAGAAGCCTCAATTAAGACATAACTGGTAATGATATCACTGACCTTAAATGTGCTGTTGTGCACAAAATAGTTGCTTCCAGATGTGTCTTTTGGAACAACTTCAGCAAATTTCCTCATGAGAAGAGAAAATTTTAAAATTAATTAAAAATTAGTATCTGAGTTGTCAGAAAATATTCAGCTGTTGATATAGGGGGAAATGGAGGAAAAAAACACATAATACTGAGTTCAGACTTAGAGCAGAAAAATCACGATATTTTTAAATATTTGTTTCATAGGAATATGGGAAATAATATTTCTGAGTAGATCTAGACTAGTTCTTTTAACTAGTACAATTTAAAATGTAAATATATGAGTTAGAAAGTAACATTCCTCATTTCATTCTACCTATTCATTTATTCTGATGAAAACAAGTATTCAAATGGAACAGTTAAGCAAAATATATTTACTTTCTGCTTTCCCACTTGTCCAATTGTCCAGACTGACAATTTTGGGATGTGTCCCAGAAGCAAATGAAACCAGGCAGTGTGTTTCTTTCAGAAATTACTGCATATGAAAGTGGTATTTTTTAGTAATAGAACTTCTGCAAAATTATTTCTCAGAGTTTTAGCCTGAAAGGAAAAACACCATAATGCAGGAAAAAGCTAGTACCAGACACCAGATTTTGTCACAATGGTGGATTGTGACAGAAAGCGCTTAAAATCTGTCATTTCACAGCACATCAAAAATATGCTGAAAATAGAGATGAACTTTATCTCTTGAAGAAAAAACTAGTTAGACATGACCACTCATCTTTTAGAGTTTTTATTACTTGTGCTGCTGAAACACTTGAAGGACTTAACACTTTCCAGAACCATGTAATTTCTTCTGTAAATAGCACATTTTGCTTCTGGATAGAAGCATACCCTTTTGAATTCACATTTTAAAAAATTACTCAAAATATAACATCAAACACATGGACAAGAACAAATCTGACAGGCTCAATCAACAGCCATATATCTTTCTGAAAGTAATGCATGGTCACACTATTATATAAACTATCTTTCTTTAAAGCTTAAAAAAAGCCCATATTAGTAAAACCTATTCTTTAAAAGCATGTTGAAAATTATTGAAAGATTAATGGAATGTAACCATTTTTAGTAACATAGCCTTAAGCTGTGATAAAAGAACCCATATTTCTTGCTCTGATCATTTGCATTTTCATTTAAAATATTGTATTGCCTTCCATGAAGACCTGTGCAAAGAAATTATCTAATTTTTGTGTTAGAAAACATTTATTACTGAATATAATTCATGGCTCAGTGTAGAACATTTTGCATTGCAAAGAAATTTAGCTGCCATGTTTGGAACAAATGTAAGGTTTATTAGAAGGAATGGGATATTGTGATAGTTTGGGGTAACCTAAGAGTATGGTTTTCAGAAAATATTTCTGTAGTTACACAAATTAGTACACCACATGGCTTTTATGTGCCATCAGGTTACCATAAACATCCAATGACTGAAAAACAAAAGTCATATTCAATATAAAAAGATATCTATAGGGAAAGAGAAAAGTCTAAGAACTTTCCACAGGGAGGGCTAGGAAGATCTGATTTTGAAAATTCAAGGCCTTTGAAATTATTCTTTTTACAGAGCAGAATACCAGCAGGCATTAAAAAGCAAACTAAAGAAAATGAGTGGGTATTTTGACTCTTAATATCACTGAGCAGAAGAGAGGCAGATATGCATAAGTGCAGTACAACAAAAATGTCTACCCCACATGAGGCCTTTGGAGAGGTCAAATCAAAAACTTAACTATTTCCTTGTCTGAAAAGAACAGGAAACTAGAGGTGCTTAAACCACCTGCTAATAGTATTGGTTAGAAAAGTGATTTCCACAGAAGTACAATTGATCAGTGCCCAGAATGCATCTCCCTAAGATCACATGCTTAATTCATTTTTCCCAAGCTGGCCCTCCAGCAGAGGCTCGCTCCTGCTGTTCACTGCCTGCAGCCTTTAGGCACCAGCACCCAGCTGAACGCCCAAGGGTGGGCAGTGGGACTGCTCACCTCACCTGATTAGTACCTCATCTGAGAACCCTAACACTTGGCTCAGATTGGCAGCCAGGAGAAAGGACAGGGCTTAGTAATGTCCTGCAATCTCCAGTTCTATATGAAATAATTTTAACCTTTGGCCCTAACACTGTGCTCATACTTGGTGCCAGACCAGGGATCATCCTAGAAAGGGTGTTGTACCCCAAAACTCTCCCAGAGCTCATAATTCACTGGCACGTTCATTCAGTCAGGAGCTCCAGAAGCAGTCCAGGGCCTCAGCTGTGGTAAACACCAGACCCAAGGAAAAGGTTTGAAAAGCACATTTGAGGGTTGATAATGCGTAGCTGCCCATTGACATCTCAGATGTTAAAATGACAGTGCTGCTGTGCCAGACACCATGTGCACTAACAAAAACCACTGCACTGCCCCAGGATTTATTTTATTTGCATGCCCACCAGGAGTAGGTCTGCCAGAAAACATGGCCACATTTTGCAGGATTAGATCTCATACAATACATTCTTTTCTAGCACTTGCACTGCTCCTTTGAGCTTTACATATGCTTTTGAAATTACTTGGTTACCTAAGTGCATTCGCCAGTTCTAAGAAAAACAATGTCTATTTTACGTGCAGCCTGCTGAAGCGATTTTTCCAGCTCAACCTCTCTCCCCAAGACAAAGGCCACCTTCCTGGCTGCCTGCCCACCTGCCTGGGTGGGCAGGGCTTCCCGCTCTGCTGTGTGAACTGGTGGCAGTGCTGGCACCCTGTGCAGCTTTTGGGCCAAGATGAATGGGGTTGATAGTCTACAGTAAACATCCTCTTTCCCATTATTATCACCGGCTGCATCACTGTGCACAAGCTCAGCTGCAGATTTCAAAATAACTTGAAGTAAATGTTTTCTGTTACTACTATGAGCACATAAGAGAGCAAAATTTCAAGCAATATGAAGTGTGCTACTTAACCTAGCAAACCCAACAGGTCATGATACTGGCACCTGCCTTATGCATTTGCACCACAGTAGTTGCGAAATTTCTGAGACTTCCACACAAAATAGTATAAAAGGAAGGGGAAGAAAGAACTTCAGGTGTGTAAGAGTTTCCTTTGCCTTCTTGCTAGTGGTGTTTGTTTCGGAAGAAATACATCTCAGACAGGTCTACACACAGTATATTCATGCATAAGTTACTTCAATAAGTACTCAAAGTACTTACTGAAGCATTTTAGCAAGAGTTGATACTTTCAAGGGCTTTTGTCAGCCATGTTCTTGGCATCACTCCTGTTTCACTGTTAGGGAGACTTTCTGTCTGATATTTTCTTTCTTTCTACAGAACTTCTGCCATGATTCATCGGGTTAATATTAATCTCTCCCTAGGACTAGATGTAGACTGTCAGAATCATTTGTTTTGAAATCTGAAGTCTACACCAACTTTAAAACAACCTTTGTTGTTTTTCTGCCGATGTCTGAATCTCTCCCAAAGCCAGGACTCATTCCCAAAGCAGAGGAATGTTGCACTCTTGGTAAACAACAGCCTCACAGAGGTGGCAAAGCTCTCCTGGCACACAATTATTACCTCCAGCTCCCACAAAAATCAGTGTTAAGGAAACTGATGCCTGTTCTGCATGCCTTGCAGACATTCTTGAAAGACAACGTGAGCATCAGGGCCTTTATATAGCACTCAAGGACTCAATGAGAAGTGACAGCAGGGCAGTGCTAGACCAGGCATCTCAGTTCTCAACATTGGAGGTACCTGCTTATTAACTGAAAGGCACAGACTTTCTGGATTCCCTAAGTTTAAAGAGCCTAATTAAAAGAGCCTCAAGAAAAGTTTTAGCTCCTGCCAAGAGAAGGCAAAATATCATTGACAAGGATCCCACCAAATTATTTCCTCAGGCTACTATATATCTTTTAAGCAAGACTTCTTTTGAAATCCAGTTTGAGACCAACCAATGTTAACAAATTGTATGGAAACATGTATACTCATTCCCTCAGAAAACATTGTAGAGGTCAAGAGACCACTCTCCTTTTAAGCAAAACATGGCAAAAAATCTGAACTTCAGCCAAAACAACCTGATTTCTTACATTTGCTATCACTTAACAATGTAGATTATGGACACTTCTGAGAATAAACCATATAACTTTACAGAAATTTATGAAAAAATAAATGTATTTTTACAGGGTTTTTACCAGTTGGTTTTTCACTTAGGTACAAGCGTAGCACATCTGGCTAAAGGATGTCATCATCCTCCATATGTTTAAAATTGCTTGAAAGAGCCTTTCCTGAAAATCAGTGCTGTGCTTTCAAACATGTTGCCATAATTTTGCTTGTTGCCATAGGCAAAAAAAATTTTTTCCAATTCACCTCTTTCTAAGAGTGATCTTTACCTGGTAAGCTCACTAGCACATTAAGAAAATAATTATTGATTGATAAACCATGAACGATTTTTAAAAGAATATAGACAATATAGACAGCTACCTAATAGAGGGCAGTATTATGAGCTTATGATGTTAAAGTAGGTCTCTGTTCCAACATCTCACTGAAGTCATGCCTTTTCTGCACTGAAATACATATTTGACTGTCAGCAGGGAGACAGTACCAGACAGCACAGTTAAACAAATGACGTGCATAAAATATAAATACAAACACTCCCTTCACCCTTATCCTCTATTCAGGATAATGCAGGTAGTTAACACTGTCGAAAATAGGCAATAGAATTTTGGGGGTTTGTTTCCCAGAATAGTGCTGCACATTATCAGAAAAAGCTATATGAAACAGAAGTTCATGTAAAATAGCCCAAATATTCATTTTGCAATAAGGTCTACCTGGAGCAAGAGGACTATATATTGTCCAGAAATGTAGAGAACAAATCCAATGAGTTTAGCTATAGTTTGCTGACTTAGCTACCTTTTAACCTCCTAGGAGAATAAATACATAATGTTTTCAAGCTAGCAGAATTGTAAGGATAGGAGCTGGGACTTCAACTACTGTAGTAATAAAGCATTAACAACTTTATAGGGTTATTTTAATATATTTTAGGTACTTTTGGCTTCCTAGCTACTTTCACTCCAGAGAATTAGGGATCATAAAAAATAACTGCAGTTTTGTTTCATTATCACACATTTAAAGGTAGTGCTAGTGCTGTTGAGAATGTCACAAAAGTAATTTCAATCACAGGAAGTGTTGGTGTTGATAATAGGGCGGATGAGATTCATGCCAAAATAAAGGCACAAAGCTATACTAACTGTTCAAGTGTGTACCCAAGAAACCAAGAGCTTAAACTCAAGGGATAAATCACTTGCAAAAACCTAAACCAGAAATTTTACTGAGCCATAACAGCTCTTGCAGGTTTGGCTGGTTTTATTCATCAGAGGAAGCAGTGACTTTGGCCCTGAAGTGAAACAAGAAGACCAGCAAAACAATCCAAGAAGTCCAGGCTTCTCCTGCTCTGACCTCAGCTGCTGGAATCCAGCCTCCCCTGTTATTGCTGTGATTCTTATAAACTGGGAATCTTATTTCCAGAATCGTCAGTTTACAGGAATTGAGCATGTTTGCACTTAAACTCATCAGTGTAAGATGGCTGGATGTACACAGACTGGTTTTTTTTCAGAAGGAAGCTTTCTTTCAAGTTCTCCAAGAGCACATTATGAAAACGGTAGATCTACTTTAGGTTATATCACTCTTGCAATCTCTGTGCAATTGCTTCAAGGCATAAAAATTCCTTCCTCTTCAGATTCTCACAACACACCTGCTTGGATAAACCTCAATTTCTCTGAGAAAAAAAATGTTCACAGAAACATTTTTCCTTTGACCTGGGACTCCACCTTTTCCCTGAGGCCAACTGGCAAGGCCATGTCGTCCTCAGCTGTTCAAGCAACGCCCAGTAATCATAACTACAAAACAACTGGTTACTTGGGCTGTTGGAGGTCTCTAGTGGAAAATCAGCAGAAACACAAGTTCATCTCCAAAATTCAAGATAAGATCAGTTTAACAGGAAAAAAGAAAAAGCACTTCCTCCTCACCCATGAGGGCAGACAGCAAAAGCTTTTTGCTAAACAATTTGCTCCTCAAAACAAAAACAAAAAAAATCTTGGAGAATCATCTTCCTGGGCAGGGTGAAGCTTTGTGGACATCAGAGCAGAGATGTGATTGGGAAGAAGAAACACCCATTGTTATCTTAATCTTGGCTAGAAGTGGTCAAAGAAATATTTCTTTGAAAAAAAGCCAAGAATTTCTGGATGTCTTCAAAATGCTGTAACTTGAGACCAGTAGCTCTACGCTGCCAACTTCAGCTGATATAACATAATTTCCCGCATTCGAAAAGGTAATATTATGTTTTAAAAAAAGGTAAATTACTTTATGTTGATGAGAAATTATGCAACTATATAAATTACCGTGAGCTTGCTAGTAATTTTCTTAATGGCCAAATTGCTTAGAAGCAACATATATACCTAAGCATAATCATGATTGACAAACTCACCAACACAGTGTGGCTAAGCGTAGCAGACCTGCTTGGGAATTGCTCTGTCAGCAGGTGCAGGTGGATGTTCTACCTTCAGGTCCAGGTAGACATCCCAGCAACACAGAAATTCAGTCAGCTGTCACATATTGAACAGGCCTCCAGGAGGAAAAGAAACCCCAAGCCACACATGTCTCTGGCCTTGACTTTCTTTTTTGGAAAGAAAAGTCATGTTATTTACCAAAACTTGCTGAATGATAAGAAAGAATTTCACTGCAATTTACAGCTATAAACCATACACATTCTCCTGGGAAATTACTGGTCACTGAAGATAATTCCATTAGCACAGCACACTAGCACAGCATACACATGTCATCCCAACATGGGCAGAAACTTAAATAGCACAAAGAGTGGTGTTCAGAGTATCCAGTAGGTCTAGAGAATCCTTCAACCAAAATCAATGTGGCAACACACCACCCTAGGGAATGCACAGAAAAATGTGATGTATTCTACAGGGACCACGGCATGATTCATCTTCTATGAGAGCCAGCGTCACATTCCAAATATCTTGACACTGAAAATCAAATCACCTTTCAGTTAACCAAATATTTACTCTGGGCCAATATTACTGTTTTAGAACAGTATTATTGTTTTAGCACTGAAATCCACATTAACCTGTTTTGTAATAAAAAAGAGTATACATGCACATGGTTACATCAATATAATGAAAGTGTTTCATTAAAATAGTCTGAGAAAGGTGAGAAATATTTCCCTTTTACACCTATAGCAAATTACACACAGAAGAATTGAGGTTGGGAAGTTGGATACTTCTATTCCTGACTTCTTCGTTCTCTAGTGCATAGTATGGTTCTTATGCAAGTCAAAGTAATCCAGTACTGGGCATTTCATTCATGCTAAGTCACAGGAATTAGTGGAATTGTATAGTGCAACAATGGTGGACAAGAGAGAGTCCTTCACTCTGATACAGCCAATTCTTATTAAAGAGCTCTCCTTGTGCTAAGTCCCTTTCAGTCACACAGGCTTTTTCCAGTAACAGAAATTGATTGTAGACTAAAGTAATAGTTTCCTTGCTCCCTGTGATTCCAAATTCCACGTGGGCATAATATCTTATATAAAATCAAGCAAATAATTCACAATGACCAATTTCTCTCCCTAGTTATCTTCTAAGAGGATATACTTTCCTCCTTGTTATACAGGGCTAAAATATTTCTAATTGTGTTATGTCATCTTTCAATTAGTAACTGGAACATGAGAGTTGTGTACTGTTGGTACATGAACACTGGTCTCTTAAATCATGTTTTAAGATTACATTTCCCAGTTAGAGAGGTAAGCAAAAAAACACACCAGGTAGGAGATGTTTATTTGTGTAATAAATAGAGAAAGCACAACAATATTAAAAATATTCCTCTCTCTATCCAGTCACCCCTGCACACCCAGCTCTCCATTTCCCCCCAGCCCTTCCTAGCTGGCTATCACCCCCAAATGTGCTCAGCAGGCATTGCCTTCCATTGCCCCAGTCACAGGTACACCAGGGAGGAGGAGGCTCAGCTGCATCTGCCCTGGCAAGAACTGCCTACAACCAGTCATGAGTTAGACTTAGGCCCTCCTGGACTTGGAATTACTTCCTACTGCTTCAATGAAGGCTTATGCAATACACCCAGGGGTCCTCACATTCCTTGAAAATTAATGTGAAGGAGGTGTGGACACAGTTCAAAAAAATGTATTACAGTTTTGTCTAGACTTTGTAGCAGTGCTTTTTCAATATTCCCATTACTTCAAATGCAAGATCATTGTAAAAACATTGACTTCTTAAAAAAAAAAAAAAAAAGCATCTTTACCTACCTATCCATTTACAACAAAACTCACAAAAAATGTTTTACTCCAGAATTCCCTTCAGGACAGAAACTTGGTTTTAATTTCCTCGAGTCTTAAGGAGCTTCAGTTGTATAGATGTTCTGTGGGCCTCTACGCGGAGATAAAATGTTATTTTATCTGTCTTCATGTCACACTTCAGAATTCGTTCAGAACATAATGAAGTGTTACTGTACCAACAAAATCACTCTTTTGCAAAATGCAATACTTACAGCTATTACAAGAGTTGCTAAAATCTGGTTTGCACTGTTCTGTTTCATTGCGAGTACAGATTAGTACAATGCCCCACTTTCAGTCTGCTGAACTGAAACACCTCTTATTTAGCAACAGAAAGCTGTCAATACCCTTCAGAAGGGAAAAAAAAGCAAAAGTATCATTTGCTATTTGCGTGTACCTGGATTAAGAAGCAATCAATTTTCCAGATATTAAGGGGACTACAGTCAGGACTTGCCTTTAGATATTCACTAAGAAAAAGACATCAAAAATTATTTATCATTACTTTTCTCAAAGGATTTTTTTCCCTCCTAAATTGAAAAAGTTAGTGACCACTTGCAGAGCAGAAGAAACCATATCTTTGGTAATCCCTGGTTCTCAAAGATAAAATATGAGAAAACATGAAAATTCAGTGTTCATCCAAGGTTTACAAAATAAAAGTGCTGAAATGTGATTGCCCTCAGTCACAAGACTCACTTGAAGCAACCCATTGACCCTAACTCAGCCACAGGCCCGCACTGATTTGTCTTTCTCAGCGCTGGAATTTTTGCAGAGAACTGGTTTTTAAGAAAAGCCAATTAAGAAGATTTTTTGGGCCATCACTCATGCTGCCAGATCCTGGTGCACCGGTGGGAGACGTGACTGCCTTCTGAGGCTCACAGTCACCCTGCCCAAAGTTCCTCCCTCCAGTCTTCTGCTGGTTGAGGGGTTTGCATACGGGTAGATGGGTCTGGCAGTAAAGTCTGCTGCTCCTAATGTCCCATCCAGTTTTGCTGGACACTGGGAGGCAGCAGCTGCTGTGCTGTGCAGCAGTAAGGGGCAGAAGAGCAGCGGTGAGCCACTGGCAGCAGCGACCCTTCCGTGGGCAGGGCATCCCTCTGTGGCCCCAGACCATGTGTGCACACTGCCTCAGATGTCTCACTGCCTGCTGCTCGGATACTTTCAGTGCACAAAATCCACTTCACTCTGTTGTTAGGCAGATTTTGCCCCAGCTGCTAAATCCCTGACTCTGAAGACATAAGCATTGCTTTGCATACTTGTGGAGATGAAGGAAGGGTTGCAAGGAAATCTATCCTGTTGCAAGAGCTTCAGAAGTAATCAACCAGGCAGACCCAGGTGCGTGGCAGAGTATCTTCAGAAGAGCTGAATATCTGCCCGAGACTGATTTTAGCTATGCTGATAAATATCAGGTGAAAATGTGGGTGCAGGAGTTAAGAAACAAAGGTATGTGTTTTGCAGCATATGTTGCAATTTTGATCTTCATGCAGCAGGAAGACAGTGAAACATCTGATAGTAGCAAATGCCCTGAGGACAAAGACACTATACATTAATATTATGGGAACTGTTCAAGACAGCATTCAGTGTGTGCTAAAAACTGGCCAACTGGCATACTGCTTCCTTTCATTAATCTGACTTAATGAGGTGCTCTGTTGAAAAAAATAGTTAAGCAGAATGTGAGAAAACAACTGTGGGACATGTATTTCAGTCCCAGAGGCTGGAAGGTGGTGAGCAAGAACGGTGGCAGAGACACAGCTCAGGGATGAGGGGTCAGTATGGCGAGGGCACGTCTGCTCCCAAGGGATGGCTTGCACAGCACAAACTGGTTTGTGCACTCTGCAGAGGAACCCAGCTCCAGGCCAAACTGGCTTGGGAAACAGGTCAGTGCATTTCCACTCAAGTCAGATGACTTTCATTCCTGACAGCAGCGCCAGCATTTTGTGACCCCTGTCACTGAGGTTACTGTGGGACTACACTTCATGGCACGACAGCTCACAAACTCTGTATGCCTGCACTAATTGGGGCTCCAACTTCCGTGCAGTTAACAGGTGATGGTACACATGCATGTCTGATTAAACAGTCCATAAGATCTTCAGAAACTTGGGATTTGCTAAGCTCCACATCCTCTGGAAATCATTATTATAAAAGAAAATGTATTAAACTTCTTCTCCTGTCTTCTCACCCTTTTTCTGTTCTTTAAAATCTTACCTGGAGATAAGTGCAAAAGGCTTCTTTGTACAGTGTCTCTGTATGTTTTAATGAGTGAAGGCTCACTTTGTGCACAGTCAGGTTCTTTTGCCAGGTTCCCAGGGAGGCAAGCATGGTGGTGTCATCATCACTGTGAAACTGGAGGAGCAGATGTCAGGCAGAGCTTGTCAGGACATCTTCTGAGGTTTTACTGGGAAGCCTTCAGGGTGAAGAAAATTGGAAGTGACCTTTATACAGAATTACTACAAACACAAGTAGGCTTAGACAGAGAAAAAAAGGTTCAGGGAAAGGTTTCTGTTAGGTTTTACTCATATTTCAAGCCAAGTAAAGCAACTTCATTTCCCTAAAAAAGTGCTGCCATATGGAGTAGGATGAAAATGTAATTTAGTCAGCAAGAATTATTGGATGTTATAGCAGAAAACAATAGTAGGAGTTTGCAATATAATATAGGGTTTTGATTTGCTGCAAATATGACTGGTTTCTCTTATATTCTACTGTTACAAATTAATAGCTCACTATAAGAAAATAAAGGAAGGGTGGGCCTAAAGAGCAGGAAAGACTCAATGAGCTCTAATGAGCTTCAGGGCTGTCTCACCAGGAAAGCCGTAGAAACTTCTCCCCTTGAACTTTTAAATAGTTTCTAGCAGTATCCCAGAGGAAATCTCCTTATCCACGCCTTGCAATCATTTAAAGAATGTTTATTTTTCTGAGGAGAAAAAACCATGGGCATAAAAGAAAAGTTGTCTATGTTGCTAGTAAAAATTTGGGTTAAATTTGAATTTTACTGACCTTATTTGACCTTATTTTATTCATTTCATGACTTGTGTGAAAAAAAATGAAAATGCGTATAGGCATATACTAATATCACATTCAGGTTTTGCTTTCTCTCCCTTATTTATATACAAGCAACAAATAAAATGAAAGCAATAAAATAAGTGCAATAAATTAAAATCTGAAGCCTGAGTGTGGTGTTTTATGTATATTTTGAAAAGCAGTCTGTGGGCCACTTTTTGATGTTTACTTGTATCACAGGTATAGAAACAGTGAAACAGAGGATGACATTCACTTGAGGTTTGCTCTGCCCTTTTCATAATAAGGTAATTCTGCCACTGCTGAATTCCTTAGATTGATTGATCTTGATTTCCCTTGATTGAACAAGGGAAAATGTGAAGCAGATCCTACAGTGCTGTGCAGGGCCAGTGCAAATCACAACACCTTGCCTACGGGTTTTTTTGCAAGAGCATTGCTCTATATCTTTGCATAATTTTCTGCGTGGCTGTTCTCGCCACCCAGCGCCTCTGCAGGAAAGGAGCACTGCCATCTGCTCAGCACAGCTGACTCTGGGACCCCTTGCACGTGTCCCACTCCGCCTGGTGCAGCCAAGGGCACTGCTCCTCTGCCTGCTGCCCCTCGAGCTGCCCGCCCTCCTGAACGCCAATACCGGCGGTGACCCAGTTCAAGATGCCCTCTGCCACACCATCCTCAGCTGGTTCTCCTTTTAAATGGCTGCACAGGCCCTAGTCCTGCTGTGAGGGGAAAACGGCAAGCTGTTTGTGGAACAGGGAAGGAGAGGACATGCTCCCTCTGGACAGCAGCAGGGGCAGGGAAGCAGCAAACTGACGCATTCCATAGGGCTAAGAGAGAGGAGGCACAGGTGCCATTAGGGGAGGAGAAAGTTTCTCCTCACAGCACAGGACTGCTCACCACAAAGTGAGGGGGTGAACCTTGATTATGGCTAGTAAATTATTCCAGTGTCAGTGGATTAAGTACAAAAGTCCAAAATTGATGAGTTTATGCAATTCCTTACATATGCCATGTTGTGTCTGGGTTCAAAGAGCCCCCTGATGACTCTTGTGCCTCAAGCTGCAATCAGATACCCATGTCTCTGATTTTTCAGATTCAAGAGGACTTTTGCTTTATTGAACAGATTTTTTTGACAGAATCATGTTCCCGCAAGGGATCCAGACCCAACAGCATGAAAAAAAAACCTCACCTGTCAGTCTGAAGAAAATATCGCATAGCAACTGGAGATGAACAAATCCCAACACGCAGACTTTATAAGGAGGCTGAATGGCATGTTCACAGTTCGTACATTTTTAATGCACTCTTCCTTCCTTCTCTTTGTAAACTGTTTGTTTGTTTGTTTTTAAATACAAGGATGTTAAGTATTTGAATGATGGACCTACTGCTGGCAGTTCCAGTTGACCCAATGTAGTTTTTCTGTCAGATTTGGTCTGACTGTGGCATAAAGCAAGCTCTACAACGCTGCAAAAAGGCAGCTGAGAGCTGAACAGGAGGTCTCAGTGCCACCTAAACTAAAGTTCCACAGTACTGGAATGGAGGGTGGGTTAAATTTGATGAGAGAACACAGTAGTGATGTTTGTTGTTTGTATAATACAATCATTCTATATTAATTCAATACCCTTTTTTTTTTCTTTCTACACTAGTTCATATAACAAAACCCTGTATGTGTTTGATTAATGGTATTCATTTCCTTTCTGTTTAGATAAACAGGATCCTTTTGACCAGAATTAAGAGGAATATGTGTTTGGGGATGTGAATCAAAACCTAGACACATTTAAACAAAAGCATTTAGTGATACTGTGTACTCACATGCTACTGCGCTTCTGCATAGTCATCTCCCTTTTTTCTTCCATCCATTATATAAAGAAAGTTCAAATCACAAAATAATGTTCAATAACCCATAAAATAATGATGTTTTTTAATGTGGAAAAAGTCAGGTTTAACAAGGTCTTAAGCAATTTGACTTATTAACAGTTCCTCAAGAGACTGGAGTTTTCTTTCTTAGCTCAAACATTGGAATAAACCCTCACATTTTCTTGAGATTATAGTTTTCCAATCTGGCGATTTCATCCAGGCAAACTAAAAATAAATCCAATCATAAAATTCCTTATGCAGTATTACTGAGTCAATAAATGCCCCAAAAATCCTATTATCATAGGGAACACTGCAGAATCTCCTTTTTACCTTGTCTTAAATTTGGACAGGATTAGTAAAATGCTCTAACTATTGGAAGCTACCTTCCAGGTATTTGGAAATGAAAGGTGATGCATCTGAGAACTTTCTTACAATCAAAGACAAACACCCACTCAGTGGATTAAAGGCAGGTGAGATGAGGGTAGAAAGATATATGCAACAGGTATTGCTAAGCTGTTCTCTGATGACAGGTTTAAAATGCAAAATACAGACAGGTGACTGATTCTAGAACCCAAGTCACAGAGCAGAGTTTTAGAAATGAGTAGATGAACGTGTGCTATACCAAAAAAAATTAATGTCATGATATCACAGAATAATCCACATCAAGGTTTATGTGAATAAATAAAGTACACATCTGTATGGTGTCTCTACTATTCAGGCTTATGACGAAGGTCATGGCAGTTTTACCATAAAATAAATCGTTGCTCTATTGTATTGTGGTGCTATAGGAAGAGGAAGATGAGGGTTCAGGAAGATCAGTAACAGGCTGATAAGAATGCAAGACTTCCATTTTGTTCTCCTGCCTCCAAGGAGACCAAAATGGAGGAGGGTCTCAGAGGAGAATGGTTCCTTTTACACCCAGCAAGGTGAAAGGTAGTTAAATGGAAATAGAAGAAGATCTAACTGACATGGAGTATACTTGCATATTTGTATGTTTTTATTATTAGATTAAGGATGTATTTCTGATAAGGAAAAAAGAATTCTTCTTGCAACAAAACATTTTCATATATACAGGCCAGGCTTCTACCAAACCAGGAACAAATATGTCACTTCTACCGATGTTGCTAAAAGTTGTCAACAGACTAAACTTGACTTTTTGTGCTCCCTGTCTGGCAGGTACCAACAAGTAACTAATTTTCTCAGCTTATTCCTTGAAGTTTCTTCCAGGGATGTGCAAATACCGAAATGTATCCCTACAGTTTTACCATTCTTGCAAGCATAACTGCTGGGAAAAAAACATTAAGTCTTGGTCTGATCAGACCACTGGTCAAAGGCAACAGGCACAAAACAAACCATACTTATCACTCTTCAAATTACCTGTTTCGTTGTGTCTGTGCTCTACAGCCTCCATGCTGACTCATGCCATTACCTCATGGGAAACTCCTCTAAAAAGTGATGAGCAGTATCTCTGTGATGTAAATACATGGTGTCATTAGCTGCATCTGACTTTGTCACAGCTGTTGTCCTAATGAGATAGCTAGAACGAAATTTTCTGAGATATACTGAAATAGCCAACAGTACAGAGAAGGTATCAAAGGAAATTTGGGGGGAAAGAATAAAAAAACAACTGTGGAATTATTTTTACATTTTGTGATTATGAGGAAGAAGAGGAACTGGAAAATTATTTTACATTATCTTTCTTTGTAACTCTTCTGTTGAAATGCTGTGTGTTTATTTTCATTAACTAAAAACTAGCATTTCTCAGGTTTACATTATTTAAGGACAGCTAAACAAACTGTGTACAGAAATCCCTTATGAACTTCCTCGCGTTAGAGTTTTTATTTGCTTGGTTTTTATCTAAATTCCTGTTCTTTCTCTTTCCCCCGCAGAGCAATCCTTTCTCTCCTGGAACAAACCTTGTGGGATCCTTCTAGCTTTACTTCCAGCACAGGTCAGCAGGAACCAGCTTTCCCCCACCCCCAATTAAGGTGAACTTCATTTTCAGCCTTCCCTGTGATACTGACACAGCCAGAGGTAACTCTGAGGCCGCAGCTTTGCAGCACTGTGAACATTGGGTTTCAGCACTCAGTTTTCCCTTCCACAGAAGTATGCTACTTGTAGCATGAGATCAGTTAGCTGTTCATGACAGAGCATGTTACAGTAAACAGGCTCTGCTTTCATCATGCAGGCTTCCCAGCATTTTTTCAGCTGGGAAACAACTGTGAGAACAATGGAGGATACGCCGCTGACAATAGGTGCAATATCATTTACATTTCTGACAAGCTCTCAGCATTGCTTTATTTCAGCCGAGTTCCTGCCTCCATTATGTGACTGCAATGTGCCTGCTGAGAGATGAAATGCTGGCTCCTTGACAATAGCCAAAGAGGGATACACCCAGTATTGGTTGAACGCAAGGTGACTTTCCCAGCTTATAGAGGCCTGGGAAAAGACATGAATAATGCTGGTGTAAACCACAATATCCAGAAGGTATTGAGCTTTTCCTCAAACATAAGAAACAAAAATAAATAATGGCCAGGTGGCTACTTCTGGTGCGCATAATTACACATAAGCTTTTAGACCAAATCTTTAAATGTTGCTGGAGAATCTTCCTCAGGGTGCTTGGGATTTTTCTGTACAGGAACAATCCCTTTGCACTTCTCAGGCAATGGTTTACAGAATGTAGTCTGCTTTACTGCTATCCAGATTCCTTTTGCCCTGTGCTGGGAACTCATGAATTTGCAAGACAAGACAATGCCATATCCACTGTCTAGGTAGAGGCAGTTGCAGAGAACATGCAGAGCAAGTGTGGTGCTGGGCAATAACTGTGGGAATACTCTGTTGAAAACCCATTCACCAAACACTTCTGTCAGGACGATGGGATTGCTCATGTCTCCTTTCGTAGCCCCACTATGTACATTCCTGACAAATTTCAATGGAGGATCATGAGTAACCAAGCCTGGGAAAAACTCTAAGCAGATGTCACAACTCCAGTACCTCAGCACAACTGTTCTTTTACTTATCTTTGTGAATTTACATTGTCCTTTGAAGGTCTCCATGGCTATATTTAGGGCTGAACATATATATTCCTTACCATCTACACAAGAGCATATTACATTGTCAAACTCAATTTACAGCAGCCCATTCTCCCCACCTCAGGTTGTGTGTCAAGACTGATGTCTCTGTACAGCAAACTCATGTTAGGGCTAATTATTGTATTGGACATAAAGTGTCTCTTGACCTGGGCTCCCAGGGGATCTCTGAGCTCAAAACAGGACCTAAGCCACTGCAGACAATCTGTAAACCAAGCAGCTAAATTGCAGCTCGTGTCAGACTTGGCTGCTTTCCAATATGTTGAGTTATTAATTTTCAAATTTTTTTTCTTGGAAAGAGAATTGCAGAATTTACCAGGCTGATATCTCAAAACCCTTCAAAACAGAAAAATACATTAACAGCTCTTCATGAGAACAAATGCACCAAATATTTCAGGTGCTCAGAGAGCTCTTCCTAAGACTCCAGGAGATGGTCTACTACTTATTAAGAAAAAGCTGCAATAATATTACTAACTCCAAAACAGGGGCAAGATTTACAAGAAGGCAAAAGCAGTTATTTTGTTGACTCATATTTTCTGCTGCGCAAAGTATAAAGCTGTTTATTCCCCTTTGTAGACCACAATGGTGTTATGCTGCCTTATCCATAACCACTACCTTTAAGTGACACAGTGAGGCTTCTGTACCTCTCACTGCTTCCGCATCAGAATTTAGATCACTCCTGAATGGCCCTTGCACTGACTCTGCCTCAAAGCTCACACCATTTCTCAAAGCACTGTGGCAGCTTGGGCCAGAATTTGAGAACTGATGGCTTGTTATAAACTGCAGGAAGACACTGACTTCAAACATAGGTTCAGGGATATATTTACTCTATGTAGTTCTGCCAAGTGCAGAACTACTCACCAGCAAAAAATCATGGAGTTAAGTGCAAGTGGAGATTTAGAAGCTGTGGACCAAAGTCAGCAATCCAGAGTCATCTCTGCAGATGAAAGAGAGCCCTGTATTTGTACAGCACTTTGATAAGATAATTTTATGATCATGGGGAAGTGTAGAAATGTGATCTAGACATTCCAGTCATAAGTTCAAAAAAAAAAAAACCCAGACTGACTACACTGCTGCTTGGAAGGCCTTCAAAATCACTCCTCTGTCAAACCTAAAGTGTGACATTAGATTTTGTTTCTGGGATCTAAAGCATATTTTTGGTGCGTATGTTTGAGAAATTTCCTACCTCCAAGATGGAAAGGCCAGCTAGGTCTGCCTGCACATTGTAGACTCCTTAAGACTGGAAGAGACCTTTAAGATCATCAAGGCCAACCATTAACAGAGCACCACCATATTAATCTTGAAGCCGTGTCTTCAAGTGCTATGTCCACCAGCTTTCTGAACACTTCCAAGCATGGTGACTCCACCACTTCACCAGGCAGTCTGTTCCAGTGCTTGACAACCCTTGCCATGAAGAAATTCTTCCTAATGTCTAATCTGAACCTTGGCACAAATTGAAGCCATTTCCTCTTGTCCTGCTGGGGGAAAAGGCTGACCCTCACCTGGCCACAGCTTCCCTTCAGGGAGGTGTAGGGAGTGATAAGGGCACCCCTGAGCCTCCTTTTCTGCAGGATAAACACCCCCAGCTCCCTCAGCTGCTCCTCACAGGACTTGTGCTCCAGGCCCTGCCCCAGCTCCATTGCCCTTCTCTGGACTCACTCCAGCCCCTCAGTGTCTTTCCTGCACTGAGGGCCCAGAACTGGGCACAGCACTCGAGCTGTGGCCTCAGCAGTGCCCAGCACAGGGGGACAATCAGGGTCCTGCAGGTGATCAGATACCCAATGGAAAGAGAGGGGACAGAGCAGTTCTCCATCTGCAGACCCCATGGCAAAGGCTGGTTGGTGGAGGGTGAGCAAGGCGCTGGTTCAGCCACAGCCTCTTTAGAGCTGACAACTGTGAAATGGATAGATTTGAGGAATTTGTTTTGCATGTCATCCTGAATTATGTTGCCCTTTTTGTCTGCTTAATATTATCCATTAAGACAACTAATTTGTGTTTGTGAGTGAGGAAAATGAGGCCACAATGCATAAAAAAGTTTTATTTTTCTGAATTGTTCAACAATGGCCTAAGACAATGATTTATTACAAATCACTGAAAGTTTTAACCCATCGCTTGTGATTGTCTAAGATGCATACATAGCACGGGTAGAAACACTTTAGATACAAAAGACAGGTAATTCCTTTTCTTTCAGTTTTACTCATAATTTTGAGAACTTTGTAAGCTTGGCACAATATATTTGCGAGTCTGATTTTTTTTTTCGCAATCTCACCATCTTATCCCGAGTGCAAATGTGGTTAAAGGACATAAAGCCCCTATTTTTCATATGAAGGAACTCAGTACATTACCATATCTTCACGGCTTCTGTAACTTCATCGCACTTCACTAAAAGGGCACTCTTTTAACAAGTTTCAGAGGACCTTCAAAAACTCCCCAAAACCTTCTAGAGTCAAGTGCTGAGCGGCTTTGCTCTGACCTAATGCTTTCTTTTCTTGTCCACCTACTATTGCCTAAGGAACAGAATTGCAAAACACAGCATCAAGTTGCAGCCAATACTTAGCTTTAAAGCAGTCCTGACATTACCACAACCTATGCGAGACATCTCCAGCCATCTGGTTTCGTTTCTACTTCTTTCTCAGCGATGATTTTGCTTAGTCTCTTACTATCAGAGAAAAGGTGGAGCAAAGCCTCTAAGTGGAAATTTATTGCTCTGCCTCTAATTTAGGAGATCTCCTGTTCAGATAAAAAGCTTGCTCTTCCAGAAAAGGTTTATTTAGTAAGAGGTTTCTGACATGGCTCAAAGCAAGAAATGACAATGTGTAGGAGATCATCAAGAAAAGGTTGATTCCAAATGTTTTTCTTATTCCTGCATAATTGCATGTTATTTCTGTCTCCAATAATAAAATTTGTTAATTGTACTTCTGAGTCACTGTGCTTTGCAACTCCTACATGTTAAAAGTTTAATACTCCCATTTATAGGTATTTATTTTTATGAACACCAGGAGTATGCTGCAGAGAAGTCCTTGCATATTTTCTTACATTTTTTTGATTACCTGCATTCCGCACACTTGGTGTTGCTCATCAGAGCTAGGCTGTTTATAGTTTCTGGTTAGTAGAACTTGAGTCAGGACAATTGCATTCTTAGAGTATGAAGATAAATTCTTTCATCATAGCAGAGGGATTCATCTGCATGAATGCCATTGATGTAATGCTGCTTTTTCATTAATAAGCAAATTAAAGTCACAACCCACGTACATTCCAAGTGCTGCTAATCTGAACATGATAAACTCTGAAGAGAAGAACTCAGTGCATGCTACAGTGAAAATACGTGATGCAGAAAATCCTTTCTCTTGTCTGAAAAGAAGCTAGTTAAAACTAATAATCTTTGTTCATGGCATATACATTTTACCTTCAATACAAGCTATATTGAGTCATAATAAACAACTGCTGAGCACAGAATGTAATGCAGAATGGAAAGAAAAAATAGAAAGTAAAGAGTTTTTTGATCTCAGTGCAGCAAGCAGGAATAAATCAGTACACAACATCTTCTGAACAACAAGAGCTCGCAGTGCTACAGAGAGAAGGTGGAAAGCTCACAGAGGCCCCAGGCAAAGACTGAAGTTGAGCTCTTTGCACTTGCATGTTGTTGACTTGCAGTGAGGCCCACCAGCCTGGGGAGGCTCTTGCATTGCTCAGACTTACAGCCCATAAATGGGTTTTCTGCAGAGAAACTGGGCCTGGTGCTAGTGATGCTAATGTGATCAGTGAAAGGGTAACAACCCTCAAGAAAGAGAGGAAACACCACCAGCAGGTCTAGAAAACTACAGAGGGCACATGCTCCTGCAGGACTCAGAGGAACCCAGCTCTGCAGTCACCTCACTCTCTGGAGCTGTCAAAGGGCATCAGTGAAACCACAAAAGAAACTGCAGGCCTGGGCACAGGGCGATGTGTATTTTGGGACAGGCTGTCTTGGGAGACATGAAATCCTTGCTAGAGATGTCTTTTGTCACTGATGCAAATACAGTCATGTACCTTCGTGAATATTTTTTTTTCATTTCTTAAACATCCCTGTGCAAAACTATAGCCATAAACTCAGTCCTATTTCCTATTTCCTGTCCTACTGGTATTTACAGCCCACGTCTGGGTTTCTACCTGCCCATCTATGGTGCTGGAGGTACCATGAACATTTAAGCAGACCTTTTAACTACCTGTGTAGTCCATCCCTGATGTCACACTAGTTGCTCTGACCGACTAGAATTGGCAAAGCAGGGTTTGTCATAGCAACTCTACTACAACCAAATCAGCTGGAATAGGAAAGAAGTAGATCATGAGAGATTAAATCCATGGGCAGATGAAACATATTACAAAGTAAACTAAGAAGAAGTATGGTGAGGGAGGTAAAAAATGTCACGGAATAAGTAAGAGCTATTCTGTAACAGCTCTGGGGAAATGAGCAGGTGAGAAACTTAGTAGAGATAAGGAAACAGCTAGGAGAATTAATAGATATGCCTTGGGAGATGAAAAAATTTGTCAGATCTTCTAAGAGAAGAGCCTGGGAAGGTAGTAATGCCAACTCTGTTGAGGGAGGATGAGAAACAGACAGGCCAAGATAAGCAGCAAGAAGATGAATACCAAGAATAACCAAAAGACAATGCCAGGCTTGAGTAACAAGCCAATTAAGCCAACAGAAGTACCAAGAGCCTGAGAAATAACCTTCAGGAGACAATTAACATGAAAGCCACCTCATGAGAGCCAGGAGCTGTGGTTTGGAGATCAAGACATAAGATTCTTTCTTCAGGTCACACTAAAATTGAGGCATTTTCTGGTATTGAAGGTCTTTGCCTAGGTTTCTCTTAGCAAGCAGATGCCAATTTTATCTGCTTCTACAATATGTATGTTGCAAATGCTAGAATTACAAACAGTAGTGGCTTTCAGTGCAGTTGGTGGAAACTTTTCAAATATGCTTAGAAGTATTATGAAATCATAGCCCTTACTCGACCCAATGTAGTCTCTAAAAGTATAAAAATCATACCAATTGTTATATAAGGAAATATAAAATACCTGTGGAATTCATAATGACCTGGGGGTATGTGAGGTTCTTTTTATTCTCTCTTCTCTTCTCTTCTCTTCTCTTCTCTTCTCTTCTCTTCTCTTCTCTTCTCTTCTCTTCTCTTCTCTGGCATGGCATACTATGGCAAAGATTCAGAGAATGCCAAAATGCCCACAAGTCCTTCCTGCATTACTATCATTAGCTACCACCCTGTACTCAGTGACCCATCACAGGCAGAAAAATGTAAACATGGAAAGAGAAGGAGTCTGAAAGGAGAAAACTCACCTCTGCTCAAGCAGGTATGCACAAGATTAGATATCTCCCTCTACCACGGGGTCTTCATTGGGAATCACCATCTCACCTCTCTCAGAAGGACTGTATTTTTCAGATTTGCTTGTGATTTTTCCATTTCCTAAGAATAGGCCATTCCCTAATCGACCCAGCAACAGAAATTCCCTGGTCATTTTTTAGAATGGTAGCCATCAGGATGCCCTGTCATTCTAAAGGCAATTTAATGGCATGAACCATTCCTTCTGACCAAGAGGGTGTATAAGTATATATGTATATGTGTAGCATTGCTCCTTTACACACTTGGGGTGCAATTCTGCACAGGCTGTGAACCTTGCAAATTTATTTAGCCCAGTGCAAAGTCTGAAGTTCCCTACTTTAGAAGGAGAAATTCTCTATTCTACTGATGGTTAGAGTACACAGCAATCAGAAATCCAATGAAGTTTCCCTCTTAGTGTGACAAAACATGGCTAATTCTGAACATGTTTGGTGCTTTACACGGTCTCTTATGTGACAGAGCATCATTAAAGGCTTTGATGTCAAGATGCCATCCTAGACAACACTGAGTGTGTATGCAAGGAAGCACAAGGGAGGTTCCTTCATTAAGACATACACTATGAAACAACAGGCTTTTCTAGGTTTGTGACTTTCCCAGGAGACAGCTCATACACTGCCTCTCCAAAGGTCACTGACTAAGCAAGTGATTTTCTACCATGGCACTGGGACAAGACATTACCACAGCTTTTGGTTTCATGACATCTAGATCTATTAGGACTGGATTTACCAGGCAAATGCAAAAAAAAAAAAAAAAAAACAAAAAACCTGTTTTATGGAAAGCTCCACTCCCTTCCCAACTCCAAAACTTTTAGTGATTTCAAAGACAAATATTTAAAATGTACCAATGAAATCTTTGCTATTGGTTTAATACCTACACCTAAAATATCTGCTATGAAAGCAACACTTTCTCATCCCTGTGCCTAAGTGGGTTTAGATAGAGGAACAGAAAAGTTTGACCACCTCTTCTCTGTTATTTGTAATTTTCTGTATTTTTCACTCACAGCAGTAAAATGACGAACATTTAGTATGTAAATCAATGAAGTGGCAATGTGAATAATTTTACACCCTTATATTTTGAATATATTAGTACAACCTGGCTATTAGCATCAGCTGATGAGTCAGCTCCTCTGAGCACAGGAAGAATCAAGAACATGTTCAATATAAAAATTTCTGTCATTCCTATTAAAATGTAAATATTTGTTCAGAAACCCTTATGATTAATTGGCATTAAGATTGCATTAGATAAAAAATTATTCATACTGCTAGAATACCAACAGAATAAGGTTTCTTTTTTTTTTCCCCACTACCAGGGATGTATTTTAAAATCATTCACTTAGTTAAGACACCGCTTCATCAGCCTCACCACAGTGGCTGTGACAGTAGCAGCAGTCAGGGCTTAGGAACATGATAAATAGGGCAAGGAGCGTGTGACCTTTCCACTGATATATCTTCTCAGCTCCTTTCAGTTAGTGATTTAGGGACTTGTCAAACTGGAAGTTGTGCCAATGATGGACTGTGATCTGTGAAGCTGCCCAAATTCTTTTTTAATTCACTTATGCTTTTAACAAATCCACTACAATGGACACCTTAATTTGGTTATATACTTTTTGGAGAGGTAGTTTCCATTTCATTTAGTTATAACTTTTTACCTGATCCTATCAATTTCTTGCATGGTGGGAAATTATCACCTTTAATCACCTTCTCTTTGCCATTTCTAAATTTTGACACTTCTACCAGACTCTCCACAGTTATGTGGGACCTGTTACTATCTGAGATTAAGTTCCCACTTTATTTCTCCTCTGATAGAAGCAATTCCATACATCTGTCCAACTTTGATAACATTCTCAATTTATCTTCTACTTTTACTTCTGCTTCTCTGACAAAGGATGACCAGGTCTCCATGCAATATTCAAGGCACTGATAATCCATGGCTTTCCAGTAGCACAGAACAGCTTTTTTTCCCCTCTCATTATTCTTTATTTATTTGTTAATATTTGAGGACATTCCCAGTTAAGTTACTGACAAAGCCTGGAAACAATCCCCTGCTTTCTCTTACACCATGCAACTAGAAGAGAGCAATAATTTCTAATATTATTACCAGGGCCTAACCAGCAGTGAAGCAATGTTTTCAAAAAACCCTTTCTAGGGTGCTAATTTAGAGGCTGTTGCAAACTTCTAATAATAGCTATTTTTCTCATGTGCATTATTTCATACTTTCTAGCCTTAAATTTAATTTGCCCTTTTATCATCTTGTTTTTCAATTATAAAATTTTTTTCTGAATCCCTATACCATCACCTTATGACTGATCTGTCCTAATAATTATGTGTAATCTGCAAACTTTGCCAACTCACAATTTATCCCTATACCAGATCATTTAACAGCAAGCTGCTCAGCTAGAGAAGCTTGAGATGGACCTTCCTTCCTGCTAGAAATCCCTACCTGAAAGATGACTCTTTGTTGTTACTTGCCTCTTATGTCTTAATTGCTTTTCCACCTGTAAGCCCTCTTGTCCTGTGAGAACGATTCATTAATAAAGAACCATGTCAAAGCCTTTTTTTCCATGTTCAGATTTATAATTTGAATCTACATATGGACAACTTTTCAGCTCCATAATAGAGCTCTAGTAGGTTAGTGAGGCATTACCAGCAAAAAAATATCCTTCCTGCTCCAAAAGGAAGTCAAACAGTAAACATTTGGTTCTATTATTTTATGATGGTTAATGTTCAGTTTTGCTATTTTGTTACAGTTATAAATATACAGGCTACAGGTGCCAGGTACGTGCTTCCAAGGATATTCCTCCACATACTTTTTTAAAGACTAGCACCGTGCTATCTTCTGTGCCTACTGAACTATGTTTAACTGACATATTAAGAGTCTTTTGGATCACAGCTTTTTTTTCTTTTTTTTGCTATTGGTTTTAAGAATATTTTCTGAAACATTCTTTTTAATATTTACTTTTAAATTGACAGTGAAACCTCTAAATTCTCTCTTTCTGCTGTGAGAGGACATTGGGCTAGACCCATCTCCATGGCCAACACCAGTTGAAACAATTAATCTGGCTTTTCTGTAGTGACTCTCTTTCGCCTGAGTGCTCCTTTCAACCCTGGCTATCTACGGCTAAACAAACGGACTTTGTTCTCCCGCTAATTAAAAAAAAATTAGAAAACCATAATGCTGTCTTACTTCTATTTGAAATGGGTTGTTTGTACTGCTTGAAAGTAACTCAGAAATTCTTCTTCTGTATCAATTTAAAAAAATGTCACTGTGTTTTCTGTGTTCCTATTACTCTTCCATTGGTTAGTGGTTGTCTGCCACCCTTCCATTTTAAGGTTGCTGTAATCACCTTAGCTTTTAAATGATGCTGTAAAGTAGATTCTAAAGTCATGTGTTTTAGATATGGAATTTCAATCCACAGTACTCACACAATGCATTTCCTGCAGCTGGCTTTGTACCATATGTTGTACCTTCAGGATATGTTGTCTTGTTTTTTATATTTCATCCAGCAGGTTTGCAAAATGCTTATTCTTATTAGTATTTTTTGGTGTTATGTATTGCTATTTTTCCTGAATATCTAGAGAAGTTCAGCACACCTGTGAACAGGTATAAATCTTCATGTTCTACATATTTGCATTATGGAGTGTAAGCTCTTTTTGCTGTGGCAAAAATCAATATGTCTTAAAAGATGAGATAATTCTGTATCAAGGCTAAGTAATTTGAATCAGGTATTTTAAGCATGTTAACCAAACCACACACCAAAGAAATAATGATTAAATGCTACAGGGTAATCCCTTCTCAGACAAATTATCACAAGATATCTCACAGCAGTATCACTGAGCTATAAGCAAAAGTGTCCATAAGTAAAGCATCAAACTCTCATTATCACTGACTTTGCTATCAAAGCTTGTCATATAAAAATATGCAGATATTTTAAATAAAGATCAAATGATATTCAAATTCTAGTAACCCAAAGCAATCATCTTAATATTGCTAGGTTTATATATCTTCTCAAGATTAGAAAGGAAATTTTAATGTACTTTTCATCTTTTTTTTTAATTCCTTGCCAAATAATTTTCTTTCATCGTTCATACACACTGCATCATCATTACAGTCAGGTTGTGCAAGAGTGCAGAGCTGATTTTCTTCTTCAAAAAACTATGGAGGAGTCATACAATGCATAGCTACTGCTGTGATTTTTGTTAACACTGAAAAATAATCCCTTGTTTTCTGAGCTTTGGTATACAGGATCCTAAAATATGCATTTGGAAACAGAGAAACTAATTGTAAAAACTGAAGAATAGGGAGAAGGTAGCAAATGTGAATGGGCACTTGGTGCTCACAGGTGTGTGTGGCTGTGGGGTAGGTAGCAGCTCTTCTTTGCACAGCATGACTTGCTCATCATTTAAAGCAACTGGTCTCAGTCTAGTCAGGTCTCCTCTCAGGAGTTAGTTAATGGACATCTTACAGCTTCTTGGTGTCTTTATTTTCTTCACAATTTATATCTGCCCTGCCATTGCACAGACAGGCTAAACTTCAACTGTGAGATGCTTAAGCTAGTGGTCTTTCTGGCCTGGGTTTTCACAGGCATGTATTTGGGATCTGCCTGTGACTGTCACAATAATTCTTTACAGACATGCCAAGCCACAGGGACAGTTATTTAAACAAGCTTGGCTCAGTGGTTACCACCACTACCTCGAGTGGGTCTGCAGGTGGACAGTGCTGCACACATTCTGCCACAAGTGCACAGATGCTCATTTAGGCGATGCCTACACAATGCATTTGAGCCTCAGCCTAATATCCTCAATGCTCTTGATGCAAAGTCAAATTGAAGGCAGTCAGACATGCTTAACATGAAGTGCAGTCAGAAAGCAACAAAACTAGGCAGAGGTACACCTGCCTAGAAAGGCAGACAGTGTTATCTCTCCCCCCACATCCCTACCTCCCTGAATGCTTTAGAAGTGCTGTTTGACTAATCACTCCTTTCCAGGAAGGTGGTGTCAAAAAGTATTATCTGTTGGGTAGCTGTAAGTGTTTCACACATAAATGAATGCAACATCAGATATGAGAAATGTGAGAGAGTTGCAGAGGGGGGTGGTGAATAAAACATGTAAACCTCTCAGCTTCCATGTTCTCCCTCAAAGATAGTACCATCAGGAATTGGGACACTCTCATTACTGAAATCAAAATAAAGCCTGTCGGGAGACTATGTACTGTTATTCATGCTGAACAGGTTTACCCAGCTGTATAAAGAGGGGTTGCAGTCTACACTTCTCACTATGTACTTGGTGTAGAAGTCTCCTTACCTTTTGAACCTACAAAGTGACAGCACAGCTTACCCAGAAAAAAAACATGCAGCATATCAATAAACTCAGTTCTTAATTAGCTCTCCTTCTATCTCCACTTCTAATACTGACAGATCTTCAATGGGCTTTTTGTTATGACTATTGACTTTAGCCTTTTGAAATATTGCTGAGTGGTGACCCAGAGGGGTGGAGGTGGAATTAGATTCAGAGGCACATCATCTGTTTGGTATGTTACTTCCTTTCACTCTGATGTTGGGAAGATCACACCCAGCCTTCACATTCCTCTTCAACAAGTTGTGTCAAGGAAAAGAGAGAAAGGAAGTTGCCCCACATACCACTGGATATCAGAAAGGAAGGTCTTAATGAGGATGTCAGGATGTAATTTCTACAGAAATCAGCCCTTCCTTTTGTCAGTCCCAGGTCCAGCTGCTATAAACATTAGAATATCATCTTATGAAGTGTGGGCTCAAGAGATAGTACTGTATTCTCTGGGGTTATTTAATGTTCTTGGCTTATATATAAAAAGAATGCTGAATTCTTAAACTCAGCAGCAGTTATAAATCCCTAAAACTGAAATGAAAGAATGGAGTTTGTTTTGGCTGGAATATCAAAGACAGGTGAGGTGATTAAAACAGACAACAAAAACATGTAAAGTAACTTGCTCACTGTCATACAATAGCAACCCATTCCTAACTAGCTGAAATTAGGAACTCTGCTATATTCTTATTAATAAATTTTTATTCAGAAATATTTGACGTATATTAGAATTTTTTATCTGCACTTTTTCTATTTTTCAGCAATAGCCGTAAGAGCAATAGCAAATAACCAGAACACAGAATGCCTTGAAATGCACCATCATGGAAATATATTTACAATGTTTCTGCTTAAGAAATGTAAAAATAATGTTTGATCATATTTTGTAGTGACTCATATGTAAAACATTGCATGTATTTCTGTGACTCATTAAAAGCCTCTTAAAATCAACTCGCTCACCTTATAGAGGAATGTGCTGGAAATCCTCTGTAGCATGCCTATAAAACTTTGTGAGGGTGTAGTAATTCAACATAAATGAAGCATTTATAGTATTTCAGTCAAAAGGAAAAAAAATGCTAAACCAGAATCAAACAAAAATCTGTCTCAAAATACCTTCTTTCTTTCATTTGTTAATAGCTGGATTAAGGATCATGATATTTTATGGTCCATTAGGGTCATTCTGGTACTGAAAAGTAAATTGTGTTAAGCAACAGTATGAGGTTTGACAAGGCCAGATGCTGGATCACAACAACCCCAGGCAGTGCCACAGGCTGGGGTAGAGCGGCTGGAAACTGCCTGGCAGAAAAGGACCTGGGGGTGCTGGTGACAGCAGCTGAACATGAGCCAGGCTGTGCCCAGGTGGCCAAGAAGGCCAATGGCAGCCTGGCCTGGATCAGCAATGGTGTGGCCAGCAGGGCCAGGGCAGGGATTGTCCCCCTGTGCTGGGCACTGCTGAGGCCACAGCTCGAGTGCTGTGCCCAGTTCTGGCCCCTCAGTGCAGGAAAGACACTGAGGGGCTGGAGTGAGTCCAGAGAAGGGCAATGGAGCTGGGGCAGGGCCTGGAGCACAAGTCCTGTGGGGAGCAGCTGAGGGAGCTGGTGGTGTTTATCCTGGGGAAAAGGAGGCTCAGGGGTGACCTTATCACTCCCTACACCTCCCTGAAAGGAGGCTGTGGCCAGATGAGAGTTGGCCTCTTTTCCTGGGTAGCAAGTGACAGGGCAAGAGAAAATGGCTCCAAGCTGCACCAAGGGAGGTTCAGGTTGGTCATTAGGAAGAAATCCTTCACAGAAAGGGTGATCACATATTGGAAAAGGTTGCTCAAGGAAGTGGTGGAGTCACCATCCCAGGAAATGTTCAAGAAACAACACAGCACTTCGTGTTGACAGTCTGGTGTTCAAAGGTTGGACTTGATGATCTTGGTCTTTTCCAGCATTAAGGGTTCTGTTATTTTTTCATTGGATAAATAAGGTGCTTAAACTTTTATACAATGTTTGAACATTTCCAGTTGTGTATGAGGTTGGTCTTTTTTAATTGCTTGATGTTCATGACACAAGAAGAAAATGAATGTTGATAGCCACCTTGAGTGTTAGAATGAATTCTACAGCTATAGCCACAAAAGCTGTGCAATGCTGAAATCAGAACATGCCCCTTTGCTTGCCTACAGCCATTTCTCAGTGACAGACTCCAATGACAGGACCATGAATTTGAAAACCTGAATACACACTTCAACAGCAAGACAAAGTGCCCCACCAAGAAAGTGCAAGTTCAGACACCACGTCACAACCATTCCTGTAGAACTCATGGATGTCTCCTTGTCATGAATTTCAGAAACAAATTCATGGGAAAATACATGTTTTAAAAATAATTTAATCACTGAGTTATGTACCCATTATTCTCTATCAGATTATCTTCTGTGAACCTGAAAATCATTTTATTTTCTCACACCTTTGCATTTGAGCACAGTACAAGCCATCAGGATAATTCTTGATAGTTTTGTTTTGATATGCTTCAATTCCCAGGATTGAATACCTGTTGATCTAAAGAGTGGCTTATATTGCTCTAGTAAAAAAAAAAAAA
>VWZP01009272.1:54570-152212 GCA_013396995.1 Dicaeum eximium
AAAAAAAAAGGCTTTAAAATTTGAGCTAAATACCACTGTTCCCACATTAGAGCCAACTGACCCTCAGAATGAGACTGGCCTTACTGCAAATCAGTACCAGGCATCACACAGCCAGTGAAATCTTGGCCTTATTTAAACAACTGCATTGGGTTTCCATAGCCAGTTTTTGGTAGCGGGGCCGCTACAGGGGTCAATGAGAATCATCCATGAGAAGCTATGAGAAGCTGCCTCCATGTCAGACAGAGCCAATGCCAGCCAGCTCCAACATGCACTGACCACTGGCCACGGCCAAGTTCATCAGATATGGTGGTAGCATTTGTGCATTAACATATTGCAGAAGGAAAAGCAGTTATCATGCAAATGTAATTCAGCCAGAGAAGAGCAGGCAGAGAGGAACAACTCTACAGACACCAACGTCAATGCAGAAGGAGGGACAGGAGGTGCTCCAGGCACCAGAGCAGATGTTTCCCTGTAGCCCATGGTGCAGACCATGGTGAGGCAGCTGTGACCCTGCAATGCTCGGAGGTCCCTGGGGATGCAGAGATGCACCTGCAGCCCATGGAGAGACCCACAGTGGAGCAGGCGGATGCCCAAAAGAAGGCTGTTGATCCCATGGGAAGCCCATGCTGGAACAGGGACCTGCAGACCTGGAGAGAGGAGCCCATGCTGGAGCAGGTTTCCGGGTAGGACTTATGACTTCATGGGGAACCCATGCTGGAGCAAGCTGTTCTTGATAGACTGCACCCCATGGTAAGGGACTGACATGGAGAAATTTGTTGAGAACTGTCTCCTGTGGGAAGGAGCCCACACTGAAGTAGTGAAAGGACTCCTGTCCCTAAGCAGCAGCATAAGCAACCTAGAGGGAGGGGTTGGGGCAGGTGTGGTTAAGATTTGTTTTACTTCTATTATACTGCATTTGTTTTTATTTTGACTGTAATAAAGTCAGTTATTCTCTTCAAGTCAAGTCTGTTTTGCCCATGATGGTAATTGAAGAGTGATCTCTCTTTGTCCTTATCTCAGCTTATGAGGTTTTCATTACACTTTTTCCTTCCCCATCCACTTGTGGAGGAAAGTGAAAGAGCAGCTTTGGTGGTACCAGCCAGTGTCAACCCACCACAAACATACAGTTATTGAATACAAGAAGCCCAGGATTCCATCCAGTTTCTTCAGTGGTTGGTAGAGAATCTCACTCCCTCACCAAATCACAGAAAACAAGTTATTCTGCTTTTTTGATTATCTGTCTTTCCCTGTATGCTTTGAATCATACATGTAGTCATTATCACAAGGAGTTCTGATTTACTTATTATTTAAATTAGACCCTTCAAGATCAAAAGTATTACAAATTTCCAGTGACACCTTTGTCCTATGGAAATTTTTTCAACATTTCAGCATTTCTTCAAATAAAGAACCATTAAAGTAACAAGGGACAGAAAGGAAGACGACACAGAAAGAAAATTCTGTTGTTCTAGTTCCCCCCAAAATAAAATACTTAGCAAGGCAAATTTTAAACAAAGATGGAGATAATAATAAAAAGGATGATAAGCTTTTGTGTTGGAAGGAAAATTGCCCCACTACTTAGTCACTGCAAACATACAAGTATTATGGAATAGTAATGCAGCCTACTCTGTTGCCTACAAAATGTTTCTCACTATTGAATAAGGTTTTCTTAATATTGGGATCACATAATCTAAAGGAAGACCTATGACAAATACATTCAGCAAATATAAACACATAATCTGATAACTCTGGATTTTGCTTATGCCTGGTGAATGTATGTAGACTGCACTACAATCTTACAGGTAATGTGGATAATCAAATTGTTCTCCAGTTTTCAGTGTGGGGAGTACAGTTCATGTTTACTAATCTTAGAAACTCAGGTTCAAATCCTTCAAATCACACTCGTTAAAATTTGTTTATGGCCTCAAACAGTTTCTGATCTTAATATTACTATGGGACAAAACAACCTTTATCACAGAGGTTGTAGCTTCATTATTGTATCTCTTATCTTTTTCGCCTAGCACACCTGGGAGATATCTACTCCAAAACATAGGATCTGTACCCAGGGCATGTATAATTTACCAAATCTTTCTAACAAGGTGAGGACTGAACTCGATAATCCACCAAGATTTAAGACCTTTCTTGTTTACAGTCCACAACTCTCAATCCAAAACTGAAGCACTTCAACACCATAATAACTGTTCTTTCTAGGAAGGAACAAAACAATATTTAAGTATTCTCTTTCCATTCCCACTTAGTTTTCCTCTTCCTGAATCCAAGAATGGCAATACACCTTCCCTAATTCAGAAGCTTTGTCTGAACTATCCTTTCCAGTCATTCTAACAAGTTCAGCACAAAGTTTCCCGGCTGTGAGAGTCCTCTACTACAACACCAAAAGTGGAAACAAATTACTTTTGCACCAATGAAAGGACACAGACACATGCACTGATCTCAGAAACATACTGCCTCCATCTGTAGTAGAGCATCCCCAGCCTGTGTTCAAATATTGATGATACTCAATACAACTCAGTTGACTAACACCCCTTATGTAACAGAACAGAAGTACAGCACAAAAAACAGTTCAAATCCACTGAAATTGGTATCAGGTTCTACTTTCTCCCAAGAGAGATGTCTTTGCTAAATAGAAAAGTTGTTTTTTACACTGTATTAGCAGTCGCTAAATCTCACACGCACAAAAGGTTGCAGGATGCTTCAGTGTACACACCCAAATCCCTAAGTACTGAGCCCAGAGTGTACCTACCCAAGCTTCATACGTGCTAAAACCACCCATGCCTTTTTCTCTCCTGGGATCTGTCCAGTTAGTAATTTCTTTGTCAAAACAGAACCTAAGTGGCACCTCTGCAGTCTTGCAGATCAGAGATACTGAATTCCCTCAACAGAGCAGTACCCTATTCAAGAAGTGACAGTGGTGGTTGACAAAAGCAGGGGATGTGAAGTACTTCACTGGTAGTCATGAGTGCACAGACTCCAAATGCAAATCTAAAATGGTCAATAGGATGAAGAAATTAACATAAACTACCAATGAATTAAGTATTTGTTGTAACCTTCTCTGTAAATACTGGCAAGAGTCAGCTACAGCAGTAAGTCAGGAGCCAGTATGGTTCCAGAAGCTCAGTGTTCTCTCCCTGCCCTTATTCCCTTTCCTCCCAACAGGCACACACAATATACTCATATTCCCTGAGGAAAAGGAATCTGTCTGAAACTTTCACTGGTATGAGTCATGATGCTATCAATTTTTTTTTTGCTCCAGAAAACTAGGTGGTACACTAAAGAGCCCAGGTGCCAAAAGCCTGCATACTGCCCTGGAAGGCTAATGATTGATGAGCTTTATCCTTCCGAATTCCAGCAAAGAGGACAGGCTATAAAATAGACAGCACAGCAAGTAATTCCTCTTGGAAAGTCAGCTCATAAGTGATTCCAGTTGGTCTTTATTAGCATAACTCTCAAAGGGACACTACTCCGCGTCTCATCCCAAACCTTACCCTACAATGCAAGAGAACTGGGTTCAACATTTGAGCACAGTCTATAGAAAGGCCTATCGGTGATTGCATAGAAACTTTACTGACAATAATGGTAGAAAATATTGTGAAGACTCATCTGTAGACTAAGGCACATCAGATAGCAAAGACTTGAGAGGTCCTTTTTCTCTTTGGTTAGCTCCTGTCTGCTTTTTATGTCTTTATGTCTTAAAGGGTCGCCATTAAAAAACACAGGCCATAATTTGAAAATACTTCAAAATGAGAAGCTGAATAATGCCTGCAAAGTAATAAAGTATCAGTGGACAATGATATGAAGAACAAACATTCAGCTTCACCTATTACCATAATTTAAAGCTAGTTCCGTCACTTAAAAAAATGTGAAAATGTAAAAAAATATAAAACCATATCTGCCTATCTGTTCTCTATCCCTCACAAACCTTGCTTTCTCTACAGCTTGAGGACTCATGAGGCAAATAGGATATGGCAAAGAGATCTTCATATAAGTAGAGGGAAGACACAGAAAAACCTAAACAAACATTGAAAGAGCTTCAGTAATGCAGAATGTAATTTACTAGCATACATAACTCTTCCAGAAGCACTTGACATGAATACCAAAAACTGACAGCAAAACCTGGCCTGTGGGAAGAGTAAGGGCTTCATATCTTGGGCACGTCTTAGGGGATGATCCTGTGGATAAGCCCAGTAAGCACAGGATTATGCCTGTAAGCAGAAACTCAGAGCCCTGTAGGGCTTCCGACATGTTTTCTGTTGTCAGGCTACCAAATAACCTTGAGGCTATTTCCCTAAGAAGAATACAAGGCAGTTAGACAGCCAGCTATGTTTTGAAAGAATTTGGATTTTGTGAGTTTTCTCTGCATTCTCCTATGAGAGGCCACGAAATGGCCAAAAACAAGTCCTTCTGTTTAAACAGGTAATGATTCTACATTAAAGACTTAATCAGATTATTTTGGTCTTTCTGTGAGGGCCTTTTTCTACTTTCGATCTCAGACACAACATAATAATGTCAATCAGCTGCAGAGCTTTGAGCCCAAGAGAGTTGGAATTGAGAAATCAGTCTTTACCTAAAGGACTTACTCTGAAAACATGGAGCCAGATCTCACTGGTATGGTTCTTAGAGTAAAAAGGTCCATCTCTACTGGGTTCACTTCCCCTGCATGAAAGATGACAACATCTTACTGGACACTGCAAAATGAGTTGTGTACAAGAGAAAAGATTGTTACAGTGGAAAACCTAATTTAATTTAGAATTATATCACACAGACCAGGGTCTGCCTTAAATAAGACATATGGTTGTCATACTGGAATTTTAGGTGGCTTAGGAGCCTCTTCAGATGTCTGGGGAGATATTTTCAGGTAGAACTGTAGTTTACTCCTTGCTTCAGAAAGAATTCTCTGTTAACCTACCACAGCATGGTTTTCAGAGATGTGTTCTGGATACATTGACTTCTGCAAAGTCAAGATAACAGACGTTCAGCTTCTCACAGAAGCAAAAAAGAAAGAGCATTCTTGGGCCCATTCTTTCAGGATGAAAAAGGTCATGACTCTTCATTACAGCTTTATTGCTCTTTTGCAAGAACATCCTTGATCACTAGAAAAAAAAAAACTCAGCATAAAAATTTTACTGTAAAATACCAACACATATGTCCCTCTGGAAAATAAAATAGGATTCAAGATTCTAAATATCATAGAGGGTAAGCATAGGGCGTCTTATATTCCATGTAAAATTTCATCTCTAGAGATATTTTAGTTAATTTATCTATTCATCTGCACTCAGGGAGGAGACCTTATGAAGTTTTTGGCATAAACATTATCCTCTTTTTATCCCATGAGATGAGACTACACTATTTGTAAAACAATTTCAAAGGAAAAAGATCTTCATAGAAGAAAAGCTGATTTATTGATAGGCTTAGTTTGTTATCAAACCAGTGTTTGAGGTTTAAATATTACTTATAGCTATAACTTCAAAAGAAACATTTACTGCATGAAAATATTGATTCATTTCCTCCCATCCCCACAGCATTTTCCTGAAACACCGAGAAACACCATAATTTCTGCTAGACAGCAAAACACATACTAAACTGCAAATTCAAAACTACTGAAGGATTCTAAATGAAATTAAAAGGCCAAAACAGTAAGAGAACAAATGAAGCTTTCTCAAATGTTACCTCCATGGACAGGTTTTGTCAGGTCTCAGAAATCCATCATATGCCTGCCTCCCTTGGGAGGACTCAGTGAATTACTGAAGCAACAACTCCTGGCTGAGCAGTGCAGGTCAGGGTTATTTTAGGCCATGCCTGGTCAGTACCATGCACCACAAGTCTCTGCATAAGTTACTCTCCACACTTCTCACATACAGCATCTACCACCCAACTAGGTCACCTTTGGTGGAAACAGAAAAATGAGCCAACCAGAAAAGAAAATTCATGAGCATTAACTAAGCCAATGCAAACAGTTTTGTAACTGACAGAGCATATTGGCATAAAAATTATAAAAACAGATCAAGGCAGCTGACAAGCATTCAAATAAGCAGTGTAGAAAGCAAGCCAGCTCTTTAATTTTTTGACTCTTAAATATTTCTTGGATAAGAAATGTTGCTAAACATGAGTAAACAAGAGAACTTCAAAAATTTTCTAAGAATTTTTGAGACCTCAGAATGTACCTACCTGCAAAGGTAACTGAAGATCACTAAATAAAAGACACCAATACAAGTAGGCTAACTCACAGTTTAAGTAATTTTCACCTTTCAGGGTGACACAACTGCAAACCAAACAGTTCCACATACAAACATAACTGAGGAAAATAAGATAAAAGTATATAAGCAAGTCTGTTTTACTTTGTGACCTCTGTCTCTCACCTCCATTGCAGAAATGCTAATTCTTAAGAGAGGCCACAAGACTTTCATTCCAGGTTGGGCAGTAACCTACCTGCAATGTTAATGCAGCTCAGTCAAAGCTGAGCAGCACAGTAAACGTTGCTCCTTATCAATCCATGTAACACATAGGTGATTGAAAAACACAGTATCGATCTTGTAGGAAGGAGACATGGAGGTAGCCACACTTAAACAAAAGAAAGACCATGCTGGTAACAAGAACACTCAGTTTTTAAATTTTCCTTCCTCTTGTTCTAGTAAACCTATTTCAAAGCAGAATCATATGAGGACCAAAACTAGGCCTTTCCAGGCTGGAATAGGATTTCCTGCTTGACTGGCTTGAAGCGATGTGAGATCTTAATTTTAACACTGCAATATACCTGTACCACCCCTCTCTCGCCTTCCTTCCTCCATCACCCACTGTGATTACACAGAACTGTAAATTCTCCATGGAAAACCAAGACCACCAACACAGCCTTGATGTTGTAAGCAGTAACAGCTTTGAAGCCATATGACTAGAAATTTTCTGGGAGAAAAAGACACAGCAAGAAGGAAATAAATATTTGGAGACAGAAAAAAACACTGACAGAAAAAGACACTGGGAGACAGAAAAAAATAATTTTAAATTATCATTTCATAATCTAAGTGTAGAAAACTTAATTCTGTTGCTCCCCCCCTTTCTACCCCACAAAAAAAAATATTTACCTATCTCATATTTACCTAGGCTCTGAACCCTGTTTTCTCAACACACACTTTCCCTCGGGGATGGTAACACATGCAGTTTTACTCTTTACATTACGACTCCATTACATTTTCTTGCTAGGCCTGTCAGTGGCTATGACTGCTGCCCTCTTGCACCTCAGCTTCATTTCCATGAGAGAATCAGATCATGACAATTGTTTCATTCCTGTGAAGATGTAAGGGAAATGGTTTGATGCACACAAGACAAGAAGAATGCCTTCACTGTAAACATAATCAGGATAAGTATGCATGTGGATCAGGCAAGACAACGAAGAGCCTACCAGATATTTCAGCACAGACATCTGTTCAAGTAGCTGTCCTTGACTGGAGCAGCACTGACAAAGAGCACAGAGCCTGAAGAGGCAGCCAACAGAGTTTGCAAAAATTTGCCTTCCTCATGGGTGTTTACTGTTCACACCTGAAGTTCAACCTTACTTAGAAAATAAGTACAGTTTAAAAAGTTTGTTTTCAGTAATAAGCTTTAAAAGAGAGTAGCAAAAGGTGAGGACTTGTACAAGACACAATAAGAATGCCAAAACCTTGAACAACCTGGTGTTGAAGTTGATGACTTCCAAGAGCCTTAAGTCACTTTATTTATCTCATGTATATGACATGAGATTGCCTCTAAACTGCAACAAGTTTCAAAAGCTCATCCTTAACAGGTCATGTTCTTGGGCTGGAGTTTGAATTCCTTATGCAGTTGGTTTTACATTACCTGGGTGACTACAATGGCTGCTCTGTTATAGGTCCTGTACTGAAAAGTGAGGGGTGGAAGTACAAATCCACAGGCAAACACTTGCCATATTCTAACATTTTTAGGCTTTTTTTAGCAACTTAAGCAGTAAGAACCTCAGCCCACAGTTTTTAAAAATGCACTTATAGCTTACATAAAATGTTATGATTCCACATTTAACTGTTGGGAGAAGGAAGACATGCTAGCTTAGACTTTTCAATGAGGCCAGTTTCTTTCAGAGCCTCTGGCACCAATCATTACCATTGAGAGTCTGGGCCAGAACTGAAATAAATCCAAGTAGCAAGCTCAAGAGCCCAAGAAGCAGTTTCTGGGGGAGCGGGGGGAGGATGTTGAGCACAATTGACTGCTTACAACTGGGACTCTGCAGAGTTCTTGTTGAAAACACTAATACATTGTCAGGTTTTCAAACCCCAAGGAGCGTACACAAAGAAGGCAGAAAATATCAGGTTTAAGAGGAGCTATAAAGCAGAAATCTCATCAGTGTCATGTAAATTGACATTTACAGTTGGTAAAAACTGTTGGTTTTCTCTCCCATTAAAATCCTTACATTTGCCATTATCTTTTTATAGTCTCTTCTGAGTACATAAAATAAGCAATTCTCCCTCTGGAGCTAGCAGGGTCCCTATAGATAAAAAGGACTTTAGCTCCCAGATCTCTTTCCTTCACATGTCATCTTTTTCATCAGTAGACCCATAGCTAGCAGAGAAAATAACTCACTCATGAGAAAAACTGGTGGGTTATTTCCATGCCATTCCCATAAATATAGTTCTGGCAAGAGATTTACCACATGACAACTGTACTGCAAGAGTAATTCCAAAACTGTGCCTTTGCTATCCCACGAACATGATTCTGGGGAGATTAGTAAAAAGGCATTTCAGCATTCTGCCACCCACACCATGCAACTGCAGAGGAGTTTCAGTTCAGATAAAGTACCTGCATTTTATGGAAACAGCAGAGATAATTTCCATGAATTGAACAAAAAGTCCCAGCTTACAGAGAAAGTAAGGAAACTGGCACTGGGAACATTCTGCAAACAATTAACACATTAAGCCTTTTGGCTCTATTTTCTCTTGTTATTGTTAGCAACTGGTATTTCCAGGAGTGCTGATACTTTTAGGATCATAGGAGGAGTGAACAGGTTTCTCTAGTGGGTAGAAACTGGAAGCAAATTATGCACATACTGAACAGGCCAGCTAGGAAACCTGCCTAACTGAAAGACATGCAATCTTTACCACTCCATCTTCATTAAATCCTCTTCTGCTGAAAAATACCTTTTTCAGTGATGTCCACCAATATTGTCACACACATAAGTCACAATGATGCTGTCATGATCTTAGTAAATTATTGTAATTATTTCCTTAAAAAGAGAGCTGTGCCCTGCATTTTTCAATGTATCATGTGTTTGAAACTGTTTTCTTTAGCTTATAGACCTTTATATTCTCAGTATTTAACATACACATGGGAATAGAAAAATGGTCTGAAGGATTTTGATTCTTCACTTCTATACATAAGTGAACTCATTCATCATCTGTTATGGTAAAAAGTACAAATTTTCTTTTTTTTTTTAATCTGAATGTAATGTAAGTACAAGAGTTAAATGGTGGTAATTAAATACAATGATCTCTAAAACCTGCTTAACTATAATGATGTTAGTATTTACCACTAGAAGGAAAAACATATTGAAATACCTCTTCAGTCAGACTGTTGTACTTTCTGTATTGCTTTTAATGCTGAAATATAGTAACTTCTATCAGTACATGATCTCTCAGCATGACAGATACCTCAGAAGCTATCTCTTACATGCTGGTCTTAAAAAGAGAGAAACCAATACTTCTTTTTCACTGGATTTAACAATGTATTAACTATGCAGGCAGAGAACAAAAGTAGTTGCATTAATTTTGACAGAGCTTCTTGCCCCTATTCCAGGACATGGTAATGTTTTACAGAAAAGGACATATCTGCCATGCACCCTCATCTACAGGTATAAATGTAAGTAAATTAAAACCCATGCTCCCAAAATTCAACCACAATGATAATGAAGAGTTGTAAAAGTAACCTGTAAACAAGCAAATAAAAAAGCCAAGAGTCATCATGCTATATTGCAGTTCCTCCTGTTTGGCTGGCCAGTTGTGCATACATCAACTTCTAATGATACACAGTCTAACCCAGCAGTGGAAAACAACACTTTTCACATGCAGGATGACTACAAAAACACTTCTAGGAGCAGCAGAAGTGTGTCTCCTCTATACTATGTGAACTAATACACAGATCATAAGACATTTTTCTTTTTAAAACACCATATGCTTTCCCTGTCTGCATTTGAATTGCCCAATAGAGGGAAAGTTGCATTCATATGGGTTCTCTGCCTTGCTCAGGATGTAGCTGGTATTAAGACCAGGTTGAATGTAGGTAAACTTCAGACGATTACTCTGTTCAAGCCCAGACTTCACAGTCATCATGTGAATCTATATCTGAAGAAATAGTCTGTACCAAAAACGTAACAAGCGATGGTTTAAATAATACCTGTTACTACTGCACAGATGAACTCAGCAGACCAGCAAAGAGGCCAGTTTACACTCTTTGTGACTTAATTGTTCAATATAATACAATTGATTTGAAATAGGCTTATCCGGCTTAAAACTGCTTGTGGAGATCTGCTAAAGAATATCAGAGAACAGCAGGCTGACCTGAAGAAAGCAATGAATGAAATTCTAGTGAATGCTAAATATTATATGTGGATGAATACATAACATACCTTACATAGATATGCATAGTTATAAACTAGGCTAGCTGAGACCATGTAGGAAATCTGATACACAAAAAACATCAGAGCTCAGCGTTCATACCAGTCCATCCCACTGTATATTTAAAACTGAAAAAGCTACAGACAGAGAAGTTCAGGATGGTGATGGGTTTTGGAAGACTTTCTTTAAACAGAGGGACTACATAAATTCTTTTTTTTAATTATTTGACCTCTCCAGTTTGTCATTCTAATTAAATCAAGTTAGCCTCAGATTTCTTCAAGAGGACTAGTTGGCAAGACTCAAGAAGACAGGAAAATGAAATCAAATACCAGAAAAACAAAGAAATAAAAAAAAAAAAACACAAACAAAAGAAAAATATTAAGAGAATATTGTAGGAGAGTACCAAAATGATAAATGCCCCAAAGACGGTTTGTAGAGATGGATTCTTCGTGACTTCTCACAATACAAAAGTAAGGAGGCACCAAAAGAAATTGCCCAGTTTAAACGAAAGGAAATGCTTTTTCCACATAGCTTCTTAATTGAAGTGTGGAATTCATTACCACAGGAAGTTGTGGAGGTCACAGCATAAAAGGAATTGAAAAAAAAAGGGGGGGCAATTTGTGGAGGATAAACCCACTGGTGGCTATTAGACACAATGGTCCGGATGCAAATTTTAGCACAGGAAATTCTTAAACCATCAGTTACTGGAGGTGAGGATAATTGTTTCCTACATCCCCTGTTTCTCATCCTCCTCTTTAAGCTCTTTTTGCAGGCCTCTGCTTGCAATAGGACACTGGATTGGCTAGACCTTCAATCAATTAATATAGTTGTTACAGTCTTAAGTCAACTAGCATTTACCACGGTGTCAGAAAACATGGTGAGTCGCCTCCACCAAGTAACATATGAAATCAAATTCTGCAATTTGTATAGTTACCCAAAGCAAGAGATGCAATTTTCTGAGGATGGCATAAGAAAATTCACAGTAACTACAAATTACATGCTTGTGAGGGAGATGCTAGATCAAGGAAGCCCTGAGTTTTGCATAATAGAAATCTCCTTTTGCAGTGAGCAGCACTCAGATGAAGACCTATGTCTGGGTTGAACCTCAACAATTAGGAAGCATACCTCCCCAAACTTACCCAAAAACTCTCCAAGGAGGAGCACTGGGAATGCTATCTATAAATAATCCCTAGTTTTAATTATATGAGTCTGAACTATGTCTAGTCTTCGTCATATAACAAAAACATCATTCTACATACCAAAAACATTGCCAAGCAAATGTATCCAAGAATTCAAACTGGGGTAGGCACAGCAAATGCTGTGCTGTCCTTGTGCTGCCACAAACAGCATGAAAAGCTGAGCATTCTGGTGGCATCTTCATCAAAAGTTTACAGCAACATTTCTGCCACATGCTATCTTACTCTGCAAGAAGATTGGGGTCTAAGTCCCTAAAATAGGGAAGGGAGTTGGGGGGAGGTTTTCATATTCATGGTTGCAGCAATAAACCAACATGTCTTGAGACTCAGGAGGGCTAACCCCAGAAATGTAATGTTGCTCAACAAAACAAACCACAGACATTCCTGACTACTATGAGCAATGGGACATGCCCTAGTCTGCTGAAAGTTTGTAAAAGGCAAATTGTTGTTGCTAGCGAGAGCTAGACTTCATACCAAAACAAAACCTCTAACTTTGTTCATAAACCCACTCATGTATTTACTCAGGTCTAATAATTCAGGGAGCAGAATGCTTCTGAAGTAGTGCAGTAGTATTCTGTGACATGCAGTGCTGTCCAGAGGGACAAAGAAAAGTCCAGGACAGAAAATCTCAGAGAGTTCCACTGAGCACCTGTCTCCTAACAAGTAAGAACAACTTTTATGTTCATTGGGACTCAATAGCAGAGGGTGATGGCTGCGTGAGTTTGCCAGGAATACAAGACCTTGGAAACCAGGTGCAGTACTTGCCCACACCTAATTAGCTACACAATCAGGGGTGTTAGCACTCAGCTACCATATCTGTATGGGGAAAGAGTCTTCCTCAATCATTCTTATAGCTTCTTATGTGGGACAGTATACTAAACTATGTCAGACTTCAACACATTGCATTCAATTAACATTCCTCATTCAAGTAACAATCCTCATTATTATTTTCATCTATAAATTTGTAATTTAAAACTCTTCTTTTTTATGAAGAAGCTTGATAACATCTGCTTAAGTATCATTTCCTTTAAACTATAAATCTCGTGATTGTGTATTTGGTCACTACATTTATCTGCTATTAGAAGTGCACTTAAAAAGAAAAAAAAAGAAAAGAAAAAGCACACGCCTAAGTGATCAAAAGAAAGTTAATTGCTGAGACTGACTTACGATAAGAACCAACACAGTCAGCACTTTGAAAGCATGGCTCAGAAGAACCGGCACCAACACAGAGGCTTTCTGTAGTCCTCTGATATTTACATTAGAAGGCGTTTGTGCCAAGCCCAGCAAATTTTCTGACTGAAGGCAGCAAGTCTCGTGCAGAGGTGAGGAAGGAGGGGCGGGCGAGGGGCTGCGGGCAGTGGGAGCTGCGGGGTGACAGTTCCTCTCCCCCCAGCTCTGAGGGTAGGAGGAACAATGCTGAGAAAGGCGGGCGGCTACGCCCAGGTCAGCGGGGACGGACAGTCCCCCACCGGCGATAGCCCCCACCACGTCCTGGCTTTTCAGTAACATTTACACGATCGCAGTCGTGAACTGCGGAGCTTTATTTCCTTGTCTGACCTGGTAACTTCAAGGGGAAACACATTAGGAGATGAAATTTGCTTACAGTGATAAACTGTAAAGGGGACAGTTTTTATGCATTACTTGCAGGCATTCCTTGGCTGACACCCACGTAACCCCCGACAGCTTTTCTTTCCCAAGGATCCCTGCAGTTATTGCAGCACGTTCCAGGTGCCTGAGCTAGGCGTGTGGTCACGCCACAGCAGGCACTGTGACCCGGGGTGCTACCCAGCCCTACGACACCTTTGTCACGGCTCTCTCCTCACCCCCGGGCAGAGCTCTCTGCCTGACTGCCCTCCTTCCCCTGTTAATGCCCGTATGGACTGGTTTCACACACAGGGGGCAAAACTGGGTTGGTATTAACACATTGCATTTCTTATACTGCGGTGCAAGAAGTTGATGTACCAATTAATTAATCATACCCGCCCCAGACACATTTGCGATTTGAGGGATCCAAGCATTGCTTATATGTAGCAACTGCACCCTGCATCCGCACGCAGCAAGCAGGTGAGGCTGGGGAAATACCAGTGCGGCACACCTGCCATTTGCAATGGCATTCGCCGGTCACAGTGACGAGCATGTTTCCCTCAGGACATCACGCACCGCGGCTTCAGCCCTTCCCTCCCACGGCAGCTCTGAGCTGAACCTCCATGCCTCAGCACTACGCCTGCCTACAGCCCGAGCCATCAGCCACGGGCCGTGCGGTGCCCGCGCAGGGACCAGGCCTTCCCCGGGGCGGCCACAGCCCTCACGCCACGCACGGCCTTGCAGCAGAGCTGGCGCACAGCCGCGGCTCGGCCCAGCCTGGCTGCTCGGGCACACGCTGCGCTCGGGCCCTGCCCACCCTTCCTGCAGAAAGGGCTATTCGTGCCGAGGGAGCTCTGACCGCGGGACCTGCGGGAGCTCCGGGAACTGCGGGACCCGCAGAACATGGCCCCTGCGCCCCTAGGTGTGGGCAAGTACTGCACATGTCGTTTGGGAAGGAGAAAGGCGGCGCGGGGGCCTCGGAAGGCGGCGGGCAGACAGCATGGGGCAGCAGCCGGGCAGGCAGCGCGGCCCGAGGCACTGCCCGGCAGAGCTGCCTGCAGCGGGGCGATGCAGCGATTGATGCTCCCCGCACAGCTGGGGCAATGGCAGGGATGCCTCTGGGAAACTGCGCCAGCCTCCTGCACGGAGCAGCCAAGGAAGGGCTTGTGCTCTCTTAGGCAAGAAGGCGGCAAAGGCACTAGGCGTCTGACAGCACCACAGTCCACATGCAGCTTCGATGAGATACCTTAACCAAGAGTCTAGATACACCTAACCTGTGTCGAAATTCATGGAACTGCTCACTACCAAGGGAGGCAAAAATTGTGCTGAATCCCTCTCTCAGCTGGCCAGCAAGCTTTGTGCTTCTCTTCTTAAATGAAAGTGCATACATCCCCACCCTATTTTTTTTTTCAGGAAAAAAACGAACTAATCAAGAACAAAGGACTCCTGCATACATCATATGCTCACTTGTCACAGTTTTGTTCCCATTTTCCATACTACAAATAGGCACAAAGCAAGGCATATCCATGTCTTAAAGAGTGGGTCTCTGATCTGCAGGCTTCTGCTTTGGAAGGGTCAACAGCTGCTGATGCAATTGCCAGCCTAGAGGTTCCTGTATCTTATGTTTAAATTTTTCATTTTTCTGTGAAAGGACTTCGCTTTTTCCATGTTTTCATAGAAATATAAGGGTTTTCAGAACACACGGCATCTCGGGATGCTAATTTCTTGGCATAACTACTGTGGAATAACCATCACACACAGAGGGAACAAAACAGGCACAAAGTAACCCAAAGTAGTCAGACACGACAAACTGACCCATACAATGTGGCACCAGTGACTGGGCCATGTAACACAACCACAGTTGATGTAAGCCTGAGCGTGAGTTTAACCAAGTCCACTTCTCACTATAGAAATCCCCAAAGTGCCTTGGTGATACAGGACCTCCAAAACCACGAGTATGCAGAAGGGAGGTCTGGATAAGTATATGGAACGTACACACAGTTCAATACACTTCATTAAATGGTCCCTTTCTGTGTAACAGCTGCCCCAAATGATGCTGGTGGGTGGAGAAGAGGGCAAGGTTGATTAGGATTAGAGAAGGACATTTACATACACAGGCATTCATTCCACAAGCTCTCAAATTCTTGGAGTGTCCTGGCTGAAACAGGAGCACCCAGCTACCAGTACTTAATGTATTGCATGTACATCAATTAAAAAAAAGCTCTTAAATTCCACTATCCTTGTTGCATTGGAAAGTGCTTCACCACCTGGTCAAAAAATATAGAAAGCACTTTAACTCCTTCACAAGTACATCTCATTGACACACTGCTCTGCGTCCACACGAGTGCCCCGGCTAGCTCTCTTCCGAGGGCAGCACGACGAGAGTGGCCGCTTCCCTGTCTTCCCGCTCCGGGTTGCAGGGAAGACGGTGCAGCCTGCACCCCCTCTCAGAGAATGCAGGCAGCGGGAATCGAGTGCGTCGTGGATGTGGCATGGCGCGAAAGGCAGAGGGACGAGACACTTAACGGTGAAGGACAGAGAAGACATTTATTGGTCCAAGGGGTCCAAGAAGTGTCCCCAAGCTCGGGGTGCAAGCAGCTTATAAAGGGGGGAGGAAACCAGGGGTGGGGATACATACAAACAAATCAGGTGATGGTAAGGGAGGAGCTGAGCTAGGGGACAAACCTATCAGGTGGAGGGTGGGTGTATACAAGAGCACAACAACCAATGAGGGGTCAGGGATAACATAACAGACAGGGAAGGTTCTAGAACAAAGGCATGGACTAAGGGGAGAGTGACACTTCTTGGGGGTAGGGTTTAGGGGATTGACAAGGGCAAGGGAGGAGGGGAACACAGTATATGGGATAGGGAGGACTTGGGGCAAACCATTAGGGGATACAATACAGGGGGAATCTCAAGGGAGAAACCAACAACCGTGTAAAACATTTAACATTAATATAAAACCTCTAACAACAACATATAACTCTTAAAAACACACTACCACATCTCATGATGGACATATTTCAGTTAGAAAACTGCATTTTATTTAAAATCCTTGAGCACTACTGGCTGTCCTAATCCCAAGTACCCAGGGCTGCAGCGCACCCTCCACATCAGCACAGCCCGTGCTGCCTCCCGTCAGCTGCATCATGCAGGCAAATTCACACAATCACCTTCAGGCCTGCCTCTGACATCCTGCCCTGTTCTTTACTGCTGACCTGCCCAAACCCACTCATCACACAGTGGGTTTTGATGACCCTTTGACTCAAGTCTAGACCAGAGGGGAGGAATTGCAGAGTATTTTTGCAAAAGTGTCTCATAGTCAGGATGGAAAAAGCCAGTCTGACCAATTCTGCACCAATACAGTAGCAGCTAAAGGCAATGGGTTATTCCTAAGCATGATGTTAATCACGTGCCACAGATGTGATGGTTTATCAGCTGTCTGGCTCTTACTGGGTAAAAGTTCTCTGTACACTGCCTTTGCTCATGCTGCTCGTGAATTATTATCTCTACTTACACCTTACAATTCTAAAACGCTCCAACATGGGTTTTTTTAGAACTTATAAATATAAGAACTATATATTTTCTATAATTTATATTACGATAATATATGTTTATATAAAATAAGATTCATGCTTATATATTAAAATAGACATTAGGAAAAAAAATAGTTAATTTCTCACTTAGTAAATATAATGCCTATCAAGCAGTCAAGCACAAAGCAAAAACAATATGGGCTAATCAAATAATCCATTAGGAACATGATAACAGAGGCAGACTCTACAGACTTAAAGAAAAGAAACAATTATGCAGGAATGTAGTAATGCATAATACAATATTGTGTATCTGAAACAAAACCTCCTATCTGTTACAAGTTTATGCATTCAATGTGGTGTGAACAGGCTATTGCAAATGGAAGCATCTTCCTTATTTTCTCCAGGTAGCTGTTTACTGGTTTTGGTGTTTTAGCCCAGCTCCCAGAGGAGAAGAAAAATGGAATTATTTCATCCACATAAGTGAAATCTTACAACTGTGAGTAAAACATGATCTGATGTCATGATGTGAAAATTAAAGTTTTAGTCATGGAAGGCAGTGAGGAGGAATTTTTATCTCAGACTGCCTGGTGCTTCTGCCTCAGTGCCAAAAAAATATGCCATCTCTCAGGTAGGTGACTTCACAAAGAGAATTTCCCTGGGGATCAGAAAGGAATTTCCAGAATAAAATGGAAGATATTGAGAAATAGATAGATAGATAGATAGACAGATAGATAGATAGATAGATAGATAGATAGATAGATAGATAGATAGATCCCATTGTCCCTATGCATAAGTTAACAACTCTTTTCTACAGGCAAGGGGTGAACAAGGAGAGAGGAGAAGGGCATAAGCAAACCAGGGAAAAACAAAAAGAAAAGAGAAACAGATCCAGATCACTACAATCTATTTACAACAATATGTGCAATAACAGCTCTGGCTGAAACACGTGTAGGAAAGCCTGCTAGCGAAATCATGTCATGCTCAGGGTCAGATGTCAAGTTTTCTTAGCCAGGGATTAAAAAAATGTTTGTTTCCAAACACATTTTTCCTGCACACTGTCAGGAAATAGTTCAATGAAAGCTGTTGCTCAGCCTTGTTTCTTTTGCCATGAAGTAAAGAAGACAGTAGTGTACTGGAAACACTGAGAATGGCCACTGATTTCTGTGCTATCTGCTGGAACTTGTTCCTGGTACTTATCCAGCTCTACCTGACTGACTGCAAGCTTGAGTAAGACCTAGTGCTAAGAATAGCTCTAATCACTGCTCAAACATTTCCCTCTGCAGGCAAACCAGCACTGATCTGTTCCAGTTGGTATGATTCTACTTCAAACTTCCATAAATGTCCTCCGTTTTTGAGGTACTTACAATGTTTTTATTTGGTTGCATTAGAAAGTAAAAAATTGGTGGAAATGGCATGCTGAACACACTCTGAGAAATAGCTTTGTCATAATTACAAAGCTTGGAAAAACCCGGATCATCCTCTGCTTCAGCAAAAGCTGGGAATGTGTATTTTGACTAATAAGTCAATTTATATTATGTATTTGTATTGATTTTGTATTGACAGTGCAGTCTAGAAGTGGAAGACAGAGAAAGAGGGATGGAAGGATATATATGGAGAAGTCTTACACTGACCAACATACAATGCAAACTAAAAATCTGCCAAAACAACCGTGCCTTAAGGAAGGAAAAGGAATCAAAGCCAAAATGTGGCTGCTCAGTGGAAGATACTGAAGCAATCAGTGATTCTTTTTTGCTTGCGGAGGGCCTCTGTCACCTGCCTGTGAAAGCACAAAGAAAGCAGATTAACAGGCAGACAGTGTGGAGTGCTGACTGTGCCTGAAGCTTAAAAATATGTCAGTGAGATAAACGACAAGCTCATGTTTTTGATAGCACAGCAGTGTTACCCTGAAGCTCTGGGCTGTCTGGCTGCACTGGCACAGCGATGAGCAGGGGAGGTCTCCCCATGGCTCCTTGTGCCCCGTGGACAGGAAGGTTTCGTTTGCTCACAGTTTCCTCACACCACATTCCAAACAGACACATGGGATTTTCCCTCTGCGTGGCCAAGAATCACACTACTGATTACAGGACTAAGGCGAGCCCAGGGCTGAGGCACTTCCCAGCTATCGCTCATGTGCCTCACAGATCAGAAACGCAGACTCTAGGGCAGGCATGTGCTTTGCTGAGCTGAAGCCTCAGCTGCTGGCCCAAGAATGCTGGTACAATAAATATTTCTTACATCCAAAGGTTCCAGATGTGGGAAAAAATTACCCAAAAAAAGATGGTGTGACAGAAGTCCAAAGGATCCTTTTTGTCATCATCTCCAGGCTTTTCACTGAAATTCCTGAAGAATTTGCCCTTCTGGTTATCAGAAGAGGAATGTAATATTTATACAACAGCTAGTATTTTGTTAAGCAAAAAGTGACCCACAACATTTTATAATCGATACTGACATTTTTTATGTTCTGTCTTGGTTTTGTTAAGCCTGCTTTATTTTTTTGTCAAAAATACCATTTCACATTTTGTCTTTCATTCTGCATTTTAACTTCAGCAGCAGTAATCAACAGCATGTGTCAGTAATTCTGCATTTTCTTTTGGGGCCTCATGTCCCCTGGTTTTCTTTAGGTTGTACTCTGATAGTGTTAATAATAATTTTATCCATAATTTAATAAAATTACAGATACAAAAGTAGCCACCATGGAGAAATATTATTACATCAAACTTTAATGGAAGCCTTTGAGAATTACAAATGTGTATTTAACAATGTCTTGTAGGAAAGCTATCAAAGTTCAATATAGCTTTTAATTTTGAACTCTCTTTTATTTTTTTTTTCCAAATAAGTTTTGTTTGATTTTTAAGTGTTCAGGTGTTTTCAGAAGTAAAAATCTATAAAAGAACAAATGTCAGGATTAGCAATAGTAAAGTATACCATGAAATTTTCACGGCTTTTGACATGCAGAACTCTTGCAAACAAACTAAAAATGTCAACAGGCTGCTCAGGAGATGTTCAGGAGAAATTCACAGCCTGGCTGACAACAGGTCATGTGTGACATTTCTCAAAGGAAGCTCCTGGAGCTGAGCGCCCTCCCCAGTGACCTGGCAGTGGGACACAGTACACCCTCAGCAAGTTTGGGGAGGGCAGCAGTGGACATGGACAGTGCCCTGTAGTGTGAGNACCAGAGTACTGCTCCTCCTGTAATCACACAGGCATTAATAGAGCTCATCAAAACATGAGCAATTTTGAAGAAGTAAAATACTGAGGGTTCAAGCTGAGTCGTCAAACCAAGCTCAAGGGTAAGTTCGGATACTGACCAACTACCGAAAAAAAATAAGTGACTGAAGAGTCAAATGAGGAAAAATTAGGCTGGATTATTTTTTACAGTAACTCCCTTACGTCTATCTATTTTGCAGTTCTTCAGTCTGTGTGTAAATCCCCTTGCAGTCACAAAAATGATGTGATAATGAGCTAGTGTTAGCCTCTTGATAACCTGAATGTTGGAGGTGAGAACACACCTTGGAAATATCAGACAGAGGGTAACAGTGTTGTGGATGGACAAGGAAATGCTGTCAGCAAAGCTTCATGTTTTCATCCACTGAGTGCACGTACAACATAGGCTCCTGCTCTTATCTTGAGGAAGCTTTTTCTTCCTATGTCTCTCACTTGCTCAAGAGGTGAAAGTAAGCTGGTCTGCCTGAAAACAAGAAGAAAAGGAGCACAGTCCAAATTTTCCAATGGCAGGAAACCCACTTCTCTAATCTAGCCATGTTCTGCAGTGCCCTCCTCATAGTTTGTTCCCCCAAAAGCCTTTCCTGAGGCTCCTGTGGTCCCCTCCTCCTGCACGCCAGACCAGTGGCTCCTCCGGTGTTTTCACATCAGCAGCAGAGCCAGCTCACACATCCCTGCTGAGTTGCCTATTCCTACCCTTAGTGTGGATACAGCCACCTGACAGGTCACATGGGTGAAATGATGGAGGCTCTTCAAAATCTTGTCTGGAAATCCTAATTCCATCAATGCATTTGATGCATGCACTCATTTCTATTTAATTATACTTTGAACAAATAAGATCACGGGTATGTAATTCGAGTTTTATCAGGCCATTACAGCTCTGAAAAATGATCTTTCACTGTCATGGATATAATTCCTTTTACAAAAGTACACAGAATAATATCTCACAGTCTGTCTTGCATGTAGGTGGTGTGCTGTTTTCTTTCAAAGAGTTAAAAAAGCACAATTACCTCATGGAGTACAGGATAAGATTTGTCAGCTGAATAATCTTTTTGGCAAAAATGCAGATTTGAGTACAACTATAACTATTTGCAGACAGAGACATGGTAATTTGATTAGCTTCAACCAAAAAAGCCTGAAGAGAGGGGAATGGTGAAGAAATGTTTTGATTTTTTGTTTTAAAAATAACTTTGATTAGAAATGTTTCTAAATATAACTCTGAATTTTAAAAAAAATGAAAACAAAAAACTCCTCGGGTAGTAATATTTTTTCCTCTTTTTCAGTTCAACAAAATAAGAATTAATGTTTAATTTTAACCACAGACAAGATTTAAAATGTGAGTTAATCCACAAACTAAAATGACTGCTAGAAAATCAGTTGCAAGGCAATACACTAGAGGAATCTCCCACAGTCTCAAGAACTTATCAGTTGCTTGAGATTTAAGCCAGTTTATATATTGAACCACAAACTCTTATAGGTCTACAGCATTAAACAAAGCTTGAGACAGAGCTACACTTCTGGTTAATGGCAGTAATCTCCCAGTTCAATACAGTCAGCTTCCAGGTGGCTGCTGGGCATCTTAAAATAAAAGACAACAGCTTGAGATCTGTCCTTCTACAACAGGGTTGAAATTTAAATAGCAGCTCCCTTCAGGCTTACTATTATATTCTATCAGATTATGTGAATGTTTACTCAGGAAATTTAATGGTATTTATTTTTTCTTCTCATGCAGACCAATTAGTAGTGGAGAACATTTAAATAATTAATACCGAGTTATTTACTTGTTTCTGAAGGAATGCTGACTCAGCTGTGGGGTTTTGGCTATCCCTTAATTAGGAGCAATTATTTTAGTTAAAAAACAATGGATAAATAGCTTAGAACTTCTGGGAGAATGTTTTTTCCAGTAGAAAACATCTATTTATGAATGTCCAGATGTTTTGAATAGGGATTGCAAAGAAAACTCAGGGAATAGCTGCCAGCAAAGTCACTGAATACCCCAGATACCTGCCTGTGAGGCTGCTGAGAGTCCTGCCCTCTGGGACTGATATATCTGCACTATACACCCTCAGTCTGGGAAACTGATTTCTTTTCCTAAGAAACAAGACCACACTTTGACAGCTTTGCTTAATAGAGTGATTCTCAGGCCACAACCTACTTGTGATCCAGTGAATCACTCTGACACTCTTCTGTGTGCCAAAAAGGTGGGTCTGGAGCATGGAATGTACAGCTCGCCCCAAGAGGACAGAGCTTTCAGCCAAAGCCACTTCAGACAGCAGCTGCCAGGTTTATCCTCATATGCTGCCTACCTTTAGCACCTTAATTATCTTATCAGTTTCAGCATCGTGTAGCTATCTAAAAGCACCTGTGGGAAAGAGACAGTCTTGGGAAAAGGGCATCATCCCTCCTTTCAGGTCTGACCTCAGAACTTTTTCCCAAGCCTCAACATTTGTTATGACACCAATTTCAAGCCTTTGCAATAACTCATTGTGATAGAGGAGGCAGCAGCCAGAGCTTGAAAGCCCTGGAAATCACCCTGCCATGTTCTCCCCACCTCCAGTGGTTGCCAAAACAACTCAGCTATTTGCATCAAACGGCTGGCAAAGGGCTTTCAAAACTCACTGGGCCAGCATGTGTTGTTATGAAAATGAAGGGGCCAGTTCTGATGTGTGTGTGCAGGATGTGAACACTGCCACCAAGGGACATGCTGGAAGGGAACACTGGTGCACTGTGTGAGGTCATGACAGCATCCATGCCTATGGGTGAGCCCTGTACCTAAACCAGCCACAGCCAGGGGGAACTGAAAGTAATTTCTGCATCCCTCCTCCAGGGCTTGCAGTCTCCCTACCTGTTGTGTCACTGTCTTTCATGATTATGGGATCCTACCAGATGCAGAGAAGTGTCAGAAGTAGAGAATGAAGTAGGCAGCCTCCAGCTTCACAAGAGAGAAAACAGACCCAGTGAGCTCCTTTTGGAAAGGTCACTCACAGAGAAGTATGCTGTAGACAATAAAAGGAAAACAGGACCAAGCAGCATATCTAGATCAAGAACAGCAGTACACAAGAACTAGGATTATATTTGTATGATATTAACATAGAGTTGATCCCATATTGATATCATATCATAGTGATGTCACTGTCTCACATCACCACATACAGTGCAAAAGTGTTTTTTCATAATATTTATGCTAATCGTTAGACCTTTGAAAAATAAGAGTTGTGATTTTCCTACAAATACTCTGCAGCAAATACTGGCAGCAAATACCATTTCTTGGAAAACAGAGAAGTAAGAATGGATTGCATGAAGGACACAGGCCAACATCATGACTTCAGCTGCTCTACAAAGGCAATTACCTGGCAAGCTCCTGCATTTCAGCAAGTGGAGAGAGCAAAAGGAATTTTTATTCCTATGTTACTTCTAGTGGAGCACAATATAAATTCTAAGGATTAATAGATGCTATAACCTAACTTCTGGTCCTGTTAATATTCCTGTTCATGTTTTGTTTTACATACAAAGTGCTAACAAATAGTCTGTAAAGCATGTTTCCATTGCCTGAACAAAGATGAATCCTGCCACAATTGTCCACTCCAGGGTTGCGGTACTTGGGATGCTAATGGCTTCTCAGAAGCCTTTTCTGCTGACCTTCAGACTTCTAGAAAGAACTTTGAGAAAAAGTCCTTTGACCTCACTATTCCTTTATCACAGGCAGACCCAAGGTTTATGCACCTCAGTCTCCAATTACTCTTTAACTGTCCCACAAAATTCCAAAGAAAAATAAACCTCCCTTGAAACTGCCAATCAGACCCTCAGATAAAAAAAAAAATTTTTTTTCACTTTCTACATTTTCTCTAGTATTTGCCAAAACCTATTCTGACTCTTAGCCTTAACGTGTCTTTCAGTGTTACACCACACATTTTTCTTTCGACTTTTAACCCCCTCATCCCCTGAAGGAATAAAATTTCCTTTTCAGATTTGTCTTTGCTTTGATAGATAGCATGCAAGCAAGTAGTTCATGATGACACACTTGCTATCAGATAAATTGATTTTTCATGAAGGATTTTCAACTGCTTAGAACTTTTTCCAGCAAAAGCCACAGTAACTGGAGGGAAATCTCATTCCTCATAAGTGATGCCAACATTACGCAACTATTAGGGAAAAAAGACATTGATATTTTGCTTAATCTTATGGACTCCTGGCAACTTTTGACTTCAAAGCATGACAAAAGGCTTGGTATAAACCCAGTGTAATTGATTCTTCACAGGGATTATGAGGGAGCATATGGTCTTCTGTCTGTAAAACCCCTTTTGCTATATACACATTATACATTCTATATATACAATAGTGTGGTCTCTGGTGTAGGTACTACAACTGCTCCAACACTGCCCTATGCTCATTAGTCCAGTGTTTGTTCCCAAAATTTCAAGACAAAGGCAAATACTCTTCCTCTCCTGCTGACTGTGATTATGTCTTTACACAAAAGCAAAGGCAAATTTCAATTCTGTATTTATAAGGGCCCTGTTACATATAGATATAGCCAACAAATTGTAACTTTCTCTCCCTTTTTTAAGACATCTTTCTAACAGTGTTTTTTCCTGACAAGTTTGAAAACCCATGAATTTTAAGTATACCTGAGCACCACATTCACAGCAGGTTCTGAGGAGTTATACTACCAGACAACATTATGTGAGAAAAAAATCCTTTTTACCATATGCAAACTCAGAGCTTCAGCCAAAAGCGATTACTGCTGGTAACTAAAATACCCCTTTTTATTTGTTGCTTCTGTTTCCACTGCTTATTTCTAAGAGTAACTGAATTTTAAGTCAGTCTCTCAATGCATGTGAAAGAATCAATCATTGAATATGTTCACATGTCATAACTAAAATATCCTGATAGTCTGAGATTGTCCACATGTGGACAATAAACTGCTTCACAAGCAGCAGGAATAGCATGGCAAAAGAATATCTCTATCCAAAAATTATCAATAAATAAATATAATTATCTCTATCCAAGAATATCTCTTTATCCAAAAATTTTAAACACTGTCTACCTTGACCAAACATAATTTTTCAAGTGAGGTTTTACAAAGAGTGCTTTAGAATGAGAACACAAAAACTCTGCCTTGGAGAGTATTGTCTGGTTTCATGTTAAGGTCAAAACCAGTGGTTGTGAGAATCACAGTTGTCCAGGAGAATAGATATGTCTTACAGGTGTCCATTTCACAGACCAGCTTACAGCCAGCTCTCTGAAAAATAACATATCTCCCCAAAAATGAGGAAAAAAGTAGCCATTCTCCTTAAGACATTTGGTGAAGAAAATGTTCATGCCATAAACTGGTGTAAATTGCCTTAGCATGCAAATGAAGGGTGGTAGCTTGCACTGTTTGGCAAGACGGGTCAAGGAGTGTGTTATCAGGTATCATCTACAGAGACCTGCCCAGATCTGAGAAATAAATGCCCTCATCATCATCTACCTGAAGAAATGGAGCTAGGAATTCCTGGTTTAATGTTTTCAGTGTGAAAAGAAAATCAGGTGAGATGAGGTTTTGGGGGCTTCTTTTCAGAATTGAAAATTTTCTGTGGAATTGCCCTGGGGTTTTTTTTCGGCTGGTTTTTTTTTGGGGGGGCGGTTGGGCCATATCTGGGGAGAGATTTTTTCCAGAGAAAGTTTCCCTGCTTTGCTAACAAATTGTATTCATGTAATGTGCAATCTCACCACAGATGTATCAGCTTTAGAAAAGAATGTGTGGGGATATCATATTGCTCATCTATTTTAAGACTTCCATTATTACAAAGACAGCCTAGTTATAAAAATGCATGTGCAGTCACAGCCTTATATTTTCAACAGAGCCCACATCTAAAGGCAAAGCTCAACCAAGGAGCACAAATATAAAAACAACCTGAATAATTTCAAATAATTCTGTGTTAAAGATCTGGTCTTATTTGCACCAGCATGAGTACAATGAAATTAGATGTCAAATGAGAAGATGCAAAACCAGAGCAAGAAAATCCTTGTGCCTTACAATAGATTACGTTATTGTGTTTAAATACTGTACCCTTCTGGTAGGCAATACACAAACAGAGTCAATTTTACGTGGGAGTGGCTGCTATTATAAACTCTGATATATAGGAATCAGAGACTAACAAAGCAGCTCAACTGACAGGCAGAACAGGTTTCATGTTATTCCAGACCCTTCTACCACAAAATTAGCTGTCTGTGAAATGAGAGAAAAATACAAAGAAACCAAGTTTTATTGAGCAATGTTAGCTGTCCATCTTGACATAAAATGTGATCTCTGCATTCTGTTTAGGAACTTCTGCCAAAAGTCTGCAGATCTTACTGTCCTTCTGAGAGCGTGCAAGAATCAGTTACCAAGGTATCTGCAGGCTAGGGCTTCAGATTTCACCCAGAAAGATAGCCTTTAATGTGGGTGCCCATCCTTGCTGAATACAGGTCACATAGAGCAGCAGAGAGATGAGCAACACATCAGCTAGGCTACAGGCTTGAGCAATCCCTGATTACAGAATACTTTGAAGATTTGGTACAGATTATTTTGCCATGCAGTGTTGCCCATAGCTCTCAGTCATTTGGGCATAAACCTGTTGATCCATAGAGTGTCTATGGAAATGATGTTCCCCTGGACATTATGGCCCAAGACACGGGAAGCAATACAATCTGAGCAGTGCCCTTGGATGCTGATTTCTCATCATGAGGATGGCCAATCACCCACATTTGTGCTTGGGTTTGGATTGGGGATGTTTGCAACACAAACTGGCACATGCAGGCCAGCTCTGCCCGTGCTCCCAGCCTGAAAAGGGTCATGTAACCGTGTTACCATCACACCAAGCCCATCCTGTCATTGCACTCCGTCTCTGTCAGCAGGCTTAGTTAGCTTGGCCTCAAGAACCATACTGAAGTGATCTGTGCTGGGTGCTCGTAGTAACCAGTAGACATAAGCATCCACCACTTCCCAAACTCCATTTCTGCTGGTCCTTTTATGGCCTCACTTCACACCCACTCTCTGCAACTCCTGACCAGACAGGTAACACCAGCTTAGCATTCACCCCACAAGCCCTGTGGCCTTTTCACAATTCATTCCAGCTCTCCTAGGCAGATTACCAGGCTACCTGGCAAAGCATCTGGGGAAGCTAGTTCCTGGGATAATATGGACACAGCAAAGGGAGAGCACTGCTGGTGACTGCCTTCCTCCCATGAGCTCTGGGGCATCTGATGACATCCTTGCTTCCCACTCACCCTGGGGCCCATGATCTCTCTGTAGGCAGCTTGCACAGTGGAGAGAGGAACCAGGACATGTCACCATGCAGAGCAACCTCTGAGGCACAGCAGAAACAAATTTGTGAGGAAGATTTCCACTGGCAAAAGGCAAGGGGAAATTCCCCAAGGCATCTTTGCTTAGTCTTCAACACAAGGCAGCAAGCAACAGGCACAAGTATTTTCCATTTCAGGATGTGTTTTGCTTGCCTTCATTGCCATTTAGTAAACAATACATCAGAGATTATCTTTTTATGTGGCTTGAAGGAATAGGAAATTCAGTTTGGTTTCTACATGAGCTTTATATTGTCAAATATTTGTAGTATTTGAAAGAAAGCCAAGGCAACACACATATTCAAAGCCTGCTGTGCACAGCACATTTCAGCCTCAGTCAAGGCAAAGCTAGGATGCAATAGTGCTAGCCATGTTTTTCCTTCCAGTTTCCAGATTTATAAAACAGAAGACTAATAAATCACCCCCAAATACCTAGAAAGCTCATTTATAAAACACTAACCATAAAATTAAATTTAATTATCCTGTATTGAACTCAACAACATGCATCTGATTAAAGTATAACTTTTCTAGCTGAAGCTTACCTCCTGTGAAAATGAACAATATTGTTTTAAAGGAATGAAACTGTCCCTGCTCCCCTTCTTCATTTCCTCTATTGCCATTGGCTTTCCAAGAAAAAAACATGGAACATACAAGCAAATAAAAATTACTTGAAGATACATACAAAATTTACATCATCTGCTACTCAGCCCTCTTTTGCTAAATAGACTGAATTGGTTTAGCCTGGTCCTTGACTGACTGTCCTTTCAGCCCTCCAATGGCTTTTTTAGCTGTGGTGATAATTGTCTTCAAATTTGTTCTGCATTTTAGGTGGTCTCTGCAGCTGCATACCACATTGAAGGATTGGTTCCCTTTCTCCCTTCCCTCCTTGTCTTTACTGCATTCCTGATGACAGCATCAGCCTCTCTTACCCTAGAACTGTGGTGACAGGGCATAGAAAGGGACAGACTGGCCCGTACAACCTTTACAGACTTAACACTTTGGACTTTTTACTCAAGATGCAGTGTTCATTGCCTGGTTTGTACTGGCAAACTGCCTGCATGTAGGCCTGATATGCTGAGACATCCTGACATCCTCATCACTGATTAAAACCCTGCCAGACTTCACAACATAAAATCACAGTTATGTACAACATGAGAATATATGCACCTAGATTACTAATGAAAACACTGAATAGTTGAAGGTTTCATAAGAATCTAGGACGTGAAACATGCTAGAAATAGTTGCATTTGGTGAGGTTTCCCTTTTTGGGCCAACTTTTAATTCATGTAGTACTTGTTCTACTGATACCATTCTGTGTTAGTTTTAAGTTAGAACATTATGCAGCACTAATACTGTCATTGTATTTGTATGTATTTTAGGGAAATGTAGTCAAATTGAGTTTTCTTTCTACCAAATAATGGAGAATAATTTCTTTCTTCCAAAATTGTGCTGAATTTCATTAAATACATTTCCTATCCTTTAATCTCTTTATCACTGAATCCCCATATTTCCTCTTTTCTTTCCTTGCAAGGGATGGCAAGACAATAGACTTATAATTTACACAGGACATTACACTTGTCTTTTTCAAACTTCAGTCTTCCCTCAGACTTGCAGTGTATACTTGCACAACTATTACTCAGATATGCATGACTTATTCATAACTATAAATTTTTCACCAGTCGAGCAAAACCCAGCCAAGCCAATTTTTCTTGTCCCAGTTTGTCCAGAACAGCCTATTAAAAAAAAAAAAAAAAAGGAAAAAGAAATAATTTTCTAACATGCTTTCTTTTGGTATCCTCATGCCAATAAAATTTAAGGGAGTTTTCTATGTCTTCATGACCTGAACACACCTCATCTTGATTCTTTCCAAACAGAATAAAAACACCAAAACCACAAGTTTCAAGAGAAAAGGAAAAATTATATATGATCATTATTTTCTTCACAGATGCTGACTCTTTAGCACTTTGTAAATAGAGCAAACTAATGAAGGGGAAAAACCCCACTGTGACAACAAATTATGATTCTCTTTTAATTGAAACAAAGACTCCACTGTGATTAATTGAGCTGTGAAAATGAAAAGTTAATGTAAACAAGTTCTCAAAAATTCAGCCTCAAGATTTACCATACATACTCCTTTTATTACCCTCTCTTTGGATGTCTATGGTTCTCACGAGGAGACGTGCACCTACCTAATGGACCACAACTGTTTGTGCAGTTGAATGTAGCCATATGAAAAAATCATGATGCAAGTACTGTGAAACCAACCCATATCCTTCCTCACCTACAATCCCAAAGTAGCGAGTCTAGTGGTGGTTGGTTCTTGAAACAGTTAACAAGTCTGTCAGAAAAGATTTTCCTTCATCGTTCAAATGTACAAAAGCCAAAGAAACACAGAAAAAAATCATTCCTTGATATGATTGTGCAAACCTTTCATTCCTGAACAAGCTTCTAGGTCCATCCAACCAAGAAAGAATATAAGGATTTTGTTTGCATAAATACTAGTGAAAATCAAATTTTGAACTTAGCACATAATTCATTGGGAAAATATCTTTTCCATGGGTAAATAAGAGTAGTTTCTTTGCTATGGCTACCAACTGGAAGCTGCTAAAAATTGGGCTGCAATTAGGGCTTGTGGTTGGCATCAGCATTGTCCCAAGCCAAGTGACTTCAAGGGAAGAGAGGCTCTTTGAGAGCAATATTTAGAGTCATTGTCCGTTCTTTGTGTTACTAACCACAAAAGCAGGTAAAACTGTAAAAAAGTTTTTGTCCAGTGGATCATAGCAAAGATTTTACTACAGCTATGCAGGTACATCACCTGTTACTAGAACCAGACAATTATTACATACAAAATGTTTTAAGTGTTGCATGGTAAAAACAGAAAAGAATTCTAGGAGTGGACATTAATCCATATTGAGTTTTTACTGCATATATGGAGTAAGATTTACTAACTTTTAGGCCATAATTACTTGCACTATTTCTGAAAAATCTGCAATTAGTACCAGTGCTTTTCTGCGAGATGCAATTCCTGTGCAAAAAGATACCTAGTACAATACACACCACCAGACAAATTTTTTGTTGATCCAATAAGCCAGATAAGGGTCTGAACACACCTTCACAGATACAATTACTTCATGAGACAAGAGCAGATTCTCTTTAAAACTCACTCTATCTGTACTACCTCAGGAGACCAAACTTCATACCGGCCACTCCTCTGCCAAACTCCAGCAAAACAGTTTCATGTTCTTCAGTGCTCTTGTTCCCTGCACAGCAGGTGCATGCAGCCTCTGCAAGCTGTTCTCAGCCACGCAGGGGCTGATGCAGGAGACACTCCTCTGCAGTCCTTTTTTCATCCAGGAAACCCCAGCAGCACCGGGGATGGCAACCTGTGGCATCCAGAGCACAAACAGGGTCTAAGGAGCCTCCCTGACACAGTGTCCTCACAGGAGCCCTTTTACCCAGCTCAGCACTTCCATATCAACAGCTCCTACTACAGTCACTGTCATGGGAGCCCCATATTGGCATCTCTGGCCTCTCTAGACCATCATCTGTAATCACATTTCAAAACCAAACCACAGCTCCATGATGCAAGTTGCTGAACTGCTGCAAACTCACTTTTGCTGATACAAAGCTGTTCCAAAGCATCTGAAGGGGCAACTTTTCTCCCCAAATACCTTGAGAGGTCAGGTACAATCCCTATTCCCAGGGGAGCAAACAGGCAGCACAGCCTGTATTATCCACATGTGCTAATGCAGTGACAATGCTGTTGGTCTGTCTCAGACCTGTCTGGCTGCCAGGCATTCAGAAGCACACAGGTTAGTGCACACAAATATTGAACTCCTGGCACTCCCCAAACTGCTGTGAGACCATAACCTTGTTCCTTACTGCAGATCTACAACTTCTAGAAACAATGCTTCATCTGATTCCTCTCTTTCCTCTGCTCATGTCAACATTTCAATCAGAGTCAATGGAGCAAGAATTTTTACCATTAATGGTAACCTTTGCACCTCCCTTAGTCTAACAGCTATGTATCTCTACATGGTCATTTAATAATATGAAAGAACAGAAGTAGTATTAATCTAGCCACTGCAGTTCTTCCAGATTAATACTACTCTTGTTTTGACTGCAAAAATTTGTGAAAGGGAAAAAAAGGACAGGTGCTTAAAAAAAATTGCTTACAGGTGACTGCTCTAATTCTCCACCCTGCAATTGAAAAAGAGAGGAAAATAAAAAGACACCTTGCCTCACTCAGAAGAGAATGTATGTAGTGAGGATCTGTCAGGTTGTAGCCTGGTGTTTAGTACTGAAAACATCTCTACTCAGTCACTAGCTCTCAGTATCAATATGCAGTTTCTCTTCCTTCTCTCAACACTGGCCTCCAGATTAAAAGATTTTTTATATGTTTTCCTTCTAACTTTTTGGCCATTTTTGTAAGCACAAAAGAAAAAGAATTTAAAAGGCAATGAAGCCATTATCAGAATTTTTAAAAAAAAGCATATTAAAACCCTTTTATACAAGGTATTTTTCTTCTGAATTTCTAGAGCCACAGAGTACTCTATCAAACAAAATAGAAAATAGCTTTTTTAAAATCTCACTCAAATAGGCCACTCTTTCAACAACAAAGGAAAAAAAATGCTCTGTGAGCTACAGAAAGAGGCTTTGATCTCAGCCCAGTTTAAATAAATATGACTTTGGTGAAAAGTTTTTCTGAAGTAGAATTACCATAGGCAATTAACCATAAAAATCACTATCTAGCTTATATAAATTAAAAAAAATTATCAACAACTTGTATTGACAGGGCTTAAATGCTGAAAAAAGGCCTTTTATTGATCATAGAATCATAGAATGGCTTGATTTGGAGGGAACCTTAAACATCATCTCATCCCAAACCCCCAGCCATAGGCAGGGACACTTTTCACTAGACCACATTGCTCAAAGCTGCACACAATCTGGCCTTGATACTTTCAGGGATGGGGCATCAGCATCTTCTCTAGGCAACCTGTTCCAATGCCTTTTACCCTCACAGTAAAGAATATTTCCTTAATACCTAACCTAAATCTACCCAATTTCTGTTTAGAACCATTGCCCCGTGTCCTATCACTATAATCCCTGATAAAGAGTCCCTCCCCATCTTTTCTGTAATTGCTCTGTAGGTATGGCCTCACTGGGGCCTCCTCTTCTCCATGCTGAACTATCCCAGCTCTCCCAGCCTGTCCTCAAAAGGAACCTGGTTCAGCCCTGCAAGCATCTTCATTACCTTCTCTGGAAGCTAAAACAGTCTGAAGTTATTCTTGCGTGTATCAAAGATGTCTGGAATGTCTCGTGTCTGGTGAGCTTCCAGCAGACATCCCAGCTGCCATGAGAACCACTGCTCTGCCCAGGCAGAGCTCATGGTGGCCTCAACCAGCTGCAGAGGTTTCAGTGCCCTTATAACTAGGTACACTTTCTCAGCAAACACCTGCACTGCTGTCCCTGACAAACAGCTCTTCCAGCTGTGGTGATACTGTGCTGATAATTTCAATTAGAAGCTCAGAAAACTCTTCCTTCTGTCACTTGTCCTCCTCTTCCTCCCTTCTGTCAATTGTCCTCCTCTTCCTTACACACTACCCACAAGAGATCTCGTTTGTGCAGGGAATCACAATCAGAGAGAATAGCAGAGAGTGCCTGGGGAACTTAGTCATCTGTGTTTCTATTTGAAAAAGAAAGAAATAGTGGGAATAATCAAGGGAGAAGACAAGACGTAGTTACTGGGATGGATGGAGCTTGTTTTCAAAACTTTTAAAGGCTTGTGATTTTCAGAAGACTAAATGAGAATTAGCCAAAAATCCAAAAGAAAGGTATTTTTAATATATGTAAACAGGGCATATATGTATATATCAAATTTTGTTATTTAATAAAAGGGAAGTTATTTCATTATTGACATGTAGCAGGTACTCTTGGAATGAGCAGTGAAAAACAAGGCAGAGGAGGTTTCTGCAAACACCAGAAACTCCACAGATGTGAAGAGTCCTTACGATGTAATGGCAGCCAATTCTTGCTATTCTGCTTCTTACTATCAAAGTTTTGAATATTGTTTGATAAAAGGCCAGACACTTAAGGAAAAAAAGGGGTTTTCTATTCCAACAAACATACTCCCAATAAGGTTGCCAAATGAAATACTTCTTGAAGTGACAAGCAGCCCCTGATGTGTTTTTAAAGGAGTTGTTACTGAAGGGAGAGATATCAAAATCAGCAGAAAAGGCACTGCAGAAGCTCTTAGAGTGAGGTGTAAATGCAGAAATTGGAAGAGAACTTATTCCAGTGGCACCACAATTAAGAGTAAGAAAAAGTTGTGCAAAAAATTGTGAGAGTATTTCTTTTAACCATATGTTATGAAATGTCCTGATAGTCCAATGTTATGATGAAATGTCCTGATAGTCTGCATCTTTTAAACTTGAGGCGCAGTTTATGATGAGTTTATGAGTTTACCGTTTATGAGGTACAGCTAGAGGAAAAGAGCGCTCCTGTTCATACCAAAAGGCAAAGTGGTCTCAGCTGGAAACTGAAGTTTATCACTCACAAACCTTTGCCACACCTTCTAACTGAAGTCTATTCTGCCCTTGTGTGGAACAGTAAATGAGGATGATATAGCAGTGGGTTCTAATATCAACTCACCAGATGAGGAAGTTCCAATAAGATTAATATTAAAAAAAAAAGGGGGGGGAGAGAGATAAATAATTTAAAGAAACTCCACCTCCTTTTGACAAATCACTTCCATGAGTCAGTAAGTGTGTCCACTGAATTCAGTTTTTGATAGAAAAAGTTTTTCAGTTGATGTTGTGGCCAATAATAGAATATCATCTTGCTTTTCCAAAAGTGATATATTCAAGTCCATTGCCTCCTTCTTCACTGATGAGTTCTAAGGTTGCCTGGGTAGCTACAGCAGATTACAGAATAAGCAGGGCTGCGAAGTTTTCTGGAACGTGTCTTGTAAGGTCTTGTTTCGTATTACTTTGTTTTTAATTTTCCTTCATTTCATTTCATATACAAAACAACATTTGGTTAAAAACTGCTACTTGAAGAGTGTTTCATTGAAGTATTGCATTTAAGGATAGAGGGGGAGCTGCATATGTGCACATGGAGTTCTTTTAGCGCATCAGCTCTCCACCCCAGCCCATGCACAGGCAGGAGGGGGAGCCTTGCTGTAGGTACCCAGCACTGCAGAGCTCCCCACAAGGTTTCTTGGTGACACAACAGATCTGTCCTGGTAACAGATGTCCTCAGCTTTGGCTTGTCAGAGGGGAAACAACCACTTCAAAACAGAGCATGACCTCGACAGTCAAACCCAAAACACTTCTTCCAAAGCCTTTCCTTAAAGTTTCCAAAACAAAACACGATTTCTCAGAAGAGAAAAAAAACTGTTTTCTTGAAAATATAAACATTTCCACTAAAAAATGGAGGCATCAAGTGTAACCTTCAGCAATAGAAATATGTCCTGTTTAAAGAAAAAGAGGGTTTTGTTAAAAGATAATTCAGAAGATTGCCAATAAAAATGTATATAAATTCAATATGTAGTAATCTAATCCTTGTGACTGCCGTGTTTCCTATGAAGAGACGAGGCAAGGTTTTATATCTCATTTACCTTCATTTATTAAACCTAGGACCTATTTACATCATTGCACACAAGGATAAGTTAAATTGGCCTAGTTCAACTATATGTTATTTATCTGAGATATCCATAAGACATCCAGACGTTGGTCATACAACTCCTCCCTCCTCAGCGTGGCACTGGAGCAAAGCACTAAGTGACAATGAGTTTCCTTGAAAGGGCAAAGCTGGAACCAGTCTGTGTGTGTCAGCTGCGTGAGGTCCCACTTCTTTATCTCTTATCGCCCTTTTGCGAGCTGTGGCCGCAGTTGCTGTCTCGAGCTGGACACTGGCCAGCTGAGCAGCTGGGTATGAAGGGAGAGGTCAGCCAAGGGGTGCATCCAGCCCCACGCTCTGCCTCCAGCAGCACCACAGGAGACACCAGTCACGCAAGCCTGCTGCTCTCCTGGCTTCGTTCTCCTGCACCTTCCCCCCGCACCCTCAGATGCTGTGTCAGGGTTGTTAGAGGATACTTGCCCATTTTTGTGTCCTTTAGACCTTTAAGTTAACTGTTTCCAGGCCTATTACCCATTAAATTGTTTAATGTATATTTGAATACACTGATACCATCTGCTTCTACAGTGTTCCACAAGATCAAATTCAGAAGTTCACTACTCACATGGTGGAGTGCTTTCTCTTAGATTTAAACTGATCTCTGACCAGCTTCAGTGACTGAGCCAAGTCCCAGTACTTAGAAATTTAGATATGCATTAGGCCTGTCCACCTCCCTTCTGATTTTCTAGGCTTCAGGCATAGGCTTCATCCAACTTCTTCTGCTCCAAAATGAAGAGTGTCTTTAATGTCCTGTATTTTAATGTCTCCTTACAAGACACTGATCTTGATTGCTGCCTTCTTCTAGGTTCTTATTGCAGTGTAGAGAATGGAATTGCACACAAAACATTGTGCACATGCCAAATAAAAGAGTGCCTTTTTTCTTCTCATCACCCCTCTAATGCTGATCAACATTTTGTTGGGCTTCTTAGCATACTGCTGCTGTATACTGAAAGTTAACTGAAGAAAGCCCTCAGCAGTGACTCCAAGACCTCTTTCCAAGTCCAGCATTATGTAGACACGGTTAAGATTGTATTTTCCTAGATTCATGGCCTTATATTTATCTACTTTAGACTCGTCTTCTAACTGTTGTGTTTGCTTACTCGCTCACTTGCAGTGTTCATTTGGAGTCCCATTTCATCAGCCCGTTTGATTACCTCTTCCATGATGGAAATAGAATATTAAGCCCACTGAAGCTCTGTCTTTTGCTGGCAGCTCTTCTAGAGGAAAGGAAGTCTTCCCTCTTCAGATAAAATAGCACCTATTCACACTTATATAATTCACTATTCATCACAATACTCTTCAATCTCTGTCCATGGAAAATGCTCTGTTGAAAGTGTTAAAATCATATACAGGGAGTTGAATAGCACAGAAATAAAAGAACTAGAAGGGGAAGAGATACATTCAAAGTTTTTGCATAAGAATACACCAGCCACTAAGGACCTGTTGATTGTACTTTTTTCTATTTTGTGCAAAGGCATTTGCTTAATGCCACTTCTTAATTTTGCGTGAAGCACTCTTGGAAAAATATTTTACATGAGGCTAGGTAAAGAAAACAAAACTTTGCGATTGCAAACAGAAAATGCCTTTGGTCTCCACCACCTTTGAAAGGGATACTTCCTCAGTTATAGCAAAAAGAGAATTTGAAGTATTATTATCCAATAATAGAATAACAGTTGGACAGGTTTTCATTGGTCTTACTTCTGTTTGTACCAAGATAATTTCCCCAGGACAAGCAGAAAATAGACTGAAGTATTCCTGACACTAGTTCTAGTTCTCACCCTCACAACAGTGCCCTTCTTAGAAAGCTACTTTACATTATATTGAGACCCACAGAGTTCCTTATCCCTTGGCTCCCTAACACACCACATCCTTGTCCATGCTTGAGCATGTTGTCTTAAAATCAGATCGTTTCCTTTCCACAGCCCACCAAAGAACTCAGAGAAGAGCTGCCAACGTATATATCCGTAGAAACAATTTCTATAATAGCATTTTCTCTTCATACACACTTTCCCTCTCTTCCCTTTACACCTGCGTATTTCAGCTGTCATTGTAGTCCTAACAATAAAAGTGGAATATAGACGTTAAAGAGGAGTTTGAGGTAGTTTTACTGTAATACTAGTATTTTCCAAAGTATGCAGTAAACCAGAATATTTTTTCATAAGGTCTGGGATGGTGCAACTGGGATTTTAAATTTAGGTTTGACTGGGAATTTTAAACAGGGATTGTATGCTATGTTAAATTTCCCAAACAGTATGTGTGTGAGTATGTAACACTGCGTGGTGGATTTTCCAAGGACAAGCCATAGCACACAAGCTGCAGCAGCAGCAGCATGCCCACAGCAGTTGTGTATCCGTTCCAGGACAGTTTGTCAGTTCACAACTAAATCTTCATTATTAATTAATCTCCAAACTCTTTCTGCCCTTGCTTGCACTGCACTGGAATCTAGCACTGTCTCCCAGAGCAGAAGGGTTGAAGAAAATACCCTTTCCATCACAGGAATAGTTTATAGCACCTAATCCTGGCAGAAGCAGACATTCATTTCCTAGCAGTGCCTGAAAGAAAATAACCCCTGCTTATATCTGTATAGCATTCTCATCTGTTTCCCAGGGCACTCCTCATTTTGGCTGCCTTGGTTCCCTGCTAAGGCAAAAAGCTTAAAAAAAAAAAGGGAACAGGAAAAAAGAAAGTGTTGGGGCTTCTCCTGTAAGAAAAACTTTTGCAAAAGGGGGCTACTGTAGGGGATAATCTGCAGGGACTGTTGTGCTGCCCACTGTGGCAGTTTGAGCACCTTCATCCAACAACACAGTCCTTCTGAGCAGCAGAGCAGACTGAGAAGCACTGACTGCTGGACTGCTGACATTTGTTAGTGCATCCAGCAAACCGCACATCTGCAGTAAACAAAGTTCCTTCTCATGTTTGTAAACTCTGAGCGAAGAAAAGGTCAGCCAGGATTCAGCCTCGCTGTGCAGATCTGATCTACTGCTCAAAGCACTAATCAAGGGACCTGGTAGAAACAGTCAGAGCAATTTTCTAATTTCCCCGAGTCTCTGCTTCATATTGGAGAGAGATAACTTAGCAACAAAGTACAGAGTCTAGGCATGTGCTCTTGAACAGCAGAATTAATAGACAACATGATTAGTGGAGATCAGTAAATACAATGTGTCCCAAAAATAATCTCTCAAGGGCTCTACCAGCTAAATTTAAACTATTTAACAAGGATAGCTTGTCTACAGCAGCAGCAGATTAAACTGCAGAGTTTGTTGTAGGCTTAAGGGCTCAACCATGTAACCTGTGTTTGCATTGAAATTTAATTCCCTTTTGACGTAGAAGGCTTGGACAAAGTTCTCTGTACCACGCAAGCTCTGCGCAGGAAGCGGGCAAGTAATCAGCATGTTGCATAGCCACGGAAGTTCTGGCTGGCCTCACAGCTGGTGGCCATGCCTTGAGCAACCAGCTTCAAGAGCTCTCCTAAGCAAAACAAAGACACAGAGGCACAGTCCTTGTCCCAGTGCCAGGGGAGACTGTGCAACCTCCTGGCCTCATCAGCAAGATGGGGAAGGTTCTTTAAACAAAGACTGCCTTATGAATTGCCATTTTCTCCCATGTGAAGACAAGTCTAAGTGCATAACATATAACCACATGTCGTGCTACAGTCATGCCATTCACACTAGGTCAGATTTTGGCCCCAGACACAGATGTCTTAGATGCTCCAGGCACTACACACAAGGCTTCTGTGTGCAAGTTGAGAGAACGATTCCAGCCTCTCTGTTGGCATATAAATATTAATTACTTTGGGGATAATAAAACTAACTCTAATAAGGGCTCAGGGAGCTAACTGATGCTTTATCCAGCCTAATTTTCAATGACAAGCAGGGCGCTTGGGTTAGCACACAAGTTAGCCTAAAACATGCTGTAACAACTCCAATGTAAAGTTTCAAATCATCCATTGGAGAAGTAGTGCAGGAGGTATTCCATCCTACCATCAGCAACCCTGCTTGCATCAGAACAAAACTTTTTTACCCAGGAGAGAAGAGTGGCACCTATCTCCAAGACTGAAAGCCTTTCTAATCCCATAGTCCAAAGCCAGATCTTCAGGCTGATTCTGGATATCTGTGCATCTTTAATTCCACACTGCTAGACCACTTGTTGTTCTGGGCTCCTGGATAACCCGGCACCATGTTGCAGGTTTTTATCCCATTGTTTCACCTAGAGCTACCTTAATGGCTCCCACTGCCTACAGCAGGCAGCATGGACACACTGCCCCAAGGACTGGCTGGCTGCAGACCTCATTGCTTTGACAGTATCAGATGGCCATGTGGTATTTAACTTCCTTATCATTTTTAGGGCCTCTTTATTTTTTAAGTGTTTGCTTTCATCTAGATAATAAATACTCCTTTTCTTCCTTTTCTTACTTTTTGCAATAGATCCCATGCTACCAGCTGCTTGCACACCTCTGTGTATCCAGTCTCCAGCTTTGCTCACACAATACTTTTTTAGTCCTCTAAATGCCCTCTGAGGCTTAACAAAAGAGGATTATTTGCCTATTTTAAAGTAAGGAAAAACTATGGCAGAGAGCCAAGACCACAAAGTAACTCTGAAGCAAACATAGTCCCAATGCTTGGGTCACCATATCAAAGAGGTTGCTGTTGACTTCACCCAAGTAGGAAAGAATGACAGGTAACAACTTTCCATCTTCTCTGGACTGAATCTGCCTCCGAATCACTTTTTTTTGTACCTATTGTACACATAAAGAGTGACTGGGCAGCTCACAGCATTAACTCCCTGAGCCCAAGCACTCCTCTAAGCAAACAAGCTGATTTAGCCCAGGAGTGAAAGTATTCAGTGCAGTACCAGAGAGGATTAACATGCCAGACTTACCAGCAGCAAGAGAGGCAAGGGAAAAGAAACAGGCCTGAGCCCAGGCACCTATGAAAAATGGCTGGAAAAAAAATTGTATTGATACATCATATCACCATACTTACTGTGGAAGAAGTTACTTTGCTGGAAGAAGTGACTTAAACAGGAAGATTTTAAATGGTAATATTTCCTGACAAGGTGCCAGTAATTACTGTATTCCAATAAAAGCTGTTATTTTTGAACCAGTGCCATGCAAGAGCCTTACTTTGCATGTCTTCTGCAACTTCTGTCAGCTGTGAGGGGAAGCACATGGTGCCCCTGAGAAGGCAAGCCTGAGATGTGGCAGTGTAAAGGAAGCACACAGAGGCAGGTCCCTGCAGGTTTCCCTTGAGAGGCAGCTCCATCGGGCACCTCTTGTTCTAGGGGTGGAAAGAAAAGGAGAGAAAGGAGAGCCTGAGAAGGAAAGGGAAGGGAAGGTGTCTTCTGACTACCTGCTCTCTCCTTGCTTTTGCTCAGGCCTCCACAAATGTCACAAGTATCTTTTGAGCTCCAGGGAGACTAAAATATTCCCAAGAAAGAAAATGTTAGCTTTGTGATAAACATTTGCCTCTATTTCAATGAATACAGCTTTCTAGTTCAAACTTCCAACAAATTTAAAATTTTGTACGAATAAATATAACGTTTTCTCCCAAACATTCTCAAAAGATAAAGAAAAAAACATTTCCAAATTATTTAAAGAATAGTCATAATATAAAAAATTACCATAGAGCCATTTCCATCAAGATGCTACAAAATTCAAGGAGCATCAGGAGAAGTAATATAGAAAAGTCATACAGACATATAGTCATACAGAGACCCAAAGAACTTTACAAAATGTATGGGTTGTTTTAAGCTACAGATCTCACACGACAGGTATGCATCCTAACTGGTCAATTGTGTTCAAGTATTTCCATGCAGATAGCAAACTTGGATGTATGAAAGTCCTTACATATTTCACATGGGACTGCTCACACATTTCACAGCTGTTTGATGGGTGTAAATTATATCTAGGAAGCTCAAGCATAATCCAGCCTCTAAAATATTTACAAATAGGACACAACAATATTTCACCTTTCCTTATACAAAGAAGCTATCCACCTTTTTCTCAGTCCTAAAGCCATCTTTATTGTGAAGCAAAAAGGCACCACCTAGTCTCAAGTTAGCACTTCAATGTCTACAACAGTTCCTGACAGCATTTGAGCATCCTGAAATGCTCCAGAAAATCAAAAATATCTACCCAGTTTGGGAGTCTTTAGAAATGTCAAATGTCTGAAGAGAAAAATATTTTCAACTTTGCAGTGGCTCTAAGCACTTTAAATACTAGAATTAATATTGCTCATTGAGAGTTGGTTACATCCCTCCACCAACATGTTTTATCAGCTGATGAGCAAGGCACATCAGCAGCCAAGGCAGCACAAAGGCAGCAAGGACATTCCTGTTTATGTGGCAGAAATAATTAATCCACTCCTGGACTTGGTTTAGCAGCAGACTCTTGTTGCTTGAAAGACTAAAAAGGTGCTTTTAATGACGAACCAAGATAAACCAGCACTAAAAATACTGTGATAGGATTTTTTTTCACCTCTGCTACATGATTACATTACCCCAGTTCAAACTCTATGATGTTTTGAGCACAATGAACTAAACTTCTAAACTCTGTCAGAACCTCTTTTTTTGAGGGATCAGGAGAAACATTTTTCCTTTAAATATGCACACAGATAATGACATAGCCCATTGCTCCCACATACCTCTGGACCTGGAATGAAATCCTCCTTTCCATAGCTTTTTGTTCATTTAATCTATATATTGTAGACAAAGACAAAAAGAAAAGCCTCATCCCTAGGATATCTGAGTGCATGCCAAAACCTGAGTGTAGATCTAGGCCTTCAGAAAACTGTGGATTTGTCTTAGCTGCCAAAAGGTGCTCGTTCCTGCTTGTGTGCAGGATCAGCTCACCCACCCAAGGCACAACAGACACTGGCTACTGCCATAGTAGCCACCCATAGCATACATTTTTTCATTGAACTAGGCATGTGCCACTCACTGATGTGCAAACACACTTCTCCAAAAAGAGGGAAACACACATTTCTAAGGACAACAAGAACCTTGCCCATCATGGCGAAAAAAAAAAAAAAAANCTATGCACAAAAAGAACACTACTCAAAAATACAAACAAATCTGAAAAGCTGTGGATGCAGCCAAAATTTTGTTCTAGTTAAATGCAAACATTTCTATAGTATTTCTCATTATCATTAACCTTTGCTTTTACTTCCAGAAACGTGGTGCATTTCACAAAGAAATTATTGTGCAATTAATTATCAGTTACTAATCAAGCTATAAATGGGGACAGGAATCAGCAAACCTACCTTGAGATATCAGTTAGACACACCACAGTTGGCTAGCTTGTCCTGTAAGGAAATTAAAATGCTTTATCTCTATCAGGATTTTATGGCACGTCAATAGTGTGATTCCATAGGTATAACAGGACACAGGGTGGAAAGCCTCATTTTTTTTCTCAGCTGAAGATTAATATCTTTAAAAATATGACAAGACAGACTGGTATAAGATTATGAGAAATTTGATAAACAACATGGATCCACATCAAAAGATGAATATATCATTTGTTCAGCATGTAAATCATGCTGCCTGGGATAGAGAAAAAATGCTAAGTTCAAAGGAAAAATAAGAACTAAAAAAAAAAAAAAAAGCTTGCTCTGAGTCATTAATTATGAATTCTCCTGAAATCTAGTGAAGTGACCCAAGCAATGAACTGAGTGATTAAAAACATGCTTTTTTTTTTTTTTCCCCAAACTAGAAGGGAAAGTATGACTAAAATTTACAGTTCCATCTGTTGAATCTGTTGTTTCACAAAAAGGTTAAAACCTTGAATTTCTAGCTTCAGCTGCAGGGCAGAACTCATTGCCACTGGGACAGAACTTGCCCAAGACCATGGTGAGAATCTATGTGATGCAAAAGGCCTGTCGAAGGCCTCCCCAACAAGGATGAATTTCAGCTGGACCAGGAGATAAAAGAGCATCCACGAGCAGGTTATTGCTGTGACTTGCTTCCCACCCAGCTTCAAAGGGAAGGGCAGTGCTGTGGCAGGAGGGGGCTGCTCACAGGCTGCATGGGAGCAGCTGCTGCACTCTGGTACCTGCAGGAGCTTGGATGTGGGATGTTGGAACATGCAGAAAGCCCAGTCACAATTGCCTGAGTAGATAAAAGACAGATGTGGTCCTGCTCTCAAAGTCTGTGTCTGTGTTCTCCCTCTGCCATCCTCTGTTGGATGGTGGTGTACATGGCTGGGTTTCAGGACCCCTGTCCCTGCAGCAGGACCCAGCCAACAAGTGGGTGTTGCTCCAACACCCAGTCTGCTGTTCAGCCACAAACACTCTTCCTGTACATTGCCTTTTACTTTGCACTTTCTTCCCTATATTTGTTGCCACCTCCCTCTCCCATAGTCAATTTCCCTACATGAAAAAAAACCAACATTTTTTTTACTTCCTTTCTCTAGGTGTCCATCCTACCTCTACTTTGGCTGAAATGGAGGGGTGGGGTTGTAGTGTGTGGAAAATAGCATTTGTGATGTTAGCATACCCATGCCTAACTAAAAATTCACAATTTATTTCCTTTGCAACAATGAACAGGCTTTGCAAACACTAAAAGGCCACACTGAAAAGCTGAATGATGGGCATTAAAGGCCAGGTCCAGGTCAGTGCAGCCCACCCCAGGAATGGGCTTCCCTGCTGAAGGGAGGTCAATTTTACCCCCGTGGGCTACAGACCCAGGGAACCTTCTGGACCAGTCCCAGCTTGTGGCTTTGCACTGCCTGTGCTGGCAATGCCATCAAAACTGCCTTCCCTACTCTGCTTTTACTTCTGGTGCTGACACAAAGTGAGGGAGATGAATATGTTTTCCCAGTAGCAGTTTTCCAATAGCTGGACATATTTATTTCATTTTAATATGGACTAGTAATAAAGAGCACCTGTTTTTAAGTATGGACTGAGACTGTGGTGGTGGAGAATTATTTTAAAGTTAGACTACTGACCTGCTGAGGTTAAATTATTTTTTATGAAATTTAAAACTGGAAGGCAAAGATATCTGCTCCCACAGCTAGCTAATTCCTGAAGTAACAGCATTGATGGTAAAGGGGAAAGTATTTTTCCCATCCCCAAAATGTTTCATGGAAAACTTTAAGCAGTTGGAGGTAGAATCATGTATTACTCTTTTGGGATTTTTTTTTTTCCTTTTCTTCATTATATAAAGCAGCAGTTATCAAAATCCAGATGTTTTCCACACCTATTGAAAAATATTTTGGAAAGGAAACAAGCAATGCTGGATTCAAAGGTTACTGTGCTGGCTCTCTGGTTTTTAATTGTATGAAGAGATACATACCTTAAATCCACAGTGACCACCACATAGTTTCAAGAGGACTGGGTAGGGAACTGCAAACATTAAAACAACCATGAGAGAAAAAGGAAAAAAGCTTTTATTAAATATCGAAGTTCTTAGAACACACTTGCTTCCAGAAGTCTTATACAGTCACCGACACAGGGGGAAAAAACACTGACTTTTTGTAAAAAGTATTTCTGATCACTTGGAATTTACAGACATGTGGAGCCAAGCAGTGTGTGCAGATTTTATGCAGGAAATCAACCTTCATATTTACAAATACCAGGTAATTTTCATGGCCTCCTTGGGATATTACTCCTATCTCACAGACAGGGATCAGAGGATGTTTACTGCTACCTGAGATCTGTCTTGTGTTTGGCCTAAATGGTGTGACAGACACTTTAGGGAATAAATGTTTTTAAGTGTAAATGTCCTCAACAACTTTTTTGTCACAGTCTTCACTGGAAACCTTTCTTCCCACACCCCTTGACTGGATGGATGGCAGAATGGGAACTGGGGAGCAAAGTCCCTCCCACTGTAAGTAAAGGTCAGGTTTGTGACCCCCTGAAGAACCTGAATGTACCTAAGTCAATGGGACCCACTGAGATGCGTCCCAGAGTCCTGAGGGAAACAGCACTGCTGGGAAAGTGCCAAGCCACTCCCCATGATGTTTGAAAAGTCATGGCAGTCAAGTGAAGTCCCAGGAGATTGGAAAAGGAGACACGTGGTACCCATATTTTAAAAAGGTAGAAAGGAGGACCCTGGGAACTACTGGCCTATCAGCCTCAGCTCTGTGCCTGGAATATCAGATCCTCCTAGAAGCTGTGCTAAGGCACATGGGGGACAGGGAGGTGGTTAAAGACCCCACCATAGATTCACCAGGGTCAAGCCCCGCCTGAGCAACCCAGTGGCCTACCATGGTAGACTGACTGCATCAGTGGACAGGGGAAGGACTGTGGATGTCCTGGACTTCTGTAAAGCCCCACAACATCCTTCTCTCTAAATTGGAGAGAGATAGATTCAGAGGGTGAACTATGAGATGGATAAGAAAGTGGTTGTACAGTCCCATCCAGGGGCTCTGGTCAAGGGCTCATTGTCCTGATGGACATCAGTGACATCAGTGGTGCCCTCAGGGGTCTATGTTGGGACCAGAGTTATTAAATATCTTCATCAGTGGCATAAGACAAAGGAGTGGAGTGCACTCTCAGCAAATTTGCAGATGACCCCAAGCTGAGTGGTGCTGTTGACACATCTGAAGGATGGGATGCCACCAAGAGGGACCTGGAGAAGAGGGCAGATGTGGAGCTCACAAGGCCAAGTGCTGGTGCTGCACCAGGGTCAGGACAACCCCAGATACCAGCACAGGCCGGGGATGAACAGATCCAGATCAGCCCTTGGGAGAAGGACTTTGGGGTGCTGTGTGTGAGAGGCTGGACAAGCCCCAGCCATGGGCACTCACAGCCCAGAGAGCCACAGGTGTCCTGGGCTGCATCCAGAGCCCGTGGGCAGCAGGGCCAGGGAGGGGATTCTGCCCCTTTGCTGTGCTTTCATGAGACCTGACCTGCAGTGCTGGATTCAGCTCTGGGGTCCTCAGCAGAAAAATAATGTGGAGTGAGTCCAGAGGAAAGACACCAAGATGATCAGAGGGATGGAACATCACTTGGAGGAGGAAAGTGGGGATAGTTCAGCCTGGAAAAGAGCAGGTTTTAGAGTGACTTAATTGTGGCCTTTCAGTATCTGAAGGGAGTCTACAAGAAAGATGGAAAGGGACTTTTTACTTTTTTTATGTATTGATGGGAAAAGAGGGAATGGATTCAAAGTAAAAGACAGTAAGTTCAGATTAAGTATTAGGAGTAAGTTCTTTTTTGTGGGGATGGTAAGGCACTGGAACAGGCTGCCCAGAGAAGCTGTGGATGCCCCATCTCTGCCAGTGTCAAGGCCAGGTTGGATGGGCCTCTGGGCAACCTGGTCTAGTGGAAGGTGTCTCTGCCCATGGCAATGGGGGGGTGAGACTAGATCATCTTTAAGGTCCCTTTCAACACAAACCATTCTTTGATTTTATGATTCTTTGATTCTGTATAAGGTTTTCACTCTCCTACATATGAATCATGATCCATGGTAGCATAAAAGGAGCCAGATAGATAAGGACTCAAACAAAGAAATGAAAGAAACAAGTATATATGGTTGAATAAAGAGAAATATAAATGAAAATGTATTATATTTGCATGGGTTTTGAACTGCACCATTAAGATCCAGCCATTAAAATTTGTAGCTCAAAGATTATGAGTTTAAAGTACTCAGTCAGAAATGCAAAAGCTGCAATTTTTTTTCAACTGCTCTAATGTAGTCCTGTTACATGGTGCAAAGGAACATGGCAGGTATTTGTGATATTTTCTTCATATGCATTTCCATTTCTCTCATAAACAATACTGGTTTAGGACTGCCCCAGAGATTCCAGTCAAGGACCTCAGTTTTAAGGTCCTTGAAAAACAAATTTTTATTACTCACTATGCCTTTAAGTGCACATCTTCTTTAATGCCACATTTCTATAGTTGTTACAGCCGTATTCCTCCCTGCAGCAATTTTCCTGATTTCCAATTAAACCAGGAAATCTGGAAAACAAGAAAACCTGTAGAATTTGGCCCTCCGGGGGTTTCATCTCAACTGCATGATTTTCTGTTTGCTTTTTTATTCTCCTATTTTTATTGCCTTTCAACCTACATTTCTGGCTAAACACTCATCCTTTGAGGCCAATGCACTGAAAGCCTCAGGATCATCAGGGACATGGGGGATGCTGAGATGCTTGTTTTATTCTGCCTCTAAAACCATATTAGCTGTACTCACTGCTGTCCCTCACCTCCACTTTTAAGATTTTTGTATTTTCCCTCTAAACCTGTGACATCTGCACCATAATTCTGGACATTTCTCTACTTCCCAGGAAGAGCCAAAAGCAGATTCACATCAGTTCAGGTTGTTGCTTTTCACACAGATGAGCAGAGAAGGAGATACAGAGGCCATCCAGGAAATACTTTCCATCATATACAAAAAATTTTTTCCATTTTTGTATTGTTCAAAGAATCTTCTGATTTCTCTGCTAGTGCAGAAGGATGCAAACAGTTACTCTTGCAAGCCTAAAGGCAGGAAGGCTGGAAGCCTGAAAATGCAAAATACAGAGCTTGTTGAAGCCCAGAAAGCATCCTTCTTCCTTTAGGACTGGTGTCTCAGCTTTGCTCCAGACCAGTCACAGTGTGACCCATGTTAATTTTGCCTTCCCCCCACATCTTCCTGGATATCTTTATTGGTAATCTGGATGAGGGGATTGAGTCTGCTATTAGAAATTCCCAAACTACACCAGTTTGGGCAGGAGTGTTGATCTGCTGGAGGGCAGGAAGGCTCTGCAGAGGATCTGGAGAGGCTGCATCCATGGGCTGAGGCCAATGGAGTGAGGTTCAACAAGGCCCAGGGCCAGGCCCTGCCCTTGGGTCACACCAACCCCAGGCAGTGCCACAGGCTGGGACAGAGGGGCTGGAAAGGACCTGGGGGTGCTGGTGACAGCAGCTGAACATGAGCCAGGCTGTGCCCAGGTGGCCAAGAAGGCCAATGGCAGCCTGGCCTGGATCAGCAATGGTGTGGCCAGCAGGGCCAGGGCAGGGATTGTCCCCCTGTGCTGGGCACTGCTGAGGCCACAGCTCGAGTGCTGTGCCCAGTTCTGGGCCCTCAGTGCAGGAAAGACACTGAGGGGCTGGAGTGAGTCCAGAGAAGGGCAATGGAGCTGGGGCAGGGCCTGGAGCACAAGTCCTGTGAGGAGTGGCTGAGGGAGCTGGGGGTGTTTATCCTGGAGAAAAGGAGGCTCAGGAGAGATCTTGTCACTCTCTACGACTGCCTGAAAGGAGGCTGGGGCCAGGTGGGGGTTGACATCTTCTCCAATGCCAGCAGCGACAGGACAAGAGGACATAGCCTCAATCAGCACCAGAGGAGGCTTAGATTGGGCATCAGGAAGAAATTCTTCACAAAAAGGGTGGTCTGCTATTGGAAAGGGTTGCCCTATTGGGAAATGATAGAGTCACCATCCCTGGAGGTTTTTAAGTAAAGTTTGGACTCAATGATCTCAGAGATGTTTTCCAACCTAATTGATTCTGTGATTCTGTGTGATTCTGTGACCTTTGGAGCCTGTCTAAAGGGGCTGCACAGACACACAACATGGAAAGAGTCTCCCTGTTACCATTCTAGGAGAGATGAGGGTATTGGACTCATTCTTCACATTAAAAAGACATACCTGCTTTCAGTAAGTACAGGATAGTATGTTGGCATAATGTCTGCTCATTGCAATAGATGTCTAAAGGAAACCAATGCCCACTTTTAGGAATGCATTGGCATTAGAATTGTGTTTGTGTTCAATGCAACAAAAAGAGCGGGTTAATACCAAGAAATCCAATAGCAGAATGCTTGTTCCAAAGTTTTCTTCAAAGTAGGATCTGCATCTGTCTCTTCATCATCCACCCCCAGCAACAGGTTTTCTATTCATTTGCTGCCTTTTCTCTCTATATATATAGTATCCTTCTGCATCTTTAGTCTTTTCACTTTTCCCTACTCTGCTTTCCCTACATTTATTTAAAAGACTATTTTATTTTTTAAGTGGCTGCTGAAAATATTTTTCTCATACTGAATCCCTAGCAGCACATCATGGTGCTGAGATCTGCATGGGACACAGCAGTAGACTTGAATCAGTCCTGCCTGTTCCCCAGACCCTGGAACTCAGAGGATGATACAAACCTGCTCAGTCCAACTTGCAGCTCTGGCCATGGCTCAGCCCTGTGCTACTGCTGTCACATCTTCCTGACCAGCGCTGTCTACTCACGCATCCTGCTCGTCACACAATCTCCACACTTGCCCTTCACAATCTCACACAGAGATGAGACAGGAAATCTGCCCATGTGATCAGTTTTGTCACCTCTTCCACCTAAGCTTGGGGTTTTTTCAAGTGGTTATCTCCACTAAAAACAACTAACGTTGCTTTGTAACTAAAATACCTCTCTGTCCTCCAGAATTTCATGCCAAACCCTACACTTCTGTTGCCTCACTCCCATCCTAAATTTGCACTCTCTCCGTATACATGCCTACCTTTTGTGTTGTTTGTATCTCATCTCATAAATTCAGGCTGGAAGGTTACAAGAACAGACTTCTGCCTAAATTACAGTCATTCCTAAGTTAATTTTATTTAGTACTAGAGAGGCACATGTTTTTTATTAGACTTTTTGAAGTTGTTTTAACTCTGAGAAAAATAACTCAATATTCATTAAAAAAGACCCAGCAGCTTAAAATGATTACTACCATAGGAGCCAAAATACAGTATCAGCAAATACAACTGAAGTGCACAAAGTAATATAATTTATAAGCCTCTGTAATCAAAAAGATGGATCATCATTCTAAAAAAATACCCAGTAAGTGTATGTTTATCAGAGCTTTTTGAGGGCATACTAGTGAAACCCTACAAAACTAATAATTTTCATTTCCAAGAAAACAACTACATATGTTAAACATATGCATTTCCAGCAAAGTGTGTCCATTTATGTAGCTTTAAAACAATTCTATCCCAAATTATCTTTATACTCTACAATACACTGCAGCTATATACTATTATTCCCTGAATGTGCCTGGGTCTCTCAAAGCATGGCTCAAATGGAAAGTCCTTCAGCTTCAAAAATTAATCTGAATGTAACTGAATGTAATGTGTCAAGTTGCGTGAGAGCAAGGCCTTTGTTGCAAAAACTCATTTGAAATTTTTTGGGGTTTTAAGAAAAAATAGATGTTGAGGCTTGTAAGAAAACTGTAATTCAGAAAACTCCACTTGAGTAGGTAACTGCATACAGTGTCTGACAAGTTACACTATACAGGAACATACACAGTTTTCACATGGAATCCTAAGAACTATCTATCCCTTAATCCCTATGCTGAACCCTTTTTTTTTTTAAATCAGTACTTATGGGTAACTTCTAGGAAACATAGCCTAGAAATGCACAGAGCACAAATTTTGTACCCACACAGTTAGGGAACCATCACAAAAGCAAAGCCGTTCTAGAACAATGCCATGAATTTCAGACTTTCAAGGACAGTCCTCAGAATTTTTATTCTATTTAAATAAAAAGTCTATTTTCTTATAGATAATTTCTCATTTAATACTAATGTGAAAATAATACCATAAAAAATACAACAAACCTTCTCAACAGCTCTTGCTCAATGTTTCCAATATTAAAAAATAATTAATGGGGTTAGATTAGGGCTTTGGCTGAAAAAACATGTCAGACTTAAATCTTTGGCACGAGAAAAGTCAACTCAGAAGCAATGTATTTTCAAACAAATTTGAAAAGGCTATATTATACACACATAGGTAATTTTGAGATTTTGGAGATGTAAAAAAGCTGTTTTCAACATCTGCTTTCAGTTCCCAAATGGAAATTTTTTGGGCTGCAATTTAAAGCAAAGACAAGACATAAGGTGCATATACACTATGGGCTACTACATTAAAAACTTTAGTTATGAGAAAAATCAGTAGAATGGAAGTTTCACCAAGATTCTCTCTTTTGTCTCCTCTGTTGAGTCTGTGCAGCTCCTCAAGGGCAGAATTGCACTTTGGCAAAAAACTCGTATGGTAATTTTCAGACAGAACACTGCAGACTTTAAAAGTTGAAGTCCCCTTGCCCTGACACAAGGGCTAGGAAACTGACACAAGGGCTAGGATGGATGTGACTAACACCAAGGAGTGACCTCAGCTTTGCACTTCTGCCCACGAGGCAGAGCTGCAGCAGTGCTGATACCACTGCACATCAACCCACGCAGAGTTAAAGGCAAACCAAACTGCAATGCAAGAAGAAACATCTGCCACAGCCACTGGGTGCCTTAATCCCAGTGCTGAGACCCTGAGTGCAACCACAACACCTGAACACACCAGGAAGTGGGCAGTGGCTGCAGGGCCAGCTCCCAGATATGCTCCAGAGCTCTGCTGTGTTGCAGCCTGGCAGAGGTGAGCAAGAGTGCCTGATTTAATGATCCATTTGTTCATTCTAAAGAGAACAGGCAAGTGTTTTGCCATCTTTACAGAGTTCAGTCTGTAACCCCCATGCTACACCCCATGCATGAAATCACATTGCTACTTTTAACTACACCTATCAGGTGTAGTTAAATGGGAGATATTACAGGGTTTAAAAGGAAAAACAGATAGATTAAAGATATTTCACTCATGCAACACTATTTCCATACAGAATGTATAGGAAATAGAGATAAATTTTAATGGCAACAAACATCAAACAACTGACTGCTAATAGCTCAAATTTCCCTCTGCTGGTGCTGAGCCTAAAAGCATCTTCTTCCATTTTGTTTTCAGGGACATCTTGCAAATACTTTCCTGGGCTATATTTCATCTTTTATAGGAGACTGGGCTATATATCTGCTTATCTTTTTCTACTTCATTTTGTATGATCATGGATTTTCAAGAATTGTTGCTGTGTGGGGAGAAATGTTTCTGGGACTGCAAGAGCCATTCCGGGAAACAACATTCTGTCAGTCTATCTGACCACATCACTACAGTTCTGTGAGGTTTCAACAGGCTGCTAGCAATGCTTCCAAATAGTTTAAAAGCAAAATGGAATGGAAACATCTCAGAGAAAATGGCTGACGGAAAAGGTCAGCAATTTCCTTAGAAGTCTCTGCAAAGACTGAGACATTGCATTACACATTGATGACTGTTTTCTTCTACAAAATACTCCAGAGTCCCAGAGGTAGCTAACATACCATGATATAACAACTGATGACATCATCCAATTCCATCATTTATTAAGTCATGTTCTTTAATTAGTGTAGCTTGAAGGTCTGCAAGTCATTTTTTTCTTTCCTTCGTCTATACCACGTTCCCTTTTTAAAAGGAATGATTTTTAGCAAAAGCCTTTGGTTGCTGCCACATCCAGTCTACTTGACCTTTTAGGAGCAAATCACCCCAGAAGATAGACAGCTCAGCAAATGGATCCAGCCATGAAAAAAGACCACAAGAATACCAACCCCCACTGAGACCACACTGAGTTTGGAGGGACCCTCATCTAAGGATGAGCTCATAATACTCATAATAAGCTTATAATTTTATTTTGGTCTGGCTTGTCTTTTACCTTTTGAAACACACAAATTCATGCAAATCAAGTTCCTGTACTTTCTTTACTCCTTTATAGAAATAAATTTATATTGTATGTGTCAGGAAAAAAATATACCCTTTAGCACTGGCATGTGTTACTTGGTTGCCACAGGTAGCACTGATGCATTACAAGTTAATGGATTTAAAGGAAATGGCAAATTATTCTTGAAATGGATATCAAATTCATCATCAGCCATAAAGCACTGCAGGAAAATGGGAAAATCCATGTCTTCTGTGCCAAAATGTTAAGGGACTCTGAGGGGAAAGTGGCAGTTCTCTGCCTATCCAAATCCCAGTTCCATGGATGCTGGTTTCACTGAGGCCAGAGGTAGTTTTAGGAGGTTTCTGTGCAAGTAACAATTTACATCCAAAAGCATTTTAGCAGATTAGTGGGCAGTTGTTAGCAAGGAAATCCAGTCATCTGTGAAGAGATGGGGCACCTTCATAAATTCTTCTTATAGTCATCGAACTGTCCAGACAAGAAAAAGGCACAAAAAAATACGTTTTCTCTGCAATGTCTGAGTGTGGGAAAAAGTGTCAAATGTTACACTGGGTCTGAAAAAACAGGAAGAACTGCCAGTAATGTTCCATGATGCTCCTTTTCTAGCTTCAGATCCTGAATTTTCTGGACATGTCTCAACAATTCCATCACACCAGATCTGTTTGACACATTAAGGGAAGAACTATTGAAGCTTCAGACTGTGGCCTGTAGGCAGAGCTAACACTAGGAAATCATATCCAGGAAATATAAGCTTGCAAGCATTCTCATGTTCAAAGGAAAACTTTAAAAAGGAGAGCCAGAAACTAGTTTTAAAGCTAATTTGTTCAGTTAACTTCATCTTCAAGTCCCTTCTGAATTAATCACCAGATGCTGCCTTCCACTGTCATGCAGGTCTTTTTCAGTAGATTTCATCTAGTAGTTGCAAAGGAGCAGTATCAGAACCAAGATGAGTGTCTTTGCAAATTTGGTCCCTATCTAGGTCCTTGTAAGATCATTAACCACCAAGTAATGAGGAGTAGCTGCACACAGATTGATGTAAACAACTGCATAGTTGGTTGAGCATCTGCCTAATGTTGTCACAGTTATTACAATCAAGAAGATTTCTGATTGTAATAACTGTGAAAAATGGGATTAGGGAAAGCCCTACACAGCCTCGGTACCAGGAAAACTCCTAAACAAGCAAGCCCCAAAGGTGCTACGAAGAACAGCATACAGGATTGGAAGAGAGGTTGAAAACTGGAAAGGTTAAAGAGTGCAGCATAATTTTTGCAGAAAGAAGCTCCCCAGGCTGTTGTCTGAACTGTCTACATGACAGTGCTTTTGAAGAGAGACATCTCAGCAGGAACTGGGCTTTCCTACAAGCTTGGTTCTAGTTGCAGGCTTGTGATTTGTGGCACAGAGCATCACTCCGCAATACACCTGCAAAACATGCCAAACCAGAATGCCAAAATAGACACAGCACTATGACACCCTGAAGGCAGGATATGGAGGGCCACTGCTCCCCAGCATCCCAACATGAGGCAACAGCCCCTCAGGTGTCCCTGCTCTCCAAACATGGCAGGCAAGCAAACACTGCTTACTTTAGGTATTAGGGCTTGTACTCAGACATCAGTTTCAGAGAGTTTGGGGGTTTGTCCAAGTCTTGCCATCTTTGCTGCTCCTTCAAGCAGATGCCAGTCCATTGAAGTCAAATTCCTTAAAATCTGAAAGGTTTTTGTCATGGTACTTACTGTTTGAAAGTTAATTTTATTCCTCTCCATAACCCCTAACATTTTTTTTTCTAATATTTCTTCTTTAACTTATTTTCCTCCAACCCATCCCTCTCTTTCCTTCAACTCTCTGAAGTATTCCTCTTCAGAATCTTCTTATTTAGAGATTTTTAAAATATATCCCCTGAAATTTTCTAGTCAAAAGCTCAGTCAGACTACTATAACAATCAGAAATTTGTTATACTGTGTATCTGAGAGCAAGTTCCTCCTTCTTAGCCCAACAGCTGCTTTGCAGAATGACATTATAAAACGGTCAGAGCACAGCAAAGATTGCCAAACATGCTGAAAAACATTTTGAGATTTATCTGCGTAGACATGGTGGTATAAATATTGGCACCTGGTTGAGCAGACTGATAATGTTCTATGAATAGTAATTCCCCTTCCCATTTTATTATCTCTGCTACCCAAAGCTGAGACACCCCTCTGGAAAGAAAAAAACATTTTATCCTGGGGCACAAACCCAACCCCTGGGGCACAAATCCAAAGCGGAGATACCCCTCTGAAAAGAACAAAATATTTTATCCTGGGCCACAAACCCAACACCTATAATTCCTGAAAAATTATAGGATTTTGGATAAGTATCAACCCTGTCAGGTCTTTACTCCTAACCCACCTCTACTCCAAAAAATTCTTACAGGTTATTTTTCCTCCTTTTTAGGAGGTATATAAAACACAGGCTCAGGTGTACCACTCTAGAGACATAACAGCAGGACAAGATGAAAAATGCAAGGGATGCCTGGCCCCACTTACATAAAGTACCCAAAGACAAGGGTGCTTCCCTAAACCTCAGTTCTCTGTTCATTTTAGCATGGCAGCATTACAGTTCAGATGGAATGTGATGACATGTCAGAACCAGGCCAGCAAGACAGCAGGCATTAGATCAGCTGCAGGATTGCTAAAGCCACATTAGGACACACTGCTCAGTTCCCATCTTCAGATGGACACAGCCACAAAAGGGAACATAAGCGGCTGCAAGACACACCAGTGAGAGTTTGGAAAGCCCTTCTGGGGCCAGTCAGCCCAGGGCAGGGACTCACTGCCCACAGGCAGGCACTGCATCAGACCTCTCCTGATTTCCCTAAAGATCTTGACAGCCACATTCAAGTCTGACAGCACAGAGGCAGGATTAATATTTTACCATCTCATGTGGAGACAAAATCTAGCCTGGCTTATAAATACATTATTGAAAAAACATGTTCTTTATGCTAGTGCAAAAAGAGCCAATGTTTGGCAGAACAATTTGAAAGGCCTGTCCTAAAATGACCTGAGCCATGAGACCCAAAACATTGCTCCAGCTGCCTGCTGGCACTGCAAATGTGGTTACTGGCATGGCTTCAAACCAGCCCAGAGACTCAGGAGAAAGCCCAGCATTTGCTGGACCCAATGATTCTAAGGGTCTTTTCTATCCCAAATGGTTCCATAATTCTGTGATCTGGGAAGAGCATAAAGTGAGTTGCTGTCACCATTGCTACTCATTCACAGGAGGAGGGTACACTGCCACATTTTGTCTTGTTTTGTGTAGTGTGGCCACCTCTACCATCTATTGAGAGCTAGCATAACTTAAAAAAGCAACTGTCAACAGAAACAAATAAATAAAATCAGACAGAAAAGAGACTGTAATGCAAGGGAAAAAACTCATGTGTCTCAAATACCCTCAAAAAAGTAGTTAAACATGTGATGAGCACTGTAGAATAATATATAATATTTTCTTAAAAGAATATGAAACAAGATCCACTAAACAAAAGCAATGTACCACTTTGGCAAATTCCTTTTTCTTAGAGAATGGATGGACAAGCTCTCTCATGTGACCCTTGCACAACAGTGTCCTTGCAGCTCTTACCAGCATATGATGAGAAATGGCAGGGATATATGCAGTGGGAGAACAGTTTGACAAAGACAGTAAAGACACAAGGCAGAATGCTATTTTAATTTTTAGTTCTATCTGTATTGCAGGGCTTGCAACTGAAAACAAGCAAGAAAAGTACAGCTCACATGTTGGTAGCACCCTCGAGGGAAACAGCAGAATAAGTTACAAATACCTGTCAGCCAAGGTTATAGGTTCTCCAGAAACAACAAATGGTGGAATTGCCTGACCTAGCTGAACAGCCAGATATGGCATTACTGTATCTCATACAGCCTACAAAATAAAATACACATAAAGTCATAGAATGATTCAAAATGGAAAAAACCTTGTATGTAATTTAGTCAAAGCAGAGACAACATTTTGCTTTGCAACACCAGAATTATTATATTCACTATAAGAAATGTATGTCTATCCAATATAGTAGTTATATGTTATAAATTAATCATATCCACTGAGATGAACAGAAAAGTGACAAGATAGTATTTAGATGAGTTACCTACTTTGTGAATGAAGACTAGAAAATTACCCGCCTTTGAAAGCCAAGTTGTGGTTCTCCAAATGAGTTGCCCCAACATCATTTCTACATCCATCACAGGCAGAATCACTGTTTGCATGAACAGGAGGAATCTTCCCACTGAGACATCATGTATCAGCCAAAGGCCAAGGCATTTATTTTCCGAAACTACCCTTGATTCCACTTTGGTGCATTGGTGTCAGATGCTGCCCATACAAGATTAGCATTCAGGCTACTCTCATTGGTACCTGGGCCCTGGTCTTCTGTAGAAATATATCAAAAGGAATAAACAGAACCAGAACACTTTTTCCTTCTATCATTATGTATTCTAAACTCCTTGCCCTGGAATCTCCTTCAAAAAAGGATCTTTACCAATTAATTTATACTGGTTTGCTATCAAAGAATCTTACTTTCATGTTTATGAAAAATCGTGAATAAGAAGCTTGAGTGCTATCCAATATAGACATCCCGTAAACTGGACAAATTTCTCAGCAACTTCATTTTGCTTTAATGCCAATATACTTGAGACTCATATCATATTTGGCAAATCATAATGCTCTTTTAAAAATTTAATGGTAAGTAACCACGCCAAGAAAATCCACAACATAACTGTGACTAAAGTCTCTAAAAACCTTATCTCATAGAAGTATGTTTTTATTAAATACATGTTTTCTTAAGTCTTCATTAATCTTCAATGTTGACATTACTAGAATAGAGGAGACCAATCAAAAAAATAAAGCCTTACAAAGTACTTATTATGGAAAGATGTTCCAGTGGGACAGGGGCTATGTCATTATGAGAACTGAATCATTCTACTGATTTCAACTAGCATAGAAATTAACTTTGGCTGCATGGTGCAATGTCCTTTGATGAATGTTCAAACCAATGGAGAGTGGGATTACGTTTAAGAAAAAAGCCCTTGCCAACAATATCAATGGTCTCCAATGGCCCAGTCCACATAGATCAAAACAGCTATCAGTGTTCTCCAAAAGAACCTACAAATAAAAACTTTATTTCCTTTAGCCCTTAATTCTCTTCATCTAATCCCCTCACTCATGACAAGGAGCAATGAACACACATTTGGTTTGGTTTGGCTTGGCTTGGTTTGGTTTGGTTTGGTTTGGTTTGGTTTGGTTTGGTTTGGTTTGGTTTGGTCATCCCATCCTGTAAGACAAAAGGAACTGGAACTGGAATCGATTAATCTCTGGAGGGTTCTGTCAAAAAACGGAGCCAATACCACCACCCTTTCTGTCTTTTTCTATGTAGTTAGTATAATTTTCATTCAAAAATGTCTTTGTACGTTTCTCCAAATGAGATGTTTACCCGTCATTGTACATTTCTCCAAATGGGATGTAGCCATCACTTATAACATGGTAAAATAAACAGTGGCTGCTCTAGAGAAATTGTCTGCTGAAAGGTACACAGGCTAATGTACATGTCCTTAGTTTAATGTACATACATGGAAAGCAAGAAGAGAAGGTTTACTGGGGGATTTGGTTAAAATTTTTGCAGAAGCATTGCATCTGAAGCAATACATGCAAAGGTGAAAAAAACCTGGTAACTTTTTGGTGCAGGGAAAATTTGTTTGATTTGAAATGGAATGAAAAGGAACGGCCTCAGGGAGATGCAATGGGAATTAAAAGGGGGAAGAGCTACATTCAAGCTCAGTTAGGGTCCCAGGGAAGTTAAGTACCTCTGACTCTCCAAAATGAAGACAGGTATTGATGGGACAAGAGGAGATCTCAGTGGAAATGGCACAGAAGTACCTATGGAGAGATCCATCATTGCAGTTGCTGTTACTGCTGCAGCTGCTGTGATAAAAATAGGGAACAAGGAACAGATTTATGTACATTTCTGTTGCATAAATCTGAACACTCCCTTTTTGGTAACTTAAGTTCCAGAAATGTGCCTGCATGGTGATCTCAGCACAGCTCACCCATAAATCGGAGGTGAGTGGAGGGTGATAAAAGCAATGTCCTACAGAGTTGCATAGTGGCAGCACTATAGTCCAGTGCAGACACTTGCCAAGCCAAGCTATGTTGGCACAGAGCATCTGGAGCCGTATCCAGGCTGGCTGGGCTCGGGAAGGTCTCAAATCCCTCACAGGCAAGGATGGATAGCCCAGTGTGTGATATGAGACAGGGCCTCTTCTGCAAGCACAAAAATTCCACCTGGTAGGGAAAAAATACACAAATGTATTTAAATGGTGGAAATTATGTTTTTTGTTATACTATTTTTTTTAAGACAGAGAAACAGAGAGAGAGACTATTTAAAGAGAGTATGGTTTTTAACTGGTGATAATAGCTCCCTGCTGATAAAAGCTATCTCTGGCATACTGAGCAGATGGCAAAAAGCAACAACAATCTGTTTCTCCTTATTTTCTCCTTATGTGTCTACCATAGCTTAGAAAAGCTGGAGCTTCTTGTACAGGTGAAATTTAAATACATTTTTCTTCTTTGTCATTTTCTCCCCCTTCCTCTTCCAAACATACTGCACAATGAATTCTCTCCCTCTAGTGAACTATTCATTATTTCCAACCACATACAAATGAAATTACAAGCTGATGTAAGAACATAAAAAAGAAACCAAGCTATCATAAAAGAAGGAAAGGGGTTGGGAGAGGAAATTGTATGCACGTTGAGTGTGCCTGCTGTTTCTCAGCTGGGAAGTAGAGGAAGAACACAATGTACAATTTATTCTATCAACTGAATTATCTTCCTTCTTCTCATACCACAGTTGTTCACAGACACACCAGCAACTGCAGATACATTGTGTAAATACATTGCAATCCTCCAGCTCAATGAGATTTATTCACCCCAGATTGCTGCAAAAAGTCCAGTGCATGATCAGCCATGCCAGAATCTCTTTAGCAATGATTACTGAACTACATCTGGTTTGTTTGAACAAACCTCCCACACATGCGCAAAATACTGTCAAGGAAATAAAATTAATGAAACTAAGTATAAGAAATAATTTAAAAGTGGAAACATCACCTTGTTTAGCTGTTGGAAAAACACTTACATGAGGACAACACTGTGTAAAAAGAGTCCTTGGACTTCCTTAAGACTAGGAATTCCTTCAAACTAAAAATCCCAGTAATAAAAAGCCAAGTAGGGATAGAAAAAAAAAGTCATGTAAATACAGTGCTGTTGCTCCCTTTCCAGGGAATGGCCTCACTTTTATCAGCAGAAAGAAACCTGTTCACTTACAGAAGTTCTGAATCATTTGCAGAGAGAAGGAGGGAGCTTTTCTGGCTGGCTTTCTAATACCTTACGACTTCTACCTGCTGAAAAGGTACTGAAGAGCATTTCTAAATATTTGAAATATATCATGATAGTTATCTGGAAACAGTTATGTTTTCATGCAAGTCTGGTCTTTATAAATTGATTGAGAGCGCGTCTCTTAAAGGCACATTAATTTTCTTCCTCTGCCCTAGATTTTACCAGAGAAATATCCTATACCCCAGGCTTTGCAAGTTAGTACACATATACTGGAAAATAGGAAAATATTAAGAAAGAGAACAAGGAAGGAAATAGTTTGAAAGTTAGTTTGTGTCTCAAAAAACTTATTTAGGTGCTTGCTCTCAGCAGAATTTAGTTTTGACACCCCAGTCATGAGGCAGGAGCCTGACTTTGGGAGTAGAGTAGAGACAGGAAGGATGGGGTGAGAAGAAGGACTTGGGGAAACCCTGAGGAGAAGGACTCAGAAAGCCTTCATTGTGCTGTTGGCAGAACCATGTGTGCTCACCTGTCCTTCTCTCAGGCTTGCACAAATCACGTGTGACAATGATGTGTGACAGTGGCTCAGTGAAGCAGGCAGCGCTGCTGCCTCTGACAGACTGCTATTGGTACACACAATATCCTGGGATACCGCTCAAAATTGGGAAGAACTTCAGCTGTGTAACTACATTTTTGCTACAGCCTTAGGTATGAAAGGGTTTCCTCAAAGTGGAGTAACAGCAACACCCTAATTCCAAGCTGTAAAAGTGTTTCAGTGAACTGCGGCCTGCGGAAGCAGCCCACTATTGCCGTGAAACTACACCAGGTAACAGCGAGGTGCAAAATGAAACTCATCTATCAGAAATTTAGACACCTAAAGCACTACTCATGCTTGACCATTTTCACTTGTTTTCCTCTACTGATGATAAAAGGAGCTCAAAGTGACCTGCTGAGATGTGGACATGCACCTGTGCATGTGTCCTGATCACCAGACAAGTGTTGCCAGTCAATGCTGGTGCTGCAGCAGTCAACATAAACATAATTTGCCTAATCTAATGTTATTTGCTAAACAATCCTAATGAAAAAAACAGACAGGTAGTGATTAAGCACAGCTAGTACTTTCCTCAGAGGTACTATCATTTTCAAATAAAGACAGCACTGATCTGACATCACTGAAGGCAATACAATGAGTTATGAAGGGATGGGAGAGCTATGCTTTCAAAGACACAATTCTCAGAGAAGGTGATTATTACCTTAGAAATTATATATGTTAAAGCTTTTCCACAGCAGGTATTTTTGCTCAAAACAGTTCTGTCTGCAATGGAAATTTTAATTGCCCACATTGTATTAACCATCAAGGACGGAAAAAAAAAAAAACAAAAACAAAACATAAATCCTCTTCAGTAGACAGAAAATAAAAGTCAGTGATGGCATATATGTTTTCTTTCCAGTTTCAGATAGTTGAGTCATTTCTTGGTTTTTAATGCATTTATCTGCGGACTGGTTTTAGAATCTTTGTGGGGAGCATGAGGGATAAGGAGATCAATTTGTAGTAAGAAGAATCTACCTATCTCCATTATTAGAGGTTGACAGGGGAATAGAAAAGAAGTAGTCATATTTGGAAAATTTAAATAAATTTTAAAAAATAATTTATGTAGTTTCTACTCAAGACTTGATTTTTAAAGAATTGCAGAAGTCTTCTATTATGTAGAGATTCCGCCTCAGTAGATGGGGTGAAATTTTACCTGCTACTTGCTCCTTAATTTCAAAGAAAATTCCTTAAGAAAAATCCTGCTAATGTGGATTTTGAAAGTTAATTTGAGAGATATTGACATTGCTCATCTTCCTGCTTGATGCAGTCTGAAAAGCCAGGTTTGCAGTGACAGTCATCAGTTTCTGCACTCTCAGAGGAAGCAAATATCAACAACAATATCTGAAAAATGTGACTATCCCAAGTGAGTCACAGTGAGTGGAAAAATGGAGATGTGGTTTGAGAAGGAAAAAGATCGACAAAGTCACATTATCTATATGGATAAGCACAAATTGACATGGTGAAAATTATGTGCGCACTGTAGAAAAAAAAACATTATCACGTCCTTTTCTTTGCAGCTCATTAACCCAAAACCAAAAATAATGTTTAGGTTAGTCAGAAAGAAAACAAAATCCTACACACAGAAAGGAAAGGGATCAAAAAAAGATTAAAAAGCTTTTTTCTGAACTTCATAGTTCAGTGCACTCTCCATTTTTCAAGAACAAACCATGAACTGAAGACATAAAAGTTTCAGTTGTGTTATTTATTAATCCAAATGTTCCTGATCATGCTCTTTTATAAATTTTATAAATCTCCCAGTAAAATGTTTTGCACCCCAGAATGAATGATCCTTTTGAATGATTTATCTTTGTCATTACTGCAAACCTGACCAAGTCTGCTTATCTACTTTGAAGCTTCCGTAGGACTAATCAGCTGTCTCACTTCAGTGTCTCAAAACCCCTTGTTTTGTCTTCCTTTCAGGATTTTCTAAATGACTAGAAAAAGCACAAAAGCCAGGAAGACAGATAAGACTTTAGAAGGCTATAAAAACAGTGAAAGTCATTAAACCTGTTAATCAACACACTACATGCAGATGGGGGAAATTATTTTTGATAAGATTGTGGTAATTTTCCCAGAAAATTAAAAAACTAAGAGTGGAAGATATATGTTGATACATGTTGATGAAGACATTAATAAATAGAGTCCTTGTAATTAGAGTCTGCTGCTATAGCATTTACTCATGTCCCTGTAAGACTGGCCTGCTGTCCACCACGTGCAATGCAACTACACCTATCGCAGGGTTAACCCCATTATTTGGATGTAGATAAAAACATAGACAGGGCCTATTTAGGTCATTGGACAACTCATTTATTCAAACCTGAAGAACACATTTGAATCACAGACAAGTTTATGAGTCATGTCTAAGAGCCTGCTTTTATGGATCAAGATCATCAACTTGTACATGGAGCTCTCCCTAGAAAATTTGCAGTTTAACAGCCACATCGATAAGCATACTTCCTGCTGGATGAGACAAAACAGACTTTTCATCTAAATCTTTACATGGTTTTCCAGAGGCCTTTCACAATCTCCATGGCTTAGGAAAATGAAGCACTGTATGATTTTTGTGAAGAAGTGCTCAGCGTACAAGCTAGCTGCCTCAGCCTACAAAAAGGAATTAATGCTCCTAACTTACAAGACTTTCCTGAGATTATTTTTTCCACAAAGCAGGATCAAAGTTCTTGTCACAGCAAAGTTTTCCAAAGGCAAAATATTTCCATAAAAAATCTCAGCTTTACTGGCAAAGAGAACACTGGTTCCCAATACAGTTTTAAATTATTTCACACTAGCTGAGACCTGAAACAGGATCTCACCTACCAGCAGTACCACTGAGCAGACTGTCAGAGTTGTTGTCCACTCCAAGGTCTTATAAACCAACTAGAATACAAGAATATTGCATGCATTCTTCACTTTTATATATATATATATATATATATATGTATGTATGCATATGCATGTTTCTCGAATCCTTCATTATATTTTGGGGACTTGATTACCAAAATAACTATTAATAATCTACAATCAGCAATATTTTATTTTACGGCTAAAATCACTACGGCTCAGCTTATGGGAACATGAACGAAAATGGGCAAGAATGTCTCATTCAGGTGGTCTCTAATATTTTAAACAGAAATAAAAGGGAGAATTGAGAACTTTAGCATGATCATCGTGATGAACATGGTAGATAGTCTGTAATTAAAAAGTGGGGCTTGACAACTGACTTCAGGCAGCTACTGAGTACACAATGTTACATATTTTATGAAGATGGTGAGTCTGCCCCAAAACTAGAGGTATGGTCTTCAGAATTGCCTCAAAATTATAAAAGCACAGAGCTCTCTAAGCAAAAAGAAAAATGAAGTGCAATTGAACCTATTTCTATACATACAGAAAAGAGAAACCGTCTGAAAATTACTGATATGTAATTGTCTTTCACATTCAGTTTCCCTCTCAATTCATATTCCTTTCCTCAAAAATCCTTACATAAAAATACATGAAATCTGGAGCTGACAGCTTAGCTCATTTGCCCATTTTTGTCCTCAAAGCAGTCATTTCTTTCCCTTTCCATCCTGACCTGTCTCAGAGTGATAGTGCCAGTGTGTGGGTGTTCAAGCAGAATTATTATCACTTGTTGAGCCCTTTAAAATAACATTTCTGGTGTATAAACAAGACAAACAAACAAAACAAAACAAAAGAAAACCAACAACAACAACAAAATACAGGGCAATTGTTTTTCTTGCCACTGTGTGCTGCAGCAATTTCTTCTTTGACTGAGCCTGTACTGAGAGGCTGTGCTTCAAGCTTGGGGGGTGGGTTTCTGTTAATAATTTTATCCTTCTGTGAGTCAGATTAAATTACTGACATTTAACAGTAAGAAGGATTTTTGATCACTATAAGAGTAGAACAGACCAGGTCAAAAAGGTTTCTTTTTTGTTCTCTTTTGTCCTACTTTTTTAATAATGCAAATATCTTCTGGAATAATAACTGCCTAGCATTAGATTGCAAATTTTGCTACAAGTGTTGACTATTCTACTAACAGATTGTAACTCATGAAACTACTAATTTTCCTGCTACAAGGAAACAGTACAGAAACAGTCAAAAAAATCCCAAACCCTGCTAAAATCAATCCAAATTTTAAATGTTTATCAAATTGCACAAAGGCATAGTCTCCAAACCATACAAAGACTTGCACTCCTGCAGCATGCCTGCAGCTTATTGCCTGACAATAGTCCCAACAACTGCAGTGAAAACATTCATAATCTTAGAATAGAAAAGGTAGGCAAGTGCTCTGCTGGACTTAGATGAAAGTATTCCTCACATCAGAAAACAGGGCTGCAAGCTCAGGCCAACTGCATTACATGCTTGAAGGTCTAAAGAGTCCTCAAAGCACTGAAAAGAAATGTCAAGTGAACTAGGGTCAGCTCAAGGTTTGAAGACCAAACCAAGCATAATTTAATTTCTTTTGCTCAGGCTTTCTCTGGAGCAAGTTCAACCAAAACCCACTCAGGATATTTGATGCATCAGATAAAGGGCAACAGTAAGAATTAATCTAACATTTTATTCAAGTTTTTATACCTGTTCTGTGATACAAATTAACTACCTTCAAGCTCTCTTCCAATCATGAGGTCAAAAAGACCTTGTGAGAGATGAAAGGTCTCTGATCACCATTCCTCCATCCATTTAGGGAAAACAAAATCCTGTGTGCACTAGGATAGTTTAATCAAGGATATTTATGTCCCAGATCACTGACAACTTAAGACTTGAGCAAAGGAGAAAAAAAAACCATTAACCCAAACTTGGAATTCAGATGTTTTTTCTGGGGAGCAGCTGCAAATAAAAGGATTTTGAAGTGGTCTGAAACAGAGTTCTAAGCATCTGTGTGCTGCCAAGAGAAATAGAGGAAAGCAAAGAAAGCCTGAAAGAATTGAAATAAATCAAAGAGCATGAGCAGACAGTGCCCCTGAGAAGAAGCCTGGCTAAATGCAGAGAGCTGAGCTGCACAGAGAGGAGCATCCCTGTACATCTGCATCACCTGAAGCCATGAGGATTTGCTCCGTGGCAGCACACAGCGCCAAGGAGAAACTCTTTGGGCACACCCCATGTCTCAGGCTGGCAAAGGTGAATGGGCCTTTGTCATAAGGGAGCTTTCTAGGGCAGCTCATCAGCATCTATTGTGCAAGTTCTGTTTAAACTCTCATCTCTAAAAACGTGGTTTCTTCCCTGCACGACACAGGTGGCCCAACACTCTCCTGTTCTCAGGTGTGGCATTTCAGCCTTAAGAAACCTCCTCATCTGCAGCAGCCAGGAGAGAGCTGGTGTCAGAAGAGACCTTCACTATTGACTGTAGCTGTTAGTACCACCCTGACAGCAATTCATCCAGCTCAAAGGAGCACAGTCACGCATTCCTATAGGCAGACACCAAAATATCCCCTATTCCCATCCAGAACTGGTGATCTTACAAGTCTACTGCATGAAAATAAACCAAATTTTCCTGCGACCATTGCTTCTATTTTGATAGTTGGGATTAAAAGTGAGCACATTTGAACCCCTTGGGAGGAGCAGGAGGTAATGTAACACTATTATCCAAGGGATGGGTTCAGTTTTTACAGGCTGTGACTCTTTCAAGAGGTTATCATCATCATGTCAAACTGCTGCTGAGGAAAGCAAGTAAAGGAGAGAGAAGCAATGCTAAAAGCCACAGATGACATACAGCTACCTAGCTGGCCAAGCTGAGAGGGAGCCTCATGAAAAATTGTTACCGCATGTTATCACTTGGGTTAATTTGTGACAGTTTCCTAAAGAAAAGAGAATAGGAAAAAAAAGTAGAGTTTACAAGAACTAAAACGTCCAGCATTTATAGGCAGCAGGCACCCTGTTGTTACTGTGAGCAGGAGCTGGGTAGGTCTCGAGAGCAGCCACAAACAGATTAACACTACACAGAGCTCCTGTCTGTCAAAAGTATCAGCTGAAAATGATTTTCAGGTTAACAGACATTTATCAAAATAAAACAGGTGCATCAAGACAGCCATGAAAAATTACTAGGTACCTAATGTCTTTCATGGGGATTATTTCAGTGAATTATTTCACAAACTGATCCTCTGTTCCACAGGCTTATCCAAATATCAGTCTCTGAATAGCTCAGAGGAGGAGCTTTCTACTGAGGGGATCTGTGAGTTGTTTCCTCAAAAGTGGCTGTGTTTGACATAACAATCCATGAATGTCAGTCACAAAAGGCAAAATTTTTAACACACATTGAGCATCAAGGCATCAAGATGTCTTTTTTGCATACAGATAAACTTTGTTTACTTGCTGGAAAATAAAAATACGTTTAAATGGATGTTCCTTCATGTGTTTTCATAAGGACCAAGACAACAAAGCTACGTACAGAGGCACAGAGGAGCTGGGCTATGCCTCTTGCAGGGCAGCTACAGAGCACCAGCCTCTTCCCAGCCCCCTCACTGCTGACAGCCCATTCACCAGCACAGCCTCTTCACCACACCTGTTCCACTGAAGTGCTCAAAACGGCAGCAGTGCAATACAATTGCTAAAAGTTTTTTTTCCCCTTTGCTCCTGGACGTCTTTTGTCTGCAGAATTTCCACACTCACAGGCTCAAAGCCCCTGTTCCTTGCCAGCAGCACAAAGGATGTACCTCGTGCTGCAATTCCCCCACAGGAGAAAGCTCAGGGGGTCTCACAGGCTTTAAGGAAGCCTCTGACAGGATGTATAGCTGCACGATGAGACTGCCAGATCCTGCACAGGGTGACTGAGCACTCTCCCACATTAGGAGAGGGGTGACTCTGAGTCTCTCCTGCACTCCTCAACACCACAAAATAAAGGGTTCTTCCCACCCCGTGTTCACCCATTTTGGGATGATATAGTGACCAGCTGGGAAGGATTACAAGAGGTCATTTGATCTTTCTTCTTGCCCAGAGCAGACTGCTGATGACACTCTTGGCAAGTGGTTTTTCAAGCAGTCCCTAAACCCCCCACCCCACACACATCCCCAGGCATTTTGTCTCACAGCACCTACAGCCCAATGCAGGAGTGCCACTATTTCTTGCTCTGTGCTCTGCAAGCCATATTATCTATTTCCTTTTTCTCTTGGCATTAGAATGAACATTCTCACCCTTTCAGAAAACCTGAACAACCTCAAGGCATTGCACCTTCCCAAAGACTTTTTCCTGTTGCTGTTGCTCTCACAACCAAATGGCCAGGGATTCTGTTCCTGAAAAATTTCAGACTTCTACTGTCTACCTAATTTATATTTTTCTCTTGGTTCAAGTGATTCACACAGCCTCACCTTGCTGCTGGTAAGAGCTGATATAAGGAGCATCAGAGCCTTCACCAAGTTCCTCTGGCAGAGCATTTCTACCAGAAACCACATTTCAGGAACAAAACTTTTACCTCTTCAAAGGAGTCAGTGCTTCCTACAACACCCAAACTGCAGCAATCCCAAGAGGCTACCAATTCCCAGTCCTGTGGGCACTAGGAGGCAACGAAGACACGTCCCTTCTCCCTCCACAGGCCCTTGGGATGAGGCAGAACCAATACAACAACAGGACCATATTCTAATTCCTTAGGAAAGGAGGAGACATTTCCCCAGAAAGAGCAACATAATATACACTTTTGCATACACAACAGAAGAGCTCCACAGGCACAAGTGACATTAAAAAGGCTAACCTGAGGAGTGTGTGAGAAAATACTGCAAGGTCTTGGCCATGAAACTCTAAAAAGAAGATAAAAAGAGACCAAAAAATCCATAAATTAAAAAAAAAAAAAAAAAAAAAAAAAAAAAAAAAAAAAAAAAAAAAAAAAAAAAAAGAGAGAAAAAGGAGCTCTTGCCTGAGGGATTTAAAACATGTTAAAATGAAAGCCCCAGGGTCACACTGTCTTAATTCCTTAATTTTTCACAGGAAATAAATTTATGATAATATTTTTCTGGAAGACAGTTCATTATTCTGGGCTTATTAAAAATCTATAGTCAGGAAGACTCCATTGCTATGCTGCCTTCTGTGTAGTAATTAAATCCTTTAACTGCATTCAGACAGAATAATTACACACTCCAGGATGCGTGAGTGCCTTGTTAGAGCTTTCTCCTGTGCCTTACAGTTTCCCAGGCTGCTGTAGTCTCATTTCTAGCCTCATCTATCAGTCAAACAAACCTCCAGAGCACGGTACTATTTCCCCTGCAACAATTATAATCTTATCTGGGGTATCATGGCCAAAACCAGCTAGCTTTTAGAAAAGTACCTTTATATTAAAACAGATCGTTTTTTCTCCTTAGGATAAAAAGAAGAATCGGCATCCTAATCAAATATGAAACAATCTCAAATAAACTTTATCTTTCAGGGAATTTAAAGCTTGAGTGTTTTGTTTTTGTGGAGGTATTGCATGTGGAAGAACAGCTTATTATACCTCAGACATCTGATTTTAACATAAAATGCTCTGTGTACTAAATAAAACCCTGTTTTTTCACTTTCTCTGGTATGAGTAAACAATTTTCCCTCCTGGTCATCTGTCTGCCTGAATTCAGTCACACAATAAGGACACCAAAAAGCACAGTGCAGTTTTTTATCTTCATTTCTGATATATTTAACAAACATTGGCCACTCTACTTGCAAGCTTCCGCAGAGATGCGTCATGACTGTATTATTTAAACAGAAAATTAATAGATTGAAGCAAACGTATATTCCATCAGTAACCCCAAATTGCAGTAGCCATAGAATGACAACAAAATGAAGATTTTTAAAAGGAGCTAAGGTTTAATTTGCTCACCACGTCTGCTAGAAAATTGCTAATATTACTTGTAGTCTCCATTCTCATAGTGGCTGCACAGAGATATCATTACATCCAGATTGGGTTTTTCTTTTTCTTTATAGATACACTGCCTACAGTGTAATGGAATAAATTACCAGTTATGGATTTTTCAAATGCCCACAACTTTCAATCACTCCTCCCCCTTTTCTTTTTCGGTAATTTCCTTTTTTTTTTTTTTTAACCTAAACTAGTATCTATATACAGCTGTAAGAAAAAAATTCACTACTTGCATTTTCCTAGTATGTTGTATTGATTTTAGCATGATCATGTTTGAAAGAGTGAGGTGAAGTGCTGGAAACATTTGTCCTAAGAATTCAGAAAAGTCTCGTCTTTATTTTAATTTTGGAATTAAAAATTTTCTACTTTCCTACTACTCTCTTACCATGAAGGCAAATCCCTGAATACCTAAACTTAGATGACTCTAAGGGTGAATTTCTTAATTTCAGGTTACTGCAACCATGTAAATATTGTGCTAACTGGGCTGGCTGACTTCTCTCTTCTCTCTTCCAACACAACTTTTGCTCCACCATCTCTGCTATCTTCAGTTTCAATGCATGTTTCAATGCATGTTTCAATTTTAAGATTTAGTTTCCAGTGCAATGAAATATGTACTGGGTAAGCTAGCATTAGCTGGGTTTTCCTCTTTCCAGGTAGGAGCATAAATAAATTCAGCCTTAGTGATGAAAAATCCGGATGCTTTGATATTCCAAGAAGACTTGATTGCCTAAAGAAATGTTGAAAGCAAGGTTTTTTAGGTGTGTTGACTTGGGGGAAAAAACCAAAGCAGTGATGCACCTCCTGCAAAGAAGACATTTTGATTGTCAGAATCAGGAAAAACTACTCTGAGGATGCATACCATCAGATCTCCCCTGCAGTGCATGGGTGAGTGTGGCTTTCTCAGAACCAGGGTTTCTCTGCTTCAGCTGTAATGACTGTCTCCTAGGGGGAAAAGTCCCAAAGTAAATGTGTCTTACAAGCAGTCAAAAGAAAATGGCAACACTACCAGAATGAAAACACACAAGTTGCATTTCTATCCCATCTGTTTTATCCAGCAAATTCTCCCCACAGAACACCTCAACCTCAGAAAATCATTTTTCTTTAACCTCCTTCCATCACAATTGTTTTCAAACTTTCCATGCCTGGCCCTCCAGGAACAATTAGGGCAATTGAGAGTTATTTAGAAGTAGAGAGAAATATAATCCATTTGATTTCCCTCTGAAGAGAGACATGTACAACAAGAAGAGAGGGAAGGGGGAAGGGGCAGATAGAAACAATGGAAAAGGTAAAGACAGGGCAAGACAGCCTTTTGATCAGCTCATACAGCTCTTCTGTCTGCAATTTAGAGACCATCCAGACACAAAACCTTACCACACCTATATCAATCCCTCAACATTTCTTTTTTTAATTTCTTTTTTTTTTTTAATACTCTCCTTTTTTTCAGTCTAGATTGTGCTTGAAAAGGTGTTCAGACATTTCTAAAACTCGTCAAGTAGCAGCAGTGGTCTCTAAGGTAACTTGCTGTGAAAGGCATATACTATTCCTCTTTTTATCTCATCATACTTTGCTTGTGTTCAGAGGCATAGCAGACACACAACTTCCAGCCCTCCCCAGCACCTGAGGTCAAGTTAAGGTGATATATGTCTCTGACTGCGGGTCACTGTCTCCTGTGCTTTACCTGAAAACATGCTCCAATGCCAGAGACAGGAAGTGTCCTGTTGTTTGATTTGCCCTGAAATGTGTCATTATTTTATCATTTAGCAAACCTGGTTCCTCAATACATCTGCTATATGTAAGCAGTCAAAGGGTCCTATTACAACCACAGAAAGGCACAGACCCTGATAGGAGAAATTAGGTGTAAAGATTTAAAATCAATAGCAGGAGGAAGGGCTAACAAATGAGATGCCAAAGGGGTTCTGCCTTGCAACCTCCTCTTTACATTGCAAAGGCACAAAGACCCTGGGCAAATGCAGCCATGGGATTCATTTATACTTCCAAGTAGGAATTTGTCTCATATATCTTTAAAAATACACATTGCAATGACAATTCACAACTGGTAATGCCTTAAGTTGTTTAAAGAAGAGTGTGTTTTCCACCAAACTGTGTGCCACTCAGCTTCTGATTAAACAATAGTGGTCTCACTACATGTAGTCAGCAATATGCTTTAACCTGTGGTAGATAAAATGTCCTGCGGGAGTACACACAGATATTATTTATTGTTCCCTTGTGGTTAGCACAAACAGGATTAATCACTATTAGTACAAACCACTGCTTATTTGCAGGCTGGAGCTTCCTACTCATCTCAAACACAAGCAGGTGAGAACAGAGAACAAAATTCAACACATGACCAATCAAAATTTTAAGCTGCAGCAGAAATAACCACTGGTGGGATCCTCTGGGACTATCACAGCACCCGATTTTGGTATTTTTGTCTTTATGGTGGTGCACTGACACACACTGACACTGCACAGTCCAGACAGAAGATATGATCCCAAATCAGGAACCACTGGGTAAACATTGTCCCTCCTTCACAGCAGTCAGAGAAGGTGATCATAATGCTGGTGGAGTTCAAGTCTGTGAAGTTATGTTGTTCTGCCTTCTCAGGGAGCACTTACACATGCAGCTGAATAAATCGTCCTGTAAACTTTTAGAATACAAAACCGTAAAAAAAATTGTCCTGAAAGAGTATTTTGTCAGGAAGAGGATCACTGTTATGTGCACAAAGCCATTCTGTGCCATGTGTGTCACAGCAAGCAGTTTTGCCACAAGTTCACACTCAGACCCTTGCAGAGTCTCTTTCCAGACCTGATCAGTCCTTTCATATGTGCCACTTTACAAAAGATCCTGCCACGGGGACAACTTTCCACAGGATGAAAGCGTGCTACAACCTAAAGTGATGTGTAGTTTTCTCCAACTAGGTGAAAGGAAGCCAAAGTGAACATCCTTTTCAGTCAAGTGAACGGAGTTGACAAAATTGGTCACTCAGGTCAAAAGACAGGAGAAGAAGCCACAAGAGCGGAAGATTTTGAAATAAGGGGGTATAAATGAAGAATCGGCTTCTTGCAGCCAATTCAACTATCTTATCTTTAATAAAGTGAAAGTAATCCTTTCCCAACAAAATTCCCCTTAAGTATTTGTGTATTAGCTTTTGTGCTGGATTTTTCAACTGCAATCTCACCTTAAATTTATTCTTCATTGCCATCTTAAAAACTCATGAGCTTTCCTTATTAACATTCTCCCTGAACTGGTGCCTTTTCAGTGTTCTGGGCACTCCTTACACACAAAGTAGTGGATGAAGAAAACAATGCAGTTCCTTCAATTGTGGGGTTATTCAACGTCAGCTACCAAACCATAGCAAGGTACTGGGCTGGTGCATTCTCCTTATAAAAGCACAATACCTTTCACCCAGGAGCTAGTTGAAAACCATTACTAGTGTTTCTGCAGTGACAGATGACTTGTTTACAGTGGTATGATATGCTCACACTTTGCTAGCATCACTTGCCTGAACAATGCCTTAAATGCATTACACTGTAGGTCAGGGACAGATTATGGCGAAATACATACAATGCAGTGTCAAACTGTAATTTCAGAAAATAAAAAACATAATGCCAGAGAATGTAACATCAATGAATACAACAAAAGTTTACAAATACGAAATCAAAAGAAACAGCACTCTATCTTCACCTTTACACTTCATTTATGCATGTGAAATGAACTTGTCAGAGGCAGCCGTACTTCAGTCGCAAAGGAAATGTCACAGCCTTGGAAGTTTACTCAGCTTTGAGAAACTGAAAAAAGCAACAGAAGGGGGATGTTGGTTTCTCTTTGGATATGCACACAGAGCAGCCAGGCTCAAGGATCCCATTCAGCTAACTGGTAAGGTTGCCCTCAGGACACAGAGCAACTGCATTCATCATTGCCTTCCAGTACTTTATCCACCAAAAAGGATACATCCAATATATAACTCCGAGCATCACAATTAGGCCATGTGCCACATCACCCTACATGTTCCAATCCATTGATTCCTATCTTAATATATCCCTGAAGTTTAACATAAGCCATCTGAGAAAAGCTTTATGTAGGTTATTTAGCAGCTCCCATTGCTGCAGGCAGCCTACATGGTAGATCATGCCCAGTCAGCCTTCCTGGAGCTGCACTGCTGAGACTCTGAAGAAGGAGAAATGTTATAAACAGGAATTAAAAAGGTCTGTGGATTCATTGAAACCAAACCCAGAAACGTGACTTTTACAAGAGCTGCTTCACAATCCCTTTACCACTTGGACTGAGGTAAGCATTACTCCAGTTTCACTTACTTAGGAGCCTTGTGTTACTATATGTTAAGTATACTGAAATTCCATTTAGAGGCTTGCACAGGACATGAAGAGGGGATCAAGCAGAGGAACTGGCTCTACAGGTGGAGGGACTCTCATCTAGCCTATTCCAAAACAGATTTTATCTTAAGCTAAAAGAAGAACAAAGCAGAGTTCCACATAAGAAAACAAGTCTTTTTAATCTCACTGAACAAGGCTTATAGGGAAAAGATTCAGCCATAGGGCACATCCATCTACTCCAACAAGTGCAGACAGATCTGAATGCCTCTCTACTGCTTGTTAGAAAGACAAATATAAGCCAGCTCTGGTCAGCAAAATGCAGGACAGCCTTCCAGAAAATGGGGCTGTGGAGCAGCTTTCTGGCTCAGATGCTGTGCTATGCCAGCAGAGCAAACAATTCCAAGCCAGTGCTGGGGTAATGCTCAGCTGTCTGTGCAGACACAATCACACACACCTCAGGAAACAGCATCTTGTAGGTTGATCCCATTATCTGTGACATTTTAGCTACTGGCTCCAGTTTTCTGAGATCCAGGCAGCTGTGAGGCCCCAGGCTGGAACAGGGGTCTGAGCAGAGCCCTGGGCTGTTTTAGCTGCCAAGGCCCTACAAACACTGTCATCTTTGCTGTTCTGAAGTGCCAGGCAGCATGTGTGACATGATACATACTGCAGCTACACAGTGGAGAATGGAAGGCTACCTTCTCTCTTATTTTTTTCTTTCCTCTTTGTGATTAAATGTACTCATGCACACACCCCCACATTTACACATAACTATCAGCTCATCTGCTCTATATTTTACTATTCAATTCTCAGAAATTCCCAGCTTGTGAACCAAAGCAGGGTGACAAGTAGTTTAACACATCAGACCAAAGTCACTTCAGCTGCAATGGATTTTTAAAGGACAACATTCAAGGCTGATAGTGATTATTCAGGCTGTCAACAAAGTGTTAGTCATCAGTGAGCCCAAGAACTGAGAGAGCTCCACACCCGTCATTTCAAACTGCCAATAGATTTAAGTGCTTTGGAGAAGGTTGTGCTTGACTAAGGTTTTTTTCATTTCAGTGGACATTACTTTAAAAAAGGCCTTACTTGAGCTGTGACCCAAAAGAAGACAGAGCAAGGCTCAGCCTCAGTGGAATTCAGATTAATGAGGCTCATAGTAAAGAATTGCAGGTATTTTTATTAGAATAAGTTGTACAGCTCAAAGTATAGACAAGTTCCTCTTGGCATCTAAAACAGGTAGAAGATTGCAAATGCAAGCACAAGCTGAAAACAATTGAGGTTTTATTAGATAGGTATCAATTTCATCATCTTTGAAAGTAAAGTTAGATTTACCCTACTGCAGCCGAGGGAGGGAGGGAGGCAGGTGATAAAGCAGTTGTCTCAGTGTCATGAACTTACAAAAAGACTCGAGTAAATGACAGCATTTTTCAGAGGCTAAAATATTGCCCAACACTCAGACAGCAGAGCCTTGCTTCAGTATGTTTTCTCCTCTGTGCTCTTCATCACCCTTATCTTTATTTGTGTTGCTCACTGGCTACATCAGAACTGTTTTAGGCCCCAAGCAATGCAGGGCACAACCCCAAGCCTTCATCAGTGATGGGGCACCAGCCCAGCCCCATGTGTGCTTTACATAATACAATAAGCAAGAGTATGAACTACTTTCTTGGGCAGTGTAAAAACCATGTTGGGTTAAGGTGTCAATTTTCTCCACCAGAAAGGTCAGTATCCTAGATATTAGATTATTTCACTGTGATGGCCCTCCCACGAACAGAAGCAGACCTGTTTCATGACTGGGTGACTTAAATGGAAGTTGGTGTGATGCAATGCTGCTCAGCCTACAGCTCTCCCTCTTGGATCTTCCTCTCAGTCCCTACTCCTTGATTCTCTCCACAGAGGTTCCGCAGACAAACAGGGTCAAGTGGTTAATGCTGCATCCATACAATACTGGGTACTCAGGAATAGTGAAATACAGCTACAAGAAGCACCAAGCAGCTGCTGGGTGTCTTTCTGCTCAGTGTAACAGCAGATCAGCTGAGATTTTACTACTGCTCCAGTAAGGAGAGATTAACAAAGAAAGGGAGCAGTGCTATTCTACAGGCAGCATAAGCCTCTCTGGGACGGTGCTGTCTCTAACCTCAATTCTCTCTACTTTGCTGGCCAAGTCAATCGAGGGCCAGAAATAAGTGTTCAGCTTTGTCACAAGGCTGGTCTAGTTAAACTCACAGATCCAGAAGCTACCCTGTCAGTACAAGGGGTGAGCCCTTTCTCCTGTGCTTAGTCATAAGTCAACCTAATATGATCAGAAGAGACTACTTTGAAATCTAGGTGCACCACAGGGTTTTTTCCAATTTTTTAAAAAATTCTTACACATACACTCAGACTTTTTACTCTTCCTACAGCTAGCACACAGCTGACACACTTCCACTTCAGTGGCCATCTTTCTCCTCAAAATGCTTCTGTTGAAAGCTAGAGACAATGCATGTCACCAGTTTTTTGAGAGAGAAAAGTAGCTCATCACAGGTGAATGTCAGGACATACATGCAGCATTACAGACTAGGACAGGCAGGTAAAGGAGGTCAGCAGTGCTTAAAGACAAAGGGAAACAGTGAAAACCATCAGATGGCCTCTTGACCCTTTGGACACACTTGCTGCCCATGGCATGGGGCATTGCACTGCTTTGCCCCAGGCCGTGCTACAGAGCTGGTACTCACAAGAGCATCCCAGGGAAGGCGGTACCCACTGCCCTCGTGCCACAGGGCTCCATGCTAAATACATCTAAGAAGATGTCTGGATTTGTTCATACTCAGCTTCCTCACACGGCCATAGTCCTGCAGGGGCAAATGTATCTTGTCACTCACTGACAAAATGATCTGCTGTTTTTTAATGCAAAGGAAGTTCACATAGCAGAAAGCAGCACTGTGCAAAAATATCTAGGCAAGTTTTGGCAGGAACCAGCTGTTAAAATTACTGGAAATTAATTAAATAGTAATTTAAATTATTAGGCTAAATCAGCTCAAAAACACTGTTCCAATATGTCTGACTGGATTCAACCATGTAACTGGGCCTTTCAAATCTGAGGTCTCTATAATATCACTGTATTAATCTAACTAGGGTAACCTAACCTCCATGAGAGGAGCAAGGTGTCACCCACAAATGGAGCATTGAGAATGGGCAGGGAAGGTCCCAAGGAGGGGACACATGCACTCACACATGTGCACACACACAAGGTCAGCTGCCTGCACCTTTCCCCCACGGTGCTCCAGGCAGGAAAAGGGCTTCAGAGGCCCTGCAGCAGCAGCCTTCAGAGGTGCAGGGGAGTGGCTGCTCACATGTCATCACATGAATCTTCATCTATTTGGTTAAAAACCAGAAATTTGAATCCCATGTGAAAACTGTGCCCTGGGTCATTCCCACCCTGACTCCAGGAAGAGCGACTCAGGGAACCACAGAAGTGGCCGGCAGCCCCACAGCCTCTGTCCCCTCAGCAGGCAGGAGGCTGTGGTGGCTCACAGCTGGCCTGGAGGCCTCACAGTCAGAGATGGCCCTAATTAGACCTCGACCAGTCTAGGTCATTAGGGGCACAGACAGCTACCAGCCAGTTAGCCAGGTGGCAACCAAATTCAGCCAATCAGGACCAACCATGCGGGATTTTGAGGACCGTATAAAGGGAACTGCGCTCGATAAAATGTGCTGTTGCCACATGAACCTCAAATGTCGTGTCATGCATCCATCTCAACTGCAACGAGAGGCCACTTGTGCCCTCACACCTGTATATCAACATGAAGAAGGCAGAACGTTTCGTAAAAGAAAGGGTAAGTCCACGTGTGATGGAAAGAACCTCTGAACTATTTCAGCTCACAGTCTAATGCCTGTCAGGAGTGGAAGAAATACAGCTGACAGCTACTTGAGCAAGCTGATAGTTGCCCAAGATCATTCAGGCACATTTGACTTTTTACACTTTTGCTTTAAAATCTAAAAAAAATTGCTTTATTGATGATTTGTGTTTTATTGGTGATTGTCTTGAACATTTTTTCTTTTTATTGTCATTTTTCAAGGCTAGAGATCAAAGCTAAGAAGGGTAATCAAGCATGAATGAACTCAGACAGCACGAGAAACAAAAAAGAACTCAAACATTTTGACCCACATGCAGTGATGATCAATAGCGAGCAGCATGTCTTCTATTTTTCACTGTCCTTGCTGATCACAGCCATAATGACTAGGACTCTACAGCCAAGGAAGGTCTGGCTTTGTTAAATTACAAAACACATTGCAAAGCACTGGCAAGGCACATGGTTTTAAAAAACCACCATCTACAAAAAAACCTACAAAACAACAATGATGAAAAACCCACAATGAAAAAAGCAAAGCATGGAAATGAAAAAAAAAAAAAACTACCAAAATAATAATAGGAACTATGATTTGTCTAACCATTTATCTAGAAGAAAATACATCTAACTTCAGCTAATACATAGGAAATTTCTAAGATTCTGCTCAAATAAGAGGTTTATTTTCCACATTGTCCAGGTTTCTCATGAAATTGGATATTTTCCTTTATCAATATTTCCCAGCTCACGCTACATTTTTACCGGGCAGCAAAACTCCAGTCTACAAAGCATGCACAAAATTGCTTTTATAGTTCCACAGCCTCATTAATAGAATTCTGAAACTTGGAAATAAGGAGGGCTCAATACCAAGTTTTTCTAGAAGATAGTCACAGGCCAGGATAAAATATTATCTAGAACCATTCTAACTGCAATCATCAGTGCAAGTAAATAGGCAGAGCTGTCACATCTTCTCAGCTATTATAAGTGCTCTTTCATCCCTTTAACAAAACTAGGTCAAATGAGAATGGACTTTCATTCATTAAGTCTGGTACAGAGCAGAACCTACCTGTCAGCCCAGAAAATTTCAGATATCCTTTTCATTAGTCTGGGAGAGTAAAGATTTGGGCAGATGTCAACATCTGCCCAATTGATTCAGAAATCTCTGGCATTGAAGTGATGCACAGCTACAGACATAGACCGTCGTATCTGCTGCCATAAGGCAGCCAAAGATGCTTTGCAGGGGAACAGAGGTACATTTTATGCATTCTTGTATTTACTTCAAGCTGTCATCCAAATTGTGCTACCTCTCAACAAGAGACAGATAAACCTGGCCCACCTCACTGTGAAAGAACCTGATTTTAAGGAGAACATAACTGTGGTTTGTACAATAATCAAGCTCCTATGAGAGAACAGATTGTTTCTGAGTTTGACAGAAGCGTTCTAACTTTGATTGATTTAGCTTCTAAAAGTGACAGAAAATTCTTTTAAGGCATTATTTAGTGTTATTTATCAAAAAAAGTGCTTCAGGGAAATTGTACAATTCATGTATTGCAACAAGTACCAAAGCTTCAGCAGTTGCTCACTTGGGGGTTATCAACAAAATCAAAATATATTCTAAAAATGGCACTGCTACTAGGAGATAACCTTCAAAGTGTTATGCCAAAGTACTGAATCTGTTAATTGACTAGGATACTAGGTTCTAAGGAATACAGCTAGTAATGATTCTGTCCAAGTGGCAAAAGGACTTGATGAGAGCCAGCAAAGTACGACCAAGATAGTCAGCAAATGCTAATACAATGCTCTCTGAGTTGTTTGTGTGCTAACTGCACTAATTAATTCCACTGATACCTTTAAGCAGCTCCTGAAAACAACAGAACTGCGTCTTAAATATATATAGCCCAGAACTATGATCAGGAAATTAAAAGTTATCTTGAGACAGAATTTTATTTGCATAGGCTGCACCAAATTGCCCTATTTATATAGTTAATAGCTTTGCTAACCTTGACAGACAGCAAAACATTAGAAGACAAGCTGTTACAAATGCTTGGAATGGATACCTGCCCTTGAGCCTAAAGGCCAATGTGTTTTAGAAATTAAGACCCCTGCTAAGGAGTGGGGCTCTGCATATATGAACACAAGATGGCTTATGGGCACCCTGTGAGATGGGCAGCTGTGTGAATTGACACAAACAGGTAACAAGGACAACCACCAAACCACAACTGAAATGCAGAGTAGATTTATGTCAATACCTTGCTAACAATGCTAAGCAACAGAGACACTGGGGGAGACAGGTTCAATCAGGTTCAATTTGTCCCAGAGAGCAGTGTGGGGGCCCCTACTAGGGCCCTTTCAATATATGAAAGGGCTTTGTGCATGCTTTTGTGCATGTCTCTCTCTCCCAACAGGAGTCCCAAACATGTTTGTGAGAGTTTATTACTTCTACACATGTATTCCACTTCTCAAAATAGGCAGAGGATGAACAACACTAGGCATGGAGTTTCTCCACACTGACATTCTTGGCATTCCCAGCTGCAAGGTCAGTTTGAGCAAAATTATTCCCTCCTTGCCAAATATTCCAGCTTTAACCTTTTCCTCCCAACAGCAATACAGAAACCAGCCAACATCAGCTGTGTTTTCCTAATGGTGCATCTGATTAACTCACTGCACTAAAACAAGATGTCAGGGGGAGTGCTTTATGCAGATCTGAGCACAGAGCAGAGGGTTCTTTGCCAGGCACTAATAGATTTGCCAGATTTGTAACTAGTATAAAAGGTAATCAAAATTAAAACCAAGGAAAAGGCTTTCATCCAGCCACAGATGTTATATATACCCAGCCAGGATCTTAGAGAACACAGAAGACCATCCACAAAACTTTTGGTCTCTCAGATGGGCTGGAAGACTTCTTGTGAAGGAAAGCTGCACTCCACATTTTCTGCTTCCTCACATTTACCCTCTTCTTCATGTATGTATCAGGCTTCATGCATTTCCTCTCTGGTATCTTCAGTCCAGATGGCCATACAACATGGTTTTCCTCTCCAAGTAATAGACTGGTATGTCAGGGCAGGCACCATGGTGCAGAGTGTGGTGCAGTGCTCCATGGCCATAGCCAGCCCTGACACATAGGGGCAGCAGGGCTGGATTGCTGGGCAGGCGCAGCACCAGACAGATTTCCATCACAGTCATCTCCCCAGGATGTGCCAGGAGTTGTCCCCTCATGAGACAAAGCCAGTGCTCCACTCTCCTCCAGGAGCTGTGCAGCCAATGCTATCACCCCTCTCATCACTCAGCTACCTGTGTACAAGCTCTTGGACACACCAAACTGCTCCAGTGAAGCCAAAGAAGCCTTCATAGGGGAGGCTTATCTGAAGAGAGCTGTGTACTGGGATCCTTGGAAACAGCATAACCTTATTTACAGTATTGGGACTAACCCCAGTGCCAGGACAGATGGAGCAGCTATTGACGCTGGGAGCAGATCAAATCCACTAAAGAGCAGGGCTGCAAGACTGTGGTTTCCAGCCACAGAGCTAAGACCAGGGCTACCCTGTGTGTCTTGCAGGTGTTTCCTTCTGCCTGCAGCAGTGACTTACCTGTCACCTACCACTTCATTTACAGGTGGGTATAGACGCAGACAGTCATCCCTTGAATGGAAGGGATCCCAGCCACAGGTGGTGGCCAGCCTAGCCACTCTATTGAGCAAGCTGTACTTGGATGTCATGGAAGAGGTTGTGGATGTCCCCCATGAGAAACAGAGCAAGAGCAGCCCTGCAGAGGAAGAGAAAGAAAGGTAAATCATTCATTAATGCAGGGATAATGAGTGGTTTATACTGTTCTGTTCTTCTCATTGCATTAGTTTTTTCTGTGTGTGATATTACAATACAATGACATAAAAAAGTAAAATTCCCTAGATTTTGGTCCTTGTTCTTTGCCTTTTCTAGAAAACTAATCTTACCCTGGCTGGTGGCAGTTTACACTTACCTATCATCATATGTTGCTGAGTGATCCATTCGAGCTACATTGTTCCTATTTTATTTTTCCTTCTGGAAGGAGGTTCTTGTGAATTTTTCATACAGCAGTAACTCTATCTGATCTTATCAGTGGTCAGATTTAAAAAAAAAGAAATTAACTATTTCTATTAACTATAGTCTGAAATTAACTATTAACTATAATCTGAAACTATAATTAACCCTGAACCCTATTAACTATAATCTGAAACTTGTACTTGTCAATTGTGCCAGATCTTGAATGGGCAGGAAGATACTATCATTCTCTGGAACATAAATCTTCATGTTGCTACCTCAGTAGCAACTGTTGATACTTCAGTATCCTCTCATGGTACTGAGCATGAAGAACTACAAATATCTCATCTTTGCACCTCAGGATCTGAAACCCCAAAGTTCCAGTGGGACTATCTTCCTCAAAGAATAGACTAATAAACATCATCAGACTGCATTGGAGTGTTAGTTATCTCAATTAACCAGTAAATAAACCTACTCACCGTTCAAACACCTTTTTAATTAAAATTCCTGTGTGAAATTTACTGCAGTTATAAACCAGAAGAGTAATTAATAGTGTGGCATAGACAGTTAGGACTTGGGTCATAATTAAAATAAATACCCCTTATTAATAAATAAATTGTCAACCAGCCAGTTCTGTGACTCAATAACAGCTTAATTTTGATCATTTGTTTATTGTTTCAAATGAAGAATCTAAGCTTAATGTAACATGGGCAAGAATCCAAAGAAAAGAAGGTGTCTGCTGGCTTTTCACTTTCTCTGAAATCAAAGAATGGTGAAAACTGAAATAGATAGTAACTTTTCTGCCTATGTCTCCACCAAGGCAAATGAATTACCTCTAGCAAGAGTCAACATGAGGCTCTGAAGGTTTTTTGTGATAGTAATAGGCTATTTTTGCTTCGGCTGAAATCAACAGAAATTCCTTCACAAAGATTCGTGGGAAAAAGAAAGGAAGGTAGCAGTCTCATGTATATCAAAAGACATGAAATATTAAGGAAGCAAAATCTTGCAAAGAAGAGAGGTTTCCTTAGCAATGAACCATTCCCTAATTTCCTTATCCAGCATTATGCATCTGTCCATGCCTTCTAGAGAACTCCCTTGTATTTGATGCAGCAGTGGCTGCAAGTTGCATTGGAGGTTCCTCTGGCTTCTCATCCTCATTGCACAGGGCTATGAGGTAAAGGCAGATATTTCATCCTGCCTGGTGCAATCCTAACCAAATGCTAACCCTTCTTTAAATCCAACAACACTGCCAGTGCCTTGTGCAACTGTAAATCAGGAGGTGGCAAACACAAGAGGCATGAGCTGATCCGTGGTTTTCATTCAAACAACTCACACTGGTGACATGGGACAACTTACCAGAGGCAGCTCGATTTTGGGAGAAAAGACTTGGAAGCACATATGTAAATGGACACAAAAACCAACAGGGCTTTGGTCTGAGCTGAAAAGCCCAAACAATTATTAAAGCAATTCTTTTAAAAGCAACCCACTCACATTAAATCCTACCCACAATAACACCCACAGCACGCTAGGGGTGAATGTGGCAACTGGCCTCTTCAGTCAGTCTGACAAGGAGAAACATCTCAGTTGGCTTTTGATTTCACTGTTATCCCATAAAATAATTTCAAAAAATCTAGGCATTTTGAGGTTTGCTTTGTTTCAGATATGACATGCTGGCATGTTAGAGAAGAAATCACAATCCATGAGACACCACACTGAAATCCAGGTGACCACAGCTTAAAACTTTTTGAAAGGCATTTTTGCTAACTTGCCCAGTTTTGCATTAGTAATGTAGCAGCACCAGTCTCAGATTTCACTGGACTGTGGCAAGAAAAGGGCATCCAGACACCACAAATGAGAACACAGCTATGTAGAGACCGATGGCTCTCTGAATCAATTGAAAATGAGGTTACCCAGACCTTGTAATAGTGATGCCTGGGCATGACCATGTCTTCCAGACACAGTTGCTTAATTGTGCAAAACTTGGGTCTGCAAGATGAATGTTGAGTTTTTCTTTCAGCCCCTTCAACCTCCTACAAGCCTGCCCTCAGGAGCATGGGCATGAAGGAGACTCATGATGGCAAATGCACAAGTAAGTGTGAGAGCTGAGGGCTAAGGGTTTGTGAGTTTTTATGTAAAACACCTGTTTCCTAAAACATCAATGGAGAATTTGCACCAGCTCAGAAAGGTGAAATATAAGAGTCTTCATCAGCTCCAAGGAAGGAAACAGAAAGGCCTTCAGTAGAATTTGCTGCACATTAAGGATACTCAGTCACAAGCTGACAATTTCAGTGAGACAGTAATATTTGTAATGAAGATCAAGAGTTCAAGGAGAAGTACACATAAAATGGCTGTAATTACTCAAAGAATATAAAGAGGAGGAGATGACATAGAAAAAGAAAATAACAAAACAAAACAAANAAAAAAAAAAAAAAAAAAAAAAAAAAAAGAAATCTAATCCAGGCAAAAATAAGAGAAGGCCTGAAACTGAATTCTAAAATTCACCTCAAGCTAAGTCTTATGCAAGGAAAATGATAAATATTGGCCATAAACTTAAGTACAGTTGTTCACTTCATGGTCTCCAAGATGTAATGTTGATGCACCAATGTGGTAGTCACTGTTTTCTTCCAAAGAACTTGAAACTGACCTATTTTCCTCATGAAAAAAAAAAATGTTAATTTATTAATTTAGGATGTGCATACTTTTTACATAATGAAACACATCCAAAGTTGGACTGCTAAGATACAAACAAAATACTTCACTCTGTCAGGCAACCAAGGAAAAAAATTGAGTAAAAAAAGGAATGTTTAAACATCTCTGAAGACCTTTTAAAGCAGGCTTGACAAGATTTGCATGTATCCAAAAGCAGAAAATCAAAGCTGACTAATGACATAGTGCTACCTTGCTTCCCCTTTTGGTCCCTATTCCAAAACAGAAGGAGAAAATAAGGTCAAGAAGACAAGTGCAGAGAGAAAATTCAATTGATTTTCAGCAAACATTACAGACAATGCTTTAGGCCCCGTGTCATTTACCCTCAAAGCAGCCTAAGCTCCAACTCCTGACAACAGTGTTTTTCATTACAATATGGGACTGCATGGAGTCTAGACGCTTCCATGACTTGCAGTTGTTGAAAGAAAAATCTCATCTCCTTTTGGTTTTACCCCATCAATAGCAGATATATTTTAAATGTCCACTTTATTCCAGCCCATGGGATAAACTTTTCACTTGTCTATAAACAGTTACTGATGCAGCATAAAAGGAAACACAGGATTATTTTATGTGGTAGCCTTTACCGAGATTCCAAATTTTAGTGAAGCATCCTCCCCCACAACCCTCCTCACTATAATAGAAAGACTAAATTTTATTGAGCAAATAAAATACTGGCAGGACACAATTTTACCAACAGCAAAAAGCATGAACTTTATTTTGCACTATTATTCTACATACGAATGGCTGCTTGAAGTGATTAGAAAAACAACTTCACACACAAACACAGAAAACAGATGGCATCAAATGAAGGTGGCACATGAAAGCACATTACAAAAACAACTGACTCAGTAAATGTTAAAGAAAAAAAGACATTTTATATTTACATATATGTATGTATGTACTTAGTTATCCTATTAGTTGTGTCTTAGGTTCTCATTTGGGTTACCTTCCTTGATCTCTAAGCTTGAACTCCTGATCCTAAATTTTACCAGTAGACTTACTCCATACCAATAAGAAAAGGTACTTCTGCTGCAATGTCTTATATACCCTGAAAACAGTCTGCTTTATTTCTTGTGTCCCATTTCCATATTCATATGCCCTAAACAGAAATCTGGATTACATTCTCAGTGAGATCTTCATGGATGGGACCATTGCTCTGCCTCAGCTCCCTTCTTCCTGCTTGGTCCCATGGGTACAAGAGTACAGTGCACAGCATGGAGTAGAGATCATCACTCAAAAGCATCCCCTTCCATTTACCTTAGACATCTAGAAAATAAATCAGGCAGTGTTGGTGGATCCTTTTTAGAAGGGAAGGCCTGCTCCTAGCACAGAGAGCATGGATATAATCATGTTTCTGCTGACTCTGTGCCTGATCTCTGGAGCAGTGTGTCCTATTTACCAAAAAGGACTGTATGCCAAGCATCTTGCTACATGACTAAATTCTGCCAGTTTGCCACAGAAATGCCTTAAGCATTTTGTTTTATTCTGAAATTATAATTGTTTTTATTAATTCACTTTGCTTGAAAAAGGACGTATATTCATACAGGTGCATAAATGCTTCCATAGGCACGGTCTTTGACACCTGTAACTTCAGATTTTATATTTGTATTTCTTCCTTTCTGCATACTAGAAATTTGGAGCAACAGTACAATTAGTAATAATTCTAAAATCTGGGGGGAAAATATCAGTCATGTCAAAAATAAGAGATGGTTTATCATATCTGGACCATTGCTTTTCACTGTTTGGGAAGGACATTTCATTTAGAAAAGCAGAGGAGTGGGATAAGCAAATTTAATTTCAAACTTTTCGAACACCGAAAAGAATTACAGACTATTTTTGAACTGAGGGATCAGTCTTCTCTTACTAAAGGAACACATCCAACAGAGGTTGATGCAGTTTATGATTAGAATGCTTTTGTACTTCTTGGAATTCCGTGTTCCCTCTTATTATCTTTTGGAAGTAATGACTGCTTGCCTGCAAAAGGTTTCATCCTTGTCCATCGTGGCAAATTACAGACACTATTTGTATATACCTCCAGGCCCCTCTCAAAAGCTGCAATGTCACATGCCCAGGTCATGAAAGAAAATGCTAATGACGAATTTTTCCATATTACTATCCCCTTGGTATCACTGGCTGTTGTTAACATAACAAGGCTGTCCTCCGCTCCTTTCCATGAGTCTATCAGACTTGAAACCTTTCCTATCAAGACGAAGAAGGCCTAGGTAATATCTAAAAGCCCATAGCTGACAGGTTTTTTTCTCAAGGACACGCAGCTTTTCCAGCACAAATGCTAAACACAGGACAATGACAAAACTTCCCAGGCGTTAGTCCAAGACAATGGCATGAGCTTTCCAGGTGTTTAACTGTCACAATATTGGGATCTCTGCTCCAGGGAGAGGCACATCCCTGATGTTTCCTTTTTCAGTCTGAGCCCAGGACAGTGCAAGTTTCAGGAGCTCTCCATGGCACACTTTACCCTTGGGGAGGTGATTACTGTAGACACAACCAGAAGATGCTCAAGATCCTACAGCTGTATAAATCCCTATACAGAACAAATATATACCATACTTCAGAAGTTAGGATAACCTAAGCATAACTACTACAGCTCAAAACCACTGCTCAGGCTAAGGCAATGTTTTTTCATACACTGGAGATATATCTACAGCACCTGTAGCTGTACTCAAGGTATCATGAGTGGAGTTAGCAACAAAGACATACACCTACTTACTGTGTAATCTGCCAGATTCCCTGGAGGATATCTATAGCCTAGAGTACAATTGTGAAGCTATTAATATCCAAGTTAGCTAAATTAAAGCTAGCTCACATACAACTGTACGTGCTGCAATCACGCTTTCAATCACAGGACAGAAAATACCAGAAATGGCTTAAAAGCAGACTTAGCAACAAACACAAAGGTTTTTATGGGCACGCCTGCCTGCACAGACAAGCACAACTGGCTTCAGTATGTACCTGGAGGACAGCCAAGGCCTGGCCATGCACCGTGTGAGGACATGAGCACTGCACTCTAGCACAGCACAGCACAGCAGTGCAAACCCTGTGGCACAGGCACAGCCTCCAGTGTTCCCTGTTTCTGAAGAGCACAGTTTTTCCTCAGTGCTGGAGCCACCCACATCTCCCCAGGGTGCTGCAGATAAACACTGCGCACATTTTCCATCTGTGGCTGAAGAGGGTCCTGGCACAAGAATGCAGTTCTCCATGGGAGAGGGGTATGAGCTACTGCTTGATTCAGAAAAATCTCTCACAGCATTATTTTACTCAGGCAAATTGTTAAATCCCTCTTGTGTCTCAGTTTTCCCACCTGTAAAATTGAGGCATCTACTTGAAAGAAGCACATACCTAAGCAGCACTTCAGAGATTAAAATCTCTACATAGGTACTTATTGAATATGAAGAACAGGTAAAAGTGCACACGGAATGGCTATCATGTTATCACATCTATGCATTATTTTTGTGTGCCTTCTGTAGATTTTAATGCTTATTTATTCTTTTAAAGCAGATATAAAGAAATGCAGTCTGGGGTCAGCTGCTGCAGGTAGACAGTTAAAAGTGTTAAAGTGTAGGCATCTATTTTAATTAATCAACAACAAAAGACGGATCTTTCAATGTCACTGTCTCTGGCAACTAAACCAGTTTAGGACATATCAGCTTTTTCTGCCCACTTGTCCCTGATCCCCAAGTCGGATTTATGCAACCAATCTGAGATGTATGGTATAAGTACATCCAGTGAAACTACCAAAGTTAAATTTAAACAAAAAGGAAATAAAGAACATCACGTACACACCCATTCCTTTCCCAAAAAAGAAAGAGGTAAAAAAAGTTACTCCAAACCAATTTAACAACCTGGTTGAGTAAGAAGCTTTGCAAACATGGTGGCACAGCTGGGGCACCCAAGCTCCCACATGGAAATGCTGAGCTGCGCTCTAACATAAGCTGAGGAAGACAGCTGGGGAAAAGAAACACAATGACAAAAATCTCCTGGGCTGGCTACAAACCCATCTGCTAGTTTCATATCTTTTTTCAATTTTGTTTTGATGAGGCCCTCAGATGCATTTGTTCTGCATGGGTAGGTCTAGATGTGATGTGCTACCCCTCACACTGCTTGCAGAGTTGCCACATTGTAAAGCCCAAGAGGAAGAAGCTTCATGAGCTGAGAAATGAGCTGAGAAATCAAACATTCCTGGATGCAGGGAAGACTCCAAATGTACATCACAGCAGCTGTGTACATCGTACTGCACAATAGCTGTAAACCTGCATGCAAGCACACTACCAAATATCCATTGTTTTCAGGCATTTTCTCATGCTGCTACCAGGTAGGTAGGGACAAACTGGTGCCACTGGCAGCCACCTGCTGCCTGGAAGTGCCAGTCTCCAGGTGTCTGGATCCGAGCACCAGAAAACAGTGGAAAAAGAGACTGGCCTTTGTAATTCCCATTTTGGACATAGAAAGGGTATCCAGCCCAGGTTTGTACATTAATCCCCGGGAGCATCAATCAAGCAGAGGGGAGTGCGTGGTCCAAACTGCACTGTGAGAACACTGCCAATAGAAGACAAGCCAGGCCACTCCTACCTTCATGCACAGGAATGTAAGTGTCTTAGAGCAGAACCAATGCTATCATCCAGCCGAAACAGGGGGTGTTCAAGCTCACGCCCGGCCAAGTCCTGCCAAAGACTATTCTCACTCTTTTTATCTCAAAAGCTGGTTAATAAAAATATACTTATATGCAGGTCTTGTCATGGTACATAGCTCACAAGCTGTTGGAACAGCATGCCCCCATTGGCCAGGCACTAGCCAGACAAGATCCCATCCCTAGGAAGAGAAGAAACCCTTCCCAGTTGTGATGTTACACCAGTTTTCTGCCCTAACATATCTCCCAGAAACAACCCCCCATTACTCAAAGCTGCCTCTGGCCTGGGTGAAATTTTGCTACGTGAAATGAAACTGTGAAGACACACCACTGAGACATCACAAAAGCAGGTTAAATCTTGCAACTCTACATGGGGAAACATTGAACAGATACAGCCTACATTGCCCCAGCTTTTCATACACTTATTTTGAAAGATATGTCAAAACAAACAGAAGACCAGGAAAATATATTAGATGTAGTTTCTGCAAGTGTTACACTTTAAGCTAAAATACAGCTTAATTGCTCAAGAGAGGTTACACAAAAATAACCTGGCTTTCTATCAGATTTCAAACCTTTTCTCTCCAGCCTCTCACTTAAAAGCTTGTATTGACTCACCAACCCTGTCAAAATCAACAATTTGAAAAGCAAAGCTTATATGTGGTGTTAATTGGGATATTTCTGTTTACTACAAAGCAACCAGCACTTTGCATTTATATCCTGTGTAATTTATCTTTTGTCTCAACAATGTATGAATTTTAGATCCATTTTATTTGATGTGAATAATAATTCCCGGTATAAAACTCTGTTATTTTGAACAAGAACTGAATGCATGCTACAATTTCCTGTTTAATATGCAATTGTTAATAAAATGAGAACAAAGTTCCTGCTAAAATATCCTTAGCACAAATAATTGAACAACAGAGGCACCAGTGCTAGAATTCTCAGATGCTAGATCCTGAAATTCCTGAAATTGAATTCAGATGCTGGAAACTGAGTAGACAGAACAAGGTGCCATCTGTTTGTATTTATTGGCAAGGGAGAGTGGTTTATGTAAATTAACTTCTCCAGATGACATCAGACTCCCTTATTCCATTTTTTTCTTATTAGTAGAAGATGAAAATCCCTCCCAATGCAACTTTTGTCCATCTTCCCACACCAGCAAAAATAAAAAAAACTTCCAGACAGCCAAAAGTAATATTTGAACAACTATCTGCCCTAAGATTTATGTTTGAAAGGTGTACAGCAAATGTTGCCTCATGAATACTGCATCTGCTTAGGGAAGCCAATTCTGAGAGTTTCAAAACTGCTCACCCAATAGGACAAGGCATTGCAGTAGATTTCAATAGGAAGTGGCACAGTCTCCCACACAAATCACTGAGATGCAGTTACAGTATAGTGAATTCCATTCCAGTTTGCCACTTAATTATTGCATGGCCTTCAACAAGTTACTTTAAATCTCTCCTTTCCTTTCTGCTCACATTTCTTTATACTCACTTCAGAGGTGGAATGGAAGAATGGATAAAGGGCTTGAAAACGGTCATTTTCCACCAGGAATAAGTCTTTCCTTCTGGATAGCTTTTCTTCTTTAAAAAAAGGCTTTCAAAGTGTAGTCTTCATACAGTGGAAAGTGCTGTCAAGTCTCCAACACTAATACACACCAAGATTATGCCTTGCCTTAAGTTCTGGATTTGATACTGTTTGATGCTATTTGACTTTAGACTTTATTCACAGTGGTCCTCTTACCCTCAGGTTTAGGTTCTCATTAAAAACAAGGTCTAGGAGTTTTGCTGTACGCCATTTTGGACACAGGATTTTACTAAAAAGAGAATATAATAATCTTGACATGAGTAAGAAAAATTGTCCTGAAAACAGTAGAAGCACAAATCCTACATTTAAAAAAATAAAAACACCAGTTTCCTACCACATAAAAAAGAGCTTCTTTTCTGAATCATGGGAACCTTAAAGTGTTTCAGGGTTTTTTTAAAATAGCCATAGTGTCAAGGACAGCTTTTCCCCCTGATTCATAATTTGAAATACCTTATTATTTCATTTCAAAACTGCTCCCATGCTAGTCCTTGGCCAAAAAGACAGATTGAGACAGACATACAATGGTTAGTACTTCAGCTCAAAGAGCTAAAACTCATGCTGTCATGACATTTGTCAGCAAAGTATCATACCAGTGCCTGGAAAAGTAGATGTGCTGCCATCCATGTGACAGCACAATGAGCTGTGGTGTTTACAGAAAAATAATATTTTCCACAACAAAAAAAAACAGATTTTAATGCAATCTTTATTTTTCACAGCCTAGTTTAAAATTTATCTGGAACACATTTTACTTAATGAGAAAACAAAAAAAAATCACTCTGCTTCTATATTTCAGTCACACTTGTGACCCAAAACAACAGCAGAAAAGACAAGTGTAAGACTGTTAATTAGTTAGACATGACCTTTTCACTCGATCTGAATTTAGAGAAGAATGTACCATTTTCTCCTTTTATGTTAGAGTACATATTGTCCATATCACCTCAGTGCCAACACAGGCACATTCTTCAGTATCACTTAAGAGAGAAATTACATGAAACTTTAATTTCCATGCACCTTTCAAAAGCACAACTACAACAAGAAAACAACAAGACATGGGAACACAAAGAACCAAGAAAGATCTCACAGTCCCCCTCTATTTGTAAATATAAGAGTGCCTGAGAACTGTGTAAAAAAATAAAACTACATCCAAATGCAGATAACAGCTAAATATTATAAAATGGCCATTGTGGGAGATATCAGCATAATTTTCATAGGATAGAAGTAAATAAATGAGTTAATTTGCTGTTTATCCTCTCACAATCTTTTATTTTCTAAAATAAACAACAGACCATGAATAGTCCTTATATCTCAGCTTCACACTTTCCATGGAATCAGGCTTCCAAGAGTGTGAAGGGTCCTCCAAGTTCACTTTTAGGGTTACAATTTCAGCAGGTACAGGGTTATCTGCCTCTCCTCCTTAGCTAACCACTGTGTACAGCTGGGAGCAATAAAATGTGCTACAGGAGAGAAGTGGGAGCTGAAGGTGTTTGGCTGTCCCTGGTGGCTTCTATCAAAGGTGTTTCAATGGCTGGTGCATTTAATGTCCAGGTTTACATTGCCCCTGAGAACAGGATATTTGCATACACTTACCCTCTGTAGTTCTGCAGAAGTGCTTACTTATCTGTCTTTATTCACTTACTGCAGACAAGCAGTTTTGTCCCTGTTCTGTGCCCTTCCAAAGCTCTCTTTTCCACGTGGCACTGGAAGGACCTAGTTGTAGTTGAGAGGAAGATGCCAATTTACGTCTCTGCCGTGACTGTGGCTGACAGCAGGGAGGCAGCACGTGCAGGAAGGCCATTCACAGGAAGAAAACCCAAAGGGATGGTTTCTCTAAAAAGTTGCTGGTGGGGCCACATAGATTGGAAACATATGCTGTTCTTCAGTGGCTGGAGCTCACCAAGATTGTGTTATTAATTCACCCAACAGCAGAAATCAGAGTCAAATCTTTAGAATTCTGGGGACACATGACTTAGTGTTCCATTTCCTAATATCAGAGGCTAAGGAAAAAGCAAAAAACCTCCAGCTGCATACAGCAGCTTGGACTAGTGCAAGAGCCACCTCCAGCTCCTGTTCTTCCCCTCTCCTCTGGAGCACAATAGATACAGTGAAGATGCAGCTGGGGTAGGTCAAAAATCCAAAAGCAGGACAGGTGTCCTGAGCCTGAAGTATCATTTTGGACAGAGTAATCACAGTAATCACTTTGGTAGTATGATGCTTTCTGGCAACAGGCTCAACTTCACTGTCCTTTGGGCTTCCCCATGTTATTCTCTCATTATCTTATAAAAATCATGGTTAAAACTTGCTAATTATGCTGTGCCAAAACATATCTGGTAGAGACCAGTATGCAACACATACTGGTTGTGTGTCTGTATTGTGCTGAATTCTGAGCAAGAAAATGCCACGGCTGCCTCTGGCTCCATGCAGAAAAAATACAAACTTCCTTGCAGAAGGAGCAGGATCTGCTGCACTAGGCTTGCTCTCACCATGGAGACCTGTAGCACCTGTGAAACTACAATTTCACCATAAAGCGCAGCACGAGAACTTGATCTAGACTGACATCTCTATCCTATTAGTTCTTCCACTTTTCAGAGGACTGGTTTAGCAGATTACCGTATGTATGATAAATCTGGCTCTATATTGCCCATAAAAACCAGTTCCAAAAGGACCTTCATGCTAACTCTTGTATGATTGAAGTACCTAGCATATCAAACTACAAGTACTTTCTCAAGAATAATATCATTTCTGGTAGAAAAACAGTGACTACTCACATAAGTCTTGTTTCTTTGCTTTCCTCTTCACGCAATGTCCTGATCAGTGACAATCAAAATCTCTTCCTGGAAAAGTAGGGTAGAGTCTATAACTTATACACATAATTTTGTTTTCCCACATTTATATTTGTTTTGTAATCAAATCTGAGACTTTACTTCATTAACTGAAACAAAACTGCTTATGTTAAAGGAGGGTAAAAGCACATTAAATTTCTTTCTACTCTGAATATCTGGGGAAGTCAGGGTAGAAATGCCATTATAGGTTTGTTCCCTATGAAATTCTGTTCATTAGCATATGAATAGCCCAGATTCAACTAATATTAGTATAGTAGTCAAAAGTATTAAAAGTATGCTTTTTAATTACTTATGTATTTTGGAGAGTGTATCTGTTAATGTTATAAAGGTCCTTTGGTCTTGGTAAGTTGTAATGTATTGAAAATGACCAATTCACAGTGTGTCTTTGTTCATACGTCCTACAAAGTGGAAAAAAAAATCAGTTAGTTAAATCATTTTGTTCTAATGTTAATATTCTTCATCATGTAGTATTCATTAACCAGCCACTACATAAATGTGTAACTGTGACATTAACAGAAAATATTAAGATGTTTCTCAAATTTATTTAAGAATAGCATTAACCTCTCCAATCATAAATTTTTGGTCTACTTAAAGAATAGCATGCTCTTTCTTACAGGAGTAGCATTCTTTTAGATCAGGGCTCCTTTTAAAGCAATCAGTCTCAAAGTCAGGTAGTGGAAAACAGTCCGTCAGACTATTGCTGTATGGGAACATAAAATAGCCTGGGCTAGCTGTCCACCATGCAAAACCCTGTTTGGCCTGAAATGAAACTCTGTAAATAAGCAGAAGACATTCCACTCCTATTAAACACAAGTCCCTGCCTCATCCATGTGAAAGAAGACCAGAATTTTCTGTATTTCACAAACAGAATCAGCACTTTTTACACACAGATCTGGTGCAGCACATCTGAAATTAAGCTATTTCTGTAGTTTACAGGAAAACACTTCAACAAGTACTTAAAAATCTGAAGGGCAGGTGACTGTGATTAGCTATTTGTATAATTAGCTTTACTGACCATAATCCACTTATGCAAAAAAATAGTGCACTTAGACACTACACTTGCTCCAGGGAGTCTACATGGGCATTGAAGGATCAAGTGTGCGTTCCTGTTTCCATGAAAACACTAAACTCTGGGCTGTTTGTTAGGGTGAGGTGCGCTAAGACCCTAACCATGAAAATAACTTAGGTCTGCCCTCCCAAGTGCTGCCCACAATGCCCAAAGCCACCAGCATAGCTAATACAGATGCTGCCCATCACAGCAATTTGTTTCAGATGTCTACTCAGTTACTGCCCCAGTAACTTTGGGTATTTGCATGGACTGCACTGGTTACAGAGGCCAGGTTTCACTCAGGACAGCTGACAAATCCCTGCTTACACAGTAGAGGGGAAAATATTAAAAGCATCTTAAGAAGTGCAAACCTCAAAATTGTTTCCCAGTCTTATGTATTCCAAATGCTGAACATGACGAGATCATACAATAGGAACACAATCCTATTGTTTGGGTTGGAGGGAACATTTAAAGGTCAACTAGACCAAACCTCCAACAAGCAGGGATATCTTCAACTGTGTTAAGTTGCTCAAAGTCCCACCAAGACAACTCTTAAATGTGTCTGTGGACAAGACATCCACAACTTCTCCGGGAAACTTGTTCCAGTGTTTCACCACCCACATTGCAAAAAATAATTTCCTTTTATGTAGGCTTAATTTAACCTCTTTCCATTTAAAGTCATTCCCCGTTTTCCTATCACTACATGCCCTTGTAAAAAGTCCCTCTCTGGCTTTCTTGTAAAATCCCTTTAGGTACTGGAAGGTGCTATAAAGTTTCCCTGGAGCCTTCTCTTCTCCAGGCTAAGCAACCCAATTCTCTCAGCCGTTCATCATGGAAAGGTGTTCTATCCATCTAATCATTTTTGTCGCCCTCCTCTAGACCTACTCTGACAGAGTCATGTCTTTCTGGTTCTGGGTACCCCAGAGCTGGACGCAGTGTTCCTGGTGGGATCCCACCAGAGCAGAGCAGAGGGGCAGAATCCCCTCCCTGGCCCTGCTGCCCACACTGCTCTGGTTGCAGCCCAGGACACCTGTGGCTCTCTGGGCTGGGAGTGCCCATGGCTGGTTCATGTCCAGCCTCTCACCCACAGCACCCCAAATNTGGACAAGACATCCACAACTTCTCCGGGAAACTTGTTCCAGTGTTTCACCACCCACATTGCAAAAAATAATTTCCTTTTATGTAGGCTTAATTTAACCTCTTTCCATTTAAAGTCATTCCCCGTTTTCCTATCACTACATGCCCTTGTAAAAAGTCCCTCTCTGGCTTTCTTGTAAAATCCCTTTAGGTACTGGAAGGTGCTATAAAGTTTCCCTGGAGCCTTCTCTTCTCCAGGCTNCATGGCTGGTTCATGTCCAGCCTCTCACCCACAGCACCCCAAATCCTTCTGGGCAGGGCTGCTCTGGATCTATTCATCCCCAGCCTGTGTTGATAGGAGGGGTTGTCCTGATCCAGATGCAGCACCTTGCACTGGCCTTGTTGAATCTCATGGAGTTCCCATGGGACCACTTCTCCAGCTTGTTCCGGTCCCTTTGGATGACATCCCATTCTTCAGGTGTGTCAACAGCACCTCACACCTTGCGGTCATGTCCAAACTTGCTGACTTTGGAGCACTGGATCCCTTTGTCTATGCTACTGATGAAGATATTAAATAATTCTGGTCCCAACACAGACCCCTGAGGTCACCACTTGTGACTGATGTCCATTGGGACTCTGAGCCATTGACCACCACGCTCTGGATGGGACTGTCCAGCCATTGAATCAATCTCTTTCCAATTTGAAGAGAAGGATGTCATGGGGGACAGGGTCAAGGACCTTACGGAAGTCCAGATAAATGACATCTGGACTTTCCTTGTCCATTGATTGAGTCACTTCATCATAGCAGGCCACTGGATCAGTCAGACAGGAGTTCCTCTTGGCAGAGTGGTGCTGGCTGTCTTGAACTGTCTCCCTGTTCTCCATGTTCCTTAGTACATCTTCTAGGAGCATATATTCCATAGCCAGGCTGACAGGTCAGTAGTTCTCAGGTTCTTCTACTTATCCTTTTCAAAAAGAGATACAATACTTCCTTTTTTCCAGTTAGTGGAGACATCCCCTGGCTGCCACAACTTTCCAAATATCATGGAGAGTAGCTTGGCAGCTACCTCAGATAATTTCCTCAGGAGTCTGGGATATATCTCATCAGATCCCATAGACTTATGTATGTTTAGTGTCTTCAAGTGGTCATGAACCTGATCATTACTCCCCAATCCCTGTCTTGCAGTCCACTGACTTGAGAGGTTTGGGAAGAGAGATTGGCATTGAAGACCTGAGGCAAAAACTGTTTAGTACTTCAGCCTTTTCCTCATCTGTTGTTACCAGTTTGCCAGCCTTGTTTAACAAGGGACAGTACTCCTTCTTTGACCTTCCCTTTCTGGCTGTAGAAACTCTTCCTGTTTTCCTTTGTGTGTCTTGTCAAATTCAACTCCAAGAGCACCTTGGCCTTCCTCACCACACAACCAGGCAGCATTCCTATATTCTTTCTAAACTTGTCCCTGTTTCCATTGTCTGTGCATTCTTGCCCATTAGTTTGTTCAGCAGGTCTCACTCATCCCTGCCAGTCTCTTCCCTTCCTTATCTGATTTTTTACAAATCAAGTGGTTTGTGCTCTAAGGAAAGTGTCCATAAAGACCTGACGGCTTTGTTCTGCTCCCTTGTCCCTGAGGCAGTTTCTATTTCATCCTACTGACTAATTCCTTGAACAGCTGGAGTTCGCTTTCCTAAAATTTTGGGTTCTGTCTGTGTTCTTCACCTGTGCCATATTCCTCAGGACTGCAGTCTCCACCACCAGTGATGTTCACTGCAGCCCTGGCTGCCTCCATCCTTGACATCACCTAGGAGCTCACTTGCTCTGGTGACCATCAGGTCCAGTAACAGATCCCGTCTGTCAGGGCTGTCATTACCTGGCTCAGGGAGTTATCCTCCCTGCATTCCAGCAGTTCCCTGGATTGCCTACAGCTCACTGCGCTTCTTTTCCAGCAGATGTTGTGGTTGGAGTGCCCCAGACGGATGAGATCTGGTGAGTTCAGTGCCTCCTGTGGCTGGAGCAAGGAGGGGTTGCTGCCAACAGGCTCCCCCCGCTCAGGCAGCCTGGAACAGACACCATCCACAAGGTTCTCTTTGCTACCTCAGTCTCTGATTCTCACCCACAAAGTTTTGACCTCTTTGTGGCTGCTCTTCAGAGAGAGCCCTTCACAATCCACTCATTTCTTATG